>CM071858.1:13225973-13725973 GCA_036507275.1 Sicyos edulis
TAACGAAATCCAAATCGAACCACCAACTGGTGACTGATCCCAAGGCAAACTTCTCCAACTAGCACGCGTCCTCAACACTTAAGCAACCATCTTACGAGAAATCGAAACACCCAAGCCAAGGGGCATTTTTCTGGTTCACCAAACGGCTACCACCATCACACCAGCTGAAACTTCAGCTACGACCACCTTAAAAGACAAGGTCCAGGCACAGGCTCCACTCGGCCAAACTAACAAACTGGAGCCCCTCATCGGCCGACAACAACTTCCCAATGCAATCCGATCAGCCACTGGCCTAAGAGAATATCGCCAGATAGGAAAACAAACAACATACCTCTCTCGGAAAACATGAGCAGCAAGGAATAAAATAACACGCGGCTACTTGCAACACAACACCTCGAGGATAACAACTCAAAGGTTTTACCAACCATTGCCACGGCACCTCTGTGCCAACCCACTCAACTGTGGCTCGGCTATAACGCCAACTGCGAACGCACACCAACTAGGAACAAAGCCCGAGAAGGGCTTGCTCTGCAGAAACTCCACCCAAGTCTTACAACGAGCGAAGCTCGCCTCCAAGCTGCCACTCAACCCTTAAGTCCATCTGGCTGCTCTAAGGTGTAAAGACCCGACCCGAAAGGGGCTCTAAATGGGCCTTTATCCCAATGCATGTAGTGAAAATAAAAGACATTATGAAAAATACATTTCGGATCCCAAGTAAAAACAGAAACATTCAACAACCAAAACATACATTTCTAAAAGCATACTCTGATCAGAGATTTATTTAAACCATTAAAACAATCCACAAGTACAAATATGCTGGAATCCATAAAACGTAAGAAAACATCCTGGGGCTCTGTGCCCGTCTACATGCATTCAGGGGAAATAACAAAAGTCAAGAGTCATGATAAAATAAAATAATCGAGATGACAAAGCAGGATTCCATGATCACGGCTCCTCCTTCACCATCCTGTCTCCCGCCTTGATTACCCGTGGAAAACCACGAGAATAAGGGTGAGTAACGAATTACCCAGTAAGAATCCCCAACCGGGTACAATACGATATACATGATCATCTAGAAGAATGTATGCAAGCTATGAGTACAAACACGAGCGGAGCACATAGCTAAGTCCACACTTGGACCTCGGATGCCAACTCGGGGTCTTAGTCCGGAAATACCACAACACACTAAACGCGCTATACGGGAACAAGTCCCGGCCTCGGCTGTCTCATCGACGATACGAAAGGTGCACTAGCTCAAGATCCCGAGGAGCTCTCCGGTCGTGGCCAGTAATGAGCGTAAGGATGCACCGCGTGCTTCTACTGAGACTATGGGGTGCTGGGTCTAGTGGCAAGCCGCCCATATCCGGATACCACGCCTAACTAAATCTCTGGATCGGTGTCACCGACATAGGGGTGTGAGACTCGGACACGTGAACTATGTCACTGTACCACCGCACCGAGGCTAAGGAACGGGTCATGGTAGGCTTACACCGAGAAGCCGCCTTACCTTAACAGTGGCAATCAAGGGCTCTTTGCCGAACACGCCGAGGACGTGCACCGCCGGACTAGGCATTGCCAAGTCATCATCCCGACCGTTGGGGCATCGCTTAGACTACCACCCTCACCCAAGATTGCGGGGCCTACCGGTTGGGATAGCTAATCCCTCACGGGGTCCAAGGATGGAGAATCGTCTCGAACGTCCTTGCCATAGATGCAAGATACTTTATGCATCGGGCCCGGATGATGCTATCTACCCGAATTCTAAACCTTAACAATAATAACGATTCAATCAATGCACCCAATACGTGCTCAATGGATACAAGGAACCTAGCATGATACTACGAAGCAAGAACAGTGCTCGAACATGCTAGAATAGAACAACCTAGCATGGGCTAACATGAGAAACAATACAAGAGTTCATGCCATCAGAATTGAATGCAGAGCACCTAGGGCTAAACATGCTAGTAATCATACACAGGCATACAAAACAACAATCACAAATATACCGCAGGGTCCACACAACCCCGGTAAGAAATCCTTACCTTGGTCGGAAGACTTCTACACACAAATTCCTAGGCTGCGAACACTTCCGAGCTAGCTAACGAGAACCTACAAACATAGTAACAATCATAACCATATCCCTAAAAATATAATAAAGCAATGAGGCTCGGCTCAAGGAGCACTCACACGGCACCGCGACACGAAGCAAAAGCGCGCGCTGGCTGGCAGCCGGGTGACGGGTGGCTGGCGCTGGCTGCACTGCACCAGCTGGCGCGTCTGCGCGCGCGGATGGATGGGCGCTGGGCGCGGCGTGCACACGACGATAGAGACTCGGCAGCGAAGCGGCACGCAGCCGCGGCGCACGGCGCGCTGGCGTCGCGATGCGATACCTGGCGAAGCTGCTCGCGAGGACGCGCGCGCGCGGCGAACGTCTTAGCGTCTTGGCGAGCGGTTCGGCAAGCGGACACGGCGAGGGCGTCGCGATGGGCGACGCGGACGCGGGCCGACGCTGGGCGGCGCGGGCGAGGGCCTCTGGCGTCGTGCGAGCGACGGGCGAGGACGAACGACGATCTGAAATTTGCTGCTGCTGCGCGATCGGGCGTCGCGGCGGGCCGCCGGCGATCGGGCGTGGGACCCGGCCGCCGACGACAAGGCTAGCCGGCTGCTTTGGACGAACGGCAAGGTTGCTGCTAGGCGATCTCTGCGTCTGCGCAGGCCGCCGACAGATCTGGGCGTGCGAGCTGGCCGGTTGGACGCGCGACGATTGCAGCTGGCTGGGCTTCTCTCGGCTGGCTGCAATCAACACAAACACACTTGGCCAAACAGCACACCAAACGGATGAGAAGAAGAAGAGGAAGATCGATACCTACCCGGAATGATGATGATCGATCCAAAGGAGCTGCAAGGATGAAGAACTCGGCAAGGCAATGGAGAGGGAGAGCTTGTGCGGCCAAGAGGAGTTTTGGAGAAGAAGATGGAATAAACCTAATTCTATTTCATTTAACCAAATGCACCAAAACTCCAAAATCCAAGGTTAACTAAGATGTGATGCAGAAAGAGTAACAAGAGCACCTAATGGCTCAATTGGCACACATCTCTACAAGCTTCCCAGAGACCCGGTTCAAACCCATTTGCAGCCAAATTCTTTTATTTTTACTTTTGCATAAAACCTTGCTCAAACCAAACCTCAAACCCCTCCAAAACCTACATAAAACCATCCAATAATTTTAGTAGCTGTAAAAGACACAAACGACCATGACGGCCCGACCAAATTACCAAATTACCCCTAGGGCATACCTGGAAGACTGGAAGAAAAAACACAGGTCGTTACAATATTCCCTCCTTTTTATGACTTTCGTCCTCGAAAGTCCTTAAAACAAAAATACTTCGAGGGTAATGCAATCTCATCTCGTCTTCCCGCTCCCAAGTGGCTTCCTCGTAACCCCGACTCTTCCACTCAACCTTTACTAAACGAATCTCGCGATTACGCAACGTCTTGGTCTCAAAGGCAAGGATCCTCACCGGCTTCTCCTCGAAGTTCAAATCCTCATTCACCGCAAAGGCTCAAAGTCCACAATGTGCGACGGGTCCGGCACATACTTGCCTCAACATCGATACATGAAAAACACTATGCACCGCTGATAGGGACGGAGGTAGGGCTAACCGGTAAGCAACTCTGCCAATCCTCTCTAGGATCTCAAACGGACCAACAAAACGGGACTCAACTTCCCACGCTTACCAAACCTCGTAACACCTCGCATCGAAGCAACCTTAAGGAACACATGCCGACCAACCTCAAACTCCAAATCTCGACGCCGAACATCGGCGTAACTCTTCTGCCTGCTCTGAGCTGTCAACATACGAGCTCTAATCTTCTCGCCTTGCACCATTGGTCAACCTGCAGTAACTCGGGACCCAAAACTCGTCTATCACCAACCTCTTCCCGAACACGGGGACCGATAACGCTTACCATACAATGCCTCGAATGGAGCCATCCGAATCGCCGATAGTAATCGTTGTTATAGGCAAACTCCATCAAGTACAGATATCGGTCCCAATCGCTGGGAAATCCAACACACAAGCCCTCAACATATCCTCGAGAATCGTTTCACTCTCTCGGTCGACCATCCGTCTAATGGTGAAAAGTCAGTGCTGAAATCGCACTCTGTGCCCAAACCCTTACGGGCGCTCTCGAAGCGAGAAGTGAACCGCGAGTCACGATCGGACACAATCCTCACCGCACACCATGATAACGGATGATCTCGCTCCAAAAACAACCGCGCCACTGCTCCACGGTATAAGTGTCTCTACCGGGAATGAAGTGTGCGCTCTTGGTCAAACGGTCGACTATCACCCAAATCGAGAGAACTTCCTCGAGTCCTTGGCAAACCAGAGATAAAGTCCATGGAGATCTCTTCCCATTTCCACTAGGGCACACTCGGTGGTTTGCAACAAACCACCGGCCTCTGCACTGTGCCTTCACTTGGCGACAAGTGAGACACCTACGACAAACTCGCCACATCTCTCTTCATTCCCATCCACCGAAGGTCCGCTTAAGGTCTGATACATCTTGGTACCCCGGGGTGCCAAGCAAAGGGGAATCTGTGGGCCTCAGAGAGCAACTCTGCTCATGAAACTCGCAATGTCCGGAACACACAACCGCCTCTATAAGTCAACCCACCGCGGTGAATATACAAAGTCAAAGTCACCGTCGGCACTAACTCACAACCAATCTCTTAAGTGCGGGATCACCCAACTGGCCGTCTATAATCCATTGCCTAATCGACGGTGAGCAGTCCAATCGAGCTACCACGGCGGTAACCTCACCCAACAACATCGCAACCTCGGCCCGCTCGAACTCTCTCTCCGCAAACCGGCTGAAACTCAACAACGCCGCGGAGTGCGACGTCTTCCTACTCAAAGCATCGGCCACTACGTTGGCTTTACCCGATGGTACAAAATCTCGCGATCATAATCCTTCACCAACTCTAACCATCTCCTCTCGCCTCATATTCAACTCCTTACGAGTAAACAGATACTTGAGGCTCGGTGATCGGTAAACATCTGAATCCGCTCACCATACAGTGTAATGCCTCCAAATCTTGATTACAAACACCACACCGCCAACTCCATATCATGAGTCGGGTAGTTCTGCTCAGACGGCTTCAATCGACGGGAAGCATAGGCAATGACCTTCCCGTCTTTGCATCAACACACAACCTAATCCAAACTTGGAAGCATCATCAGAGACCACGAAACCACTGTCCCCTCCGGATCGCCAACATCGTCTTTGAAGTCAAACTACGCTTGAGCTCGGCAAAGCTCTCATCACACCTGGCCGTCCCCAACAAACTCGACACCCTTCCTCGTCGGACGAGTGAGGGGCGAGGCTAAAGCCGAAAAGTCCTTGACGAACCGACGGTAGTAACTCTGCCAAACCAGCTGCGAATCTCGGCAGAATCGAAGTCGGCTTGGCCCATGAACTCACGGCCTCAATCTTCGCGGGGTCCACGGCTATACCATCTCTCGAAACCACGTGGCCTAGGAAGGCCACCGCTCCCAACCGAAATCACATTTGGAAAACTTCGCATAAAGCCGGTTTTCCTCAAAGTTGCCAATACTCGCCTCGGATGCTCTGCATGGTCTTCTTTAGACCTCGAATAAATCGAATATCGTCAATGAACACGATGACGAAGCCGTCCAAAAATGATTTGAACACCCTATCCATCATGTCCATGAACGCAATGGGGCATTGGTCAATCCAAACGACATAACCACAAACTCATAGTGACCATATCCGAACTCGAAAATTTGCCTTAGGAATGTCGGCATCCCCGATCCGCAAATCGATGGTAACCGGATCTCAAATCTATCTTGGAGAACACGAAGCTCCTCGAAGGCGATCGAACAAATCATCGATACGGGGCAACGGATACTTATTCTTCATCATCACCTTATTAAGCTCGCGGTAATCAATACATAAGCGCATAGAACCATCCTTCTTTTTAACAAACAGGCTCGGTGCTCCCCATGGGGACACACTCGGACGGATGAACCCTCGGTCTAACATCTCCTCGCAAATCGAGTCTTGATTCCTTTAACTCACGGGCGCCATGCGATATGGAGCCTTCGAGATAGGGAGGGTCCACTGCTCGAGCTCAATAATGAAGTCAACCTCTCTCTTTGGGGGCAACCCCCAAACTCCTCGGGAAACACATCCGCGAACTCCTGCACGACCGGCACTTGATCGACAGACAGCGAGGGGCTCTTCCCGCACAACTTGGCTAAATAGCCCCAAGCTCCATGAGCTAGCAAACGACGAGCTTTCACGGTGACACCATCGGCGGGCAAACTCCACCACTGGACTCCACGAAACTTAAAGCAGGCGGCGACTGGCGGTCTCAACACTACTTCTTTCCGGTGGCGGTCAATCAACGCGTGGTTAGCAGACTAACCACTCCATACCAAGAATCACATCAAAACCGCTCATAGGCGTAACTATGAGCGTAGCCACAAGCAACTCTCCTGATATCTCGATCCGGCCATCCCTAATCTTATCTCTAGCCAACATACTAACTCCCGAAGGAGTTGCAACAGATAACTCAAAACCTAGAGGCTCTAGTCTCAACTTAGCATGCTCGAAGAAACAACACAGATACAAATGAATGCGTAGAACCAGAATCAAACAAGACAAATGCGCAGGTGATCTAAAACAAGAAGCGTACACGCCACAGCGGCATCCGTACGCTCGGCCTCCTGACGGGTCGTAGCAAACACCCGACCTGGCCGCTGCGGCTGGCCGAGGACAAAACGGATCATATGTCCCTCTTTACCACAACGAAAACACACTCTGGGCCCCATGTCGCAAGCTCCGGTGTGGGTCCTCCCATAAGAAGCACAAGGAACTCGCTGGGGACCGCCCTCTGGCGAGGCCGAAACGGATCGGGGCCCTATGCTTATCCTTGGTTTTGAATCGCCCTTGGCGGCGCCGCCGCCACCCCTAAACTCAAACTTTCTCTTACCCCACTGCTGCACTGAAAGCAGACGCTGAGCAGGAGCGCGGCAACCACCCGCCAAGCAGGATACTTCCCATTATAGATCGTGGCCAACTCGGGGCGGCCTAGCATAAGTGTCGGGGGCACGAGCCCCGACATCTGGGAAAACACCGCCTCAATCCAGGATATGAACTTCCGAATCTTGACTCCGGTGGCAATCAAGCGAGGAGCAAAATATCCATACTCTGAGAACTTGCGCTCATATTCCTCAATCGAATCGAACCCCGCTTCGGTTCCGGAAGAGCTCCACCATCTTCTCTTGAGCCTCATCACCGATGAACTTTACCTTGAACTCACCCTTGAAGAACTCCCAAGTAGCGGGTGGAGACCCACTGGTCTCTCGCTCAAGGTGGACTCCCACCACCATCTCGGCCAGTGCCTCCTAGCACATGAGCCGCACACCTCGGCCTCTGAATATCGGGGCACACCATGATCGGGAAGGTGTACTCCGATGGGCAATCCACACGGCCGCCGCTAACGCCTCACCGGTGGCATCAAATTTCTCGAAGCTTCCACTTCACAAAATCCTTCACCACCTACCCAATTCCTCGGCACCCTCTGCCATATCTGCCTCTGGGCTACTTGCTCCTGAGGAGCCGGAGGTGCTACTCGAGCTCACTTGAACCAATCGAGTCACCGCTCGACTGGGCTCGGGACTCTTCCCGTGCTGCACACGCCAACAAGGCTCGGGTCTCGCCTCTGGTCACTCAACATGCTGACCATAAAAGTCCTCATAGACTCGGCAACTCTGCTCCAGGAGCGATCTCACGCGCGCTTCAGTCGCCTCAACGCCCGCTCTAGGCGTAACAGAGGAGCTGGCGGTGGAATGCCATCGATGTCGGCTTGGGACGATGTCCTCTGCGATGATCGAGATCCGATCCCGATACCTCGACCGCTCTCTCGACCTCCTCTCCCGATGCGGGGATGGTAGCATCTTTGGCGATCTACATCCAAACCAACAACGAATCAAAACTCGCTGCTGTCACCATTCCACAACACCAAACAAGGCATACACTAGATGATAGGTATTGTAAATTCTTAACCCTTTTCCTTTCTAAAACAATAAATCTAGGCGTGCTGATGGACCGTCGAGTCTTTGGTGATCATGGAAGGATGACCTACAACAAAGGTCGGTCTCTACGAATCTATGACTCGAGCTCGATACCAATCAGAAAGACCCGACCCGAAGGGGCTCTAAATGGGCCTTTACCCCAATGCATGTAGTGAAAATAAAAGACATTATGAAAAATACATTTCGGATCCCAAGTAAAAACAGAAACATTCAACAACCAAAACATACATTTCTAAAAGCATACTCTGATCAGAGATTTATTTAAACCATTAAAACAATCCACAAGTACAAATATCTTGGAATCCATAAAACGTAAGAAAACATCCGGGCTCTGTGCCCGTCTACATGCATTCAGGGAAATAACAAAAGTCAAGAGTCATGATAAAATAAAATAATCGAGATGACAAAGCAGGATTCCATGATCACGCTCTCCTCCTTCACCATCCTGTCTCCCGCTTGATTACACCGTGGAAAACCACGAGAATAAGGGTGAGTAACGAATTACCTAGTAAGAATCCCCAACCGGGTACAATACGATATACATGATCATCTAGAAGAATGTATGCAAGCTATGAGTACAAACACGAGCGCGGAGCACATAGCTAAGTCCACACTTGGACCTCGGATGCCAACTCGTGGTCTTAGTCCGGAAATACCACAACACACTAAACGCGCTATATACGGAACAAGTCCTGGCCTCGGCTGCTCTCATCGACGATACGAAAGG
Organism: Sicyos edulis; assembly: GCA_036507275.1. Lineage (NCBI taxonomy): Eukaryota > Viridiplantae > Streptophyta > Magnoliopsida > Cucurbitales > Cucurbitaceae > Sicyos > Sicyos edulis. The sequence continues at coordinate 13,234,828 of CM071858.1, forward strand.
TGCACTAGCTCAAGATCCCGAGGAGCTCTCCGGTCGGCGTGCAGTAATGAGCGTAAGGATGCACCGCGCTGCTTCTACAGCACTATGGGGTGCCGCCGGGTCTAGTGGCAAGTCGCCCATATCCGGATACCACGCCTAACTAAATCTCCGGATCGGTGTCACCGACATAGGGGTGTGAGACACGGACACGTGAACTATGTCGGCTGTACCACCGCACTTTGAGGCTAAGGAACGGGTCATGGTAGGCTTACACCGAAGCCGCCCTTACCTTAACAGTGGCAATCAAGGGCTCTTCGCCGAACACGCCGAGGACGTGCGGCCGCCGGGGACTAGGCATTGCCAAGTCATCATCCCGACCGTTGGGGCATCGCTTAGACTACCACCCTCACCCAAGATTGCAGGGCCTACCGGTTGGGATAGCTAATCCCTCACGGGGTCCAAGGACGGAGAACTGTCTCGAACGTCCTTGCCATAGATGCAAGATACTTTATGCATCGGGCCCGGATGATGCTATCTACCTGAATTCTAAACCTTAACAATAATAACGATTCAATCAATGCACCCAATACGTGCTCAACAGATACAAGGAACCTAGCATGATACTACGAAGCAAGAACAGTGCTCGAACATGCTAGAATAGAACAACCTAGCATGGGCTAACATGAGAAACAATACAAGAGTTCATGCCATCAGAATTGAGAGAGCACCTAGGGCTAAACATGCTAGTAATCATACACAGCATACAAAACAACGATCACAAATATACCGCAGGGTCCACACAACCCCTGTAAAGAAATCCTTACCTTGGCCTGGAAGACTTCTACACACAAATTCCTAGGTCGCGCGAACACTTCCGAGCTAGCTAACGAGAACCTACAAACATAGTAACAATCATAACCATATCCCTAAAAATATAATAAAACAAAGAGGCTCGGCTCGAGCACTCACACGCAGACCGCGACACGGCAGCAAAGGCGCTGCTAGCAGCCGGGCACGGCCGAGCTGGCGCTGGCCGCGCTACTGCACGGCGGCTGGCGCGTCTCGCGCCCAGCGCGCGGATGGCGCGCTGGGCGCGGCTGCACACACGGACAGACGGACTCGGCAGCGAGCGGCGGCACGGCAGCGCGCGCGGCGGCCTGGCATGCGATGCGGACACGGCGAGCCGCTCAGCGACGCGCACGCGGCGAACGTCTTAGCGTCTTTGGCGAGCGGTTCGGCAAGCGGACACGGCGAGGGCGTCACGATGGGCGACGCGGACGCGGCTGACGCGGGCGGCGCTGGCGAGGGCCTCTCGGCGTCGCAGCGATCGGGCGAGGACGAACGACGATCTGGCTGCCTGCTTGGCGCGATCGCGCGTCGCGGCGGCTGCCGGCGATCTGGCGTGGGATCCGCCGCCGACGACAAGGCTAGCTGGCCTTTGGATGAACAGAAAAGGTCGCTAGGCGGATCCGGCGTCTGGCGTGGTGCTTCGACAGATCTGGGCGTCGAAGCCGCCGGTTGGACGCGCGACGATTGCGGTACCGGTCGGGCTTCTCTACCGGGCCGCAATCAACACAAACACACTTGGCCAAACAAAGACACCAAACGGATGAGAAGAAGAAGAGGAAGATCGATACCTACCCTGAATGATGATGATCGATCCAAAGGAGCTGCAAGGATGAAGAACTCGGCAAGGCAATGGAGAGGGAGAGCTTGTGCGGCCAAGAGGAGTTTTGGAGAAGAAGATGGAATAAACCTAATTCTATTTCATTTAACCAAATGCACCAAAACTCCAAAATCCAAGGTTAACTAAGATGTGATGCAGAAAGAGTAACAAGAGCACCTAATGGCTCAATTGGCACACATCTCTACAAGCTTCCCAGGAGACCCGGGTTCAAACCCCGGCTGCAGCACAAATTCCTTTATTTTTACTTTTGCATCAAATCTTGCTCAAACCAAACCTCAAACCTCTCCAAAAACCTACATAAAACCATCCAATAATTTTAGTAGCTGGAAAAGACACAAACGACCATGACGGCCCGACCAAATTACCAAATTACCCCTAGGGCATACCTGGAAGACCGGGAAGAAAAAACCTGGGTCGTTACATAAGGACTTCCTTCTTATAGCTTAGACCTAACTCTTCTTCCAATCCAGAAACTCCACCCACGAAACATCGCGAGGAATAAGGATAACGACGACCACAAGCTTGCGGATCCTGAAAAACGCGAGTCAGCAAGACTACCTCAAAAGTTAAAACTCGAGGTCGGCATCCACGGTGCAACTCAACTACCAACAAACTAAGGGGTTCTACAAACTCCAAAGATCCAACAACCTTCCAGCAATAACTCAAGCCCTCGAACTGGCAGGCCTCCGCCCTTGCGGGAACAAACCACTTTCCGCTTGCTAACAAACAAACGTAGGGACACTCTCGCTGGGCTGACCGCTGTGCTACTCTGATCAACTACGCAACTCAGGAGCTAAGCTGACTCCTCCTCTACATGAACGATTTCCCAGAAAGCAAACTTCCGAAGGACAGCGAACTTTACACACGCTAGTTGTCCTGCTCACCGAAGGCAACAACACCCAATTCCCTCGAAAGTAACAATCGAGGGATTCCACAAACGCTTGAACCCCCAACCTAGGACTAGCAGTGCCTACTCAACTGCCGAGGGAGGGGTCAACTCCCAAAACTTCCTAACTAGGAACAAGTTCTCAGGGCAACGCCAGCTTGCTCGAACCAAGCTAGCTCCAGAATAACAAGGGAACCAAACCTTGGTCAACGCCAAGCACCACCTTGCTAAGAGTTTCGGAAACCAACGCGGAGGTTACTAAGAACAACTCTAGCTTGTTAACCGACAACAAGCATCCAACAACTCAATCCGTTGAACACTGCCTGGTCTGACTTAGCTCTGGTGAAGCTCTCCACAACCTAGGGTTCCTCCGATCACCCTCTGACACACATATTGTCGTCAACGGACTAACAGACATCTGGCTACACGAGCACATCTCCCTCCACATCTCAACTGTGCTGGCTAAAAGCTCTTCCTTGCCACATCTGTAGCAAGCACGGGCGATGCTCCACACAATCCGAAAAGCGCCTTACCACACTTGATGCAATGAGCGGTTTGCTCGCCCACCTTACTAAGGATCTCGAGCTCTAACTGCGGTGTGTGATCCCGACCCTAGATCGCCCCCGCTTGGTGAGTCTCGCTATCCACTGAGCGAGAACCACCTGAAGACCCAAACTTCCTCTTGCTCAAAGCATCAGCCACATCGTAGCTTCTACCCAGGGTAAGGATCCGAACAACACTCTTAGCCATGGCGGCCAGAAACTCAGCAATTTTGCTACCATCGCCCTGGATCAGTTCCAACTGAACTCCAACCATCGATCAACAAGAAATGCCTCTACCCAGGTCAAGGGCCAACTAGCATAACTTGCCTACGCAACAACCCGGCTACCGGCACGGTAACCTCTCAACCCAAGTTAGGGCACTTGCCAAGAACTAAAGCCCTAACTCCTCAGAACTGAGCACTGGTTTCTCAACCTGAATCCTCTCGTGGTTCCTGAAAAATACACCACGGAATGAGCTACACAAAAGTACACCGGTGTGTACAGCTCCAACTTGGTTCCTTAAGATCCAAACCAACAAGTACTCTCACACAATGCAACGTTTGCCTCCCAATAGAGCCACATCTAGCAAGGAGCAACAAGAGTTCAACCCGCTCGAGGTCAACTCACCACGGAATGCCACATTGGTCAACTCACTCTTACAAGAGCATAGCCACACCAAGCTAACTTACCTCATACCAATGGTCCACTAAACGTGCTCCGATCAACCATCCTACTTATGGCTCTAACACTGGATCAACCACGCATCATCGATGCCAACTCTACTCATATTAGGGTAGCTCCAAGGTAGCCGAATCACACTACCATCTAACTGGCTCACAAGCCCACAACACAGGCGTGAGAACTCGGACGCGCTAGCCCTTAACAACCAACAACATCTTTTGTACCCAACTCTCGGTGACCTTGAAAGGCTCCTACTTATCCCTCGAACGACCTCACACTTGTAGTTCTCTGACTACCACCGAGCTAGATCTCTTATGCAGCCCAAACAGGTGCAATCTCAGAAATGGGTACAAGTCTAGTGGGGATGCTAAACTCCGGGCAGGTCCTGGAACCACCTGCACAAAAAGTGCCAACTAGCCTGAATCTAGGCCTCCTCTCAAAGCTTGGTGCCAACAGGCCTTACCTATAAAATACAAACATCCCTTTACGGGCTTTAAGCCCCTCTGAGGGTAGGGAAGGTCAAGCTCCAGGTGACAGGGCAATGGCACTCAACACAAGAGTCTCAACACTCGAGTAGTCTACTCTCTGACGTCACGTCTAACGGACAAGCCACGGCCCACTCCTGCATCCCACTCGATGCTCAACGAATACTCAGGCCAACCCTCGGGTGGCAGCACCTAGCTCCACACCTGGAACATGCTAACACAAGGTGCTTATCTCTACTAGCCAGCTGAAAACCACGGACGCATTAAGTCCTGACAAGCAAACTCCACACTACACCCTGGCTACGAGGGTACTAAAAGAACTGGCTGCAAAACGACTGCAGGCTTGCAAGAGGACAAGATGTCTCTACATCTTCCTCAAAAGCTACTAACTTGGCAGCTTGCCAATCGACCGGGTGGCTGGTGGAAACTCTGCTGGTCCGCCTGTCACAGGGGACTTCCACCACCACACTGCTGCATCAAACAACACAAGAACGGCACGCCTCGGCCTCGGAACACCAGGTCATTCCAACACTCGGATGATAAACTCGATCCTGGCCAACCACCTCGCTGCTAGCAGTAGGTCTAAAAAACATCCAGCTCTACAGGCTTCCACTTTCCAAACTCGGCGGCTAGATCAACGCCAACTAACTTATCAGCATAAACCTGCTGATCAAGCCCTCCCGGGAACCTCCGGGGCTACTGGAGCTACTAGGAGGGGTGTCTCCTAAATAAACTCTGCCAGCTGGGCTATCTGTGCCCAAGACTCCTCGCTACGCGGTACAAACTGCGCCTGGGTCTCCGCTCTCTATTAGCTAAAATACCTGCCATCAACTCCCTCATGGCTGGAGCACACTCTGCTCAAGGAGTCTCACTTTGAGGCAGACTAGCCTCTACCCCCTTCTCTTGGCAACTCAACTACCAGGGCCCAAAACTGGCCTACGGGTCTAGACAACCCTCGACGTGGTCTCATCATCAACATGAACAGTCCAACTCCTCGGTTGGAAATACCAAACGTCCCTGCTCCTCTAAGTGTAATCAACATACTGGCGATCTACACAAAGCATAAAAGCTAGCCCACGCTGGGGCTCTCACTGCCAAACAAGGGTAACACATGTATACTAGATGCTGTATTGTAAAATAAAACCCTTAGCTTAATGAACTCAGACAAACCTGACGGTCGCGGAGTGCTGATGATCATGGGGGCAACAACTTACAAAACAGGTTAGTCTACAGAATCTATGACTTTGTGCTCTGATACCAACTGTAAGAACCCGACCCAAAATACGGTCCTAAACCTAGATTCTCACTCAGCAAGCAAGTTAAATACTTCATCAAGCAGTTTAGTGCTCATATTTAAAACCTATCGAAACATTTGAGAACGGGGAACACTTAAAACATAAACAACAAACTTCATTTAAGCAAAACCAACAAAGTAAAACATGCCTGGCCAGTGTTTATAAAAACATACAAAAAAGTTTAAACAACTTTTAAAAACGTCCCCCTAGGACTCCTGTTCGTCTACATGCTGAACAAATTATGCGAACAATAAATGACAGAGTGCCGGCGGCTCCCATGATCAATCAGCTCCCTCCGCTAGCCGTCCCGGTGCTGTCCCAAGTTACCTAGTGGAAAAACCACAGAAATAAGGGTGAGTATAAACATACTCAGTAAGAATCCCCAACCAGGGTACAATACGATACATCAGTCATCTAGCACCCTAGTATACATGCAAACAGTTACCAACACAGATCATAGCTCGACGAGCTTACAAGGCAGAATCTGGAATCCTCGGAAGTCTCCTACTTCCGGCCTAATGATTGGTTCTCATAACCAATCCCGGGACATCTCCGAGGGTCTTTCTCCCTCGGCCAATTGATCAGCTCAAAAACCGATCCCAAAGATGTCCGACACCCTCGAGGGTCTTTCTCCCTTGACCATATGATCAGCTCAAAAGCCAATCCCAATGGGTGTCCTCAAGGGCCTCTTACCCTCGCTAACAAATCTAGACTGTCGGGAGAGTACCCGAAGTCTGGCTCTAAACTGGAAGGAACTGGTGTACTCACAAACATTAGCCCGGGGGAGCTCTCCGAACCGGCGACTAACGCGTGTGCGCGCACACCGCATGCTTCGCCGCAACCGGCGTAAATGTGGGGGCCTAGGTACAAACTACGCGCGGCGGTACGCATGCCTAAAGACTTCGGGCGGTGTCATCGAACACAGAGTGCGAGGCTCTCGACACTCATCTGTGCAGCCTGTACCACCGACCTGAAGCTAAGAACCGGCCAAGGCAGGCTTGCACCGTTGGCAGGGTTCCGCTCTAGCAGGCTATAAACTAGGCTTATGCCGATGTGGTAGCTAAATACACATCGACTGTCGGGGGGAAGCAATGTACGTTATGCTTCGCTCTACACCCGACCGGTGGGGACAAAGTACGTTATGTCCGCTCTCAGCCTCTGGATGGTGTTAAACCCTACTATACTAGCTAAGAGTACAAAATAACTGATTCCTGGCTAAACATACATATCAACATCAATCACACATAACCTAGCATGAAACTACGAACTTAAAGCAAAAATCATAAGCATGCTGGAAGAACAAACCTAGCATGGCACTAACATGTACAATCAGGCAAACATGCTAGCAAGAGATCAAACATAGCTGTCCTATCACTATCATGCTCATAACAGTCAACAAGCATACAAAGCACATCATGATAATATCGCAGGGTCCACACAACCATGGTAAGTAATCCTTACCTGGAAACAAGCAGAATTAGCTATCATATAACAACCAAGCGACCCTCGAGCTTCTAAGCAAACCCGAGCACCCTAAGCATTTAATAAAAACACCAAAGTAAATAAAACAGTAGCCAGCAGCTTAAAATCTAAAAGGGGAAAGGCTCGGGAATTACCAACCGAGAAGACACGCGGTCTCGGCAGGGAGGGGCAGGAATGGGCGCTGCTGGTGCGGCAGAGCGCTGACGCTGGGCGCTGGCGAGGCAGGCACTGGGGCTGGCTCGGGCGCGCGGCAAGGCGAGCAGACAAGCTAGAGCAGGCGCGCGGCGAAGCGCACGGCGAGACGTCGGTCCGAGGACGGTCTTGTGGCGACGCGTTCGGTGGCGCTGAAGCGGCGCTGGCGACGCGCGTCTGGCTGCGGGACTTCACGACGGCCGGATGACGACGGAGGCGATTCTGGGCGGTTGGCCGACGACGGGCGACATCAAGGCGGCGTCGTGCGGCGCGCGTCTGGTCACTGGCGGAGCGGCTGGGCGGCCTAGGCTGGGTGGTGCAGCTGGGCATGGCTGGGCGGTCTGGTGCGGAGCGGCTGGGCAGCCTGGGCGATTTGGTTCGGCTGGAGTGTGGTGGCTCGGTTGGGGTTGGTGCGGCTAGAGCTTGGGGAGAGAGAGAGAGAGAGAGAGAGAGAGAGTTGCAAAACAAGGGGAAAGGGATTTTCTTGATTTTCTTTCCTTTTCCTAAATAAAATGGGCCTAAAATCCCTTCCCAAGGCTTCCTCTTTCTAGACCCGGCCGAAGCAAACTTCCTTTTTAATTAAAACCCATTTTCTACAAATTCCCAAATCACCATTTAGGGCAAGGGTTCAAATCCCAATGGAAGCACTCAAATAACAATTAATTTTTGCTAAAATCTAAATTACCTCCAAACTTCCAAACAACTTGCCCAAACTTCTTGGGTCTTGCAACCAACAACCACCAAGCTTCGACAAAGGCAGGAATGGCCCTGAAATCCTGAAAATCCACAAAACCCTGACAGGGGGCAAAAAGACCAAAATACCCCTAAGGGTTAAAATAGCTCTAACGGCCAATCCGAACATCCGCATAATGTCCCGAAAACACCTGGGAAACCGAAATAGAAAACTGGGCCTTTACAATGATATTGATAGGTTGTGAGACTCTGCAGCTCAAGGAGCATTACATTGTTTTTTATTTTACTGCTTGTTTTCTAGATAAGGATCTCTTACCAGGGTTGTGTGGACCCTGCGATATATCTTGATTGCACCTTGTATATCTGTTGATTGTTACGAGCATGTTAGTAGATAGGATTTCTTTGTTGATTTATCTCTCCTAGCATGTTTACCTTTGTTTCTACATGTTAGTGCCATGCTAGGTTTGTCCTTCCAGCATGTTCTGTGATTCCTGCTCTAATTTCGTAGTATCATGCTAGGTTATATATACTTGTTAAGCATGTTTGAACTGTTAGGAATTGATTACTCTGTGATCTTAGATAGCTTAGTTAGGTTGTCTTCATCCAGAGGCTGAGAGCGGACATAACGTATATTGTCCCTACAGGTTGGGATTAGTGAGAAGCATAACGTACTTTGCTTCCACCCCCGACAGCAGATGCGAATTAGCTCCCACATCGGCATAAGCCTAGTTTGTAACCTACTATAGAGTGGAACCCTGCCAACGGTGTAAGCCTACCTTGGCTAGTTCTTAGCTTCAAGCGTCGGTGGTACAGGCTGCTACAGATGAGTGCTGAGGACCTCGCACTACTGTAGATCAGTGACACCGCTTCTGAGTCTTTAGACATGCCTACCTGGATCGCGTAGTTTGTCCCTAGGTCCCCACATTTACGCAGTTTGCAGCAGCATGCGGTGTGCGCATACACGTGTTAGTCGCCGGTTAAGAGTGCTCCCTCGGGCTAATGTTTGTGAGTACACCATTTTCGTTCCAGTTTAGAGCAGACTTCGAGTACTCTCCCGTTTGTCACAGGATCAGTTTGGACATAACGTACTATGTCCCTACAGTATGGGCATAATGCACTTTGTCCCTTCAGGTTGGACATTATGCACTTTGTCCCCTCAGTTTGGAATAAGATATTTACAGCTGATCTATAAGCCGGAAGTAGGAGACTTCAGAGGATTCCAGAGTTGCCCGGTTAGCTCGTTGAGCAAAGATCTGTGTTGGTACCCATTTGTATGTATACTAGGATGCTAGATGATTGATGTATCATATTGTACCCCGGTTGGGGATTCTTACTGAGTGCTTTGTACTCACCCTTATTTTATGTGGTTTTTCCACCAGGTAACGTAGGACAACACTAGGATGGCTTGCGGGGAACTGATTGATCATGGGAGCTGTCAGTGTTTACTCTGTCTTTTCCTGTTGTCTTGTTGAGTCTTTTTCTTTGTTAGCATGCTGGGAAATCTGTTTGATTTGAGAAGTGGTTTGAATGTTAAATTTTAATTACTGGCCAGGACCTATTTATGGAAACTATTTGAATGAATGTTTTTCTACAAGTTTTATTTAATATGTTTTCTTGTTAAGCAGTTCCAATGTTAATTTCAATGGTTTAAATTTTAAGCATGCTAAGTAAGAACCGGGTTTAGGACCACTATTTGGGTCGGGTTCTTATAGAATTGCAGAAACCAACTGTGAACACTCAACCTAGGAACAGTAATAATAATCAAATAATTAATAAATAAACAACTTATTACAATCTAGGCAACCAGACACATAAGGCTCGGGAACAAGGGTTACCAAACAGAAGGAGGGCTCGACAATAAGGCTGCTCGGCCCTGCGGGTGTGCTCCAGGTGGTGTTGGGCTGCTGAGCTGCATGGGCGAGGCTGCACGACGATCGTGTGTGGGTAGCACCAAAGCTGTGCGGTTGGGCTCAACGAGCTATCGGGCGAACGACATGAGTAGGCTGGGCGTGACGCTGTGGGAGTGCGGCACAAGGAGGCGAGGCGAGGGCTTGCAGGTTGGGCAGCGAGTGCGTGCGGGAAAGTATGGGCAATTGGCGAGGCAAAGGCTTGCAGGCGTGGTTGGGCTGCGGTGGTGTAACGACCCAGGTTTTTCTTCCCGGTCTTCCAGGTATGCCCTAGGGGTAATTTGGTAATTTGGTCGGGCCGTCAGGGTCGTTTGTGTCTTTTCCGGTTACTAAAATTATTGGATGATTTTTGTAGGTTTTTGGAGGGGTTTGTGGTTTGGTTTGAGCAAGGTTTGATGCGAAAGTAAAAATAAAGGAATTTGTCTTTGCAAATGGGGTTTGAACCCGGTCTCCCCGGGAAGCTTGTAGAGATGTGTGCCAATTGAGCCATTAGGTGCTCTTGTTACTCTTTCTGCATCACATCTTAGTTAACCTTGGATTTTGGAGTTTTGGTGCATTTGGTTAAATGAAATAGAATTAGGTTATTCCATCTTCTTCTCCAAATCCCCTCTTGGCCGCACAGCTCTCCTCTCCATTGCCTTGCCGAATTCTTCTTCCCTTGCATCTCCTTGGGTTCGATCATCATCATTCCGGTAAGTCTTCATCCTCTTCATCTCCTCATTTGGTTTTTGATGCTTGGCCAAGGTAAGATGTAGTGTGTGTGTGTGTGTTTGTGTTGGTTGCAACCACCGAGAGAGGAGCGACCATCATCGCCACCTCACCAGACGCCCCGATCTGTCGAACCAGCCTGCCAGACGCGCGGATCCGCTTAGCGCCTTGCCGTTCTCGTCCAAAGAAGACAGATCGCCCCGCCGCCGCGACGCCCAAATGGCCGCCGCGACGCCGGATCGCGCCAAAGAATAAAGAGCCCGTGATCGCTCGTTCGTCCTCGCCCTATCGCCGCGACGCCAGAGGTCCTCGCGCCGCCAGCGCGTCGGCCCGCGTCTGCGTCGCCCATCGCACGCCCTCGCCGTGTCCGCTTGCCGAATCGCTGCGCCGCGCGCCAGGCCGCGTCTGCGTCGCTGCCGCCGCCACGCCAGCGCCAGCGCGCGCCGCCAGAGACGTTCGCGCGCGCTGCTCCTGCCGAGCCGCTCTGCCGTGTCCGCGATCGCACGCCCGGCGCCAGCGCCTTCGCCAGACGCTTCGCCCGCGCGCGCGTGTCCCTCGCTGCCGTGCAGCGTGCGGCGCCCACCGGTAGCGTGTCCTCGCTGCGTGTTGCAGTGCCGGTACAAGCAGCAGCCAGCGCCCGACCTTGCCGTGCCCGGCTTGCGCTGCCCCCAAGCTCGTGTCGTCGTGCGCGTGAGTTCCCGAGCCGAGCTTGTCGTTCTATTGTTGTTTAGACATTTTAGATGCTGATTATTGTTGGTTTGCTAGGTTCCCGCCGCTAGCTCGGGATTGTTCCGCAGCCTTAGGATTTGTGTGTAGAAGTCTTCCGACCAAGGTAAGGATTTCTTACCGGGTTGTGTGGACCTGCGGTATATTTGTGATTGTTGTTTTGTATGCCCGTATGATTACTTGCATGTTAGCCCTAGGTGCTCGTTCAATTCTGATCGGCATGAACTCTTGTATTGTTTCTCATGTTAGCCCATGCTAGGTTGTTCTATTCTAGCATGTTCGATATCTCTTCTTGCTTCGTAGTATCATGCTAGGTTCCTTGTATCTGTTGAGCACGTATTGGATCGTGCATTGATTGAATTGTTGTTATTATTATTGTTAAGGTTTAGAATTCGGGTAGATAGCATCATCCGGGCCCGATGCATAAAGTATCTTGCATCTATGGCAAGGACGCTCGAGACGCTTCTCCGCCCTTGGACCCCGTGAGGGGATTAGCTATCTCAACCGGTAGGCCCCGCAATCTTGGGTGAGGGTGGCAGATCGTTAAATGCCCCAACGGTCGGGATGATGACTTGGCATTGCCTCGTCCCGGCGATGCAGACGTCCTCGGCGTGTTCGGCCGTAGCCCTTGATTGCCACTGTTAGGGCAAGGACCGCTTCTCGTGTAAGCCTACCACGACCGGTTCCTTAGCCTCAAAGTGCGGTGGTACAGCCGACATAGTTCACGTGTCCGTGTCTCACACCCCTATGTCGCTGACACCGATCCGTAGATTTAGTTAGGCATGGTGGATCGAACTCGGGCGCTTTTGCCACTAGACCCGCACCCCCGTAGTTTGCGGTAGCATGCGGTGCGCGCTTACGCTCATTACACGCCGCCATCGAGAGCTCCTCGGGATCTTGAGCCGTGCACCTTTCGTGATCGACAGATGAGACAGGCCGAGGCCGGACTTGTTCCCGTATAGCGCGCTTTGTGTGTTGTGGTATTTTCCGGACTAAGACCCCGAGTTGGCATCCGAGGTCCAAGTGTGGACTTAGCTATGTGCTCCGCTCGTGTTTGTACTCATAGCTTGCATACATTCTTCTAGATGATCATGTATATCGTATTGTACCCGGTTGGGGATTCTTACTGGGTAATTCGTTACTCACCCTTATTCTGTGGGTTTTCCACGGTAATCAAGGCGGAGACAGGGATGGTCAAGGAGGAGCCGTGATCATGGAATCCTCTTTGTCATCTCTCGATTATTTTATTTTATTTATCATGACTCTTGACTTTTGTTATTTCCCCGAATGCATGTAGACGGCACAGAGCCCCGTGATGTTTTCTTACGCTTTATGGATTCCAAAGATATTTGTACTTGTGGATTGTTTTAATGGTTTAAATAAATCTCTGATCGTAGTATGCTTTTAGAAATGTATGTTTTGGTTGTTGAATGTTTCTGTTTTTACTTGGGATCCGAAATGTATTTTTCATAATGTCTTTTATTTTCACTACATGCATTGGGGTAAAGGCCCATTTAGAGCCCCTTTTGGGTCGGGTCTTTACAGTTGGTATCAGAGCCAGGCATCGGGCCGATGTGCCGGGTCCATCGGGACGCTGGACCTCTAAGGGGAGGTGGAAACCCATAGGGGAATCCCACATCGGTTGGAAAGGGGAACGAAGCACTCCTTATAAAGGGTGTGGACACCTTTCCCTAGCAAGACGCGTTTTCCCATGGGGGGGAGAAACAAATCCGTGAGGCCAGTGGGCCAAAGCGGACAATATCTTGGCTAGCGATGGGTTGGGCCGTTACAGGTGGCGAGTGGTACGGTGCGTGCGAGTGGCAGCGAGCTGGTGTGCTCATGGCTAAAACTTCCTTAACTACCCAACGAAATAACCAAAATAACTAAGAATCATACCAAGGAAACCGGGACGAAAACCTGGGCCGTTACAGAAGGAAGCATGGAATTGCTGCATGTGGCAAGTCAAGATCAAGGTGCAGATATCTTCTGTAAGGACCCGACCTGGAATACGGTCCTAAACCTAGGTCCTCACTCAGCATGCAAGTTAAATATTTCAACAAGCGGTTTAGTGCTCATATTTAAAACTTTTTCAAAACATTTGGAAACGGGGAACACTGAAAACATAACCAACAATTTTCATAAGCAAATCCAATCAAGGTAAAATAAGCCCGCCAAGATTTATAAAAGAACATTCAAAATAGTTTAAACAACTTTAACATCATTCCCCTAGGACTCATGTCCATCTACATGCCAATAAATAAATGCAAACAATAAACGACAGTCTGCCAAGAAATTTCATGATCAAACAAATCCCTCACTAGCCATCCCGGTGTCAGTCCCAAGTTACCCGTGGAAAGACCACGAAATAAGGGTGAGTATAAACATACTCAGAAGAATCCCCAACCGGGTACAATACGATACATCGCTTATCTAGCACCCTAGTATACATGCAAATAAAACAATGACTTAGAGCAAAACGGTTGAATTAGGCTATGAGCTACTTCTAGAGCGAGCCTATTCAAGGGCTTTCATCTACTGCCTATCCTAGGTTCTACACTTGGATGCCCTTTGGGCCTTACACAACCTAGGACTCAGTGATGCCCAGTGGGGCCTTACACACCTAGGATGCCTATCGGGACCTTACACCTCCAGAATCAGTGATGCCTAGTGGGGTCTTACACACCTAGGATGCCCATCGGGGTCTTACACCTCCAACTCAGTGATGCCCATCGGGGACTTACACACCTAGGATGCCCATCGTGTCTTACACCTCCAACTCGGTGATGCCCATCGGGACTTACACACCTAGGATGCCCATCGTGTCTTACACCTCCAACTCGGTGATGCCCATCGGGGACTTACACACCTAGGATGCCCATCAGGGTCTTACACCTCCAACTCAGTGATGCCCATCGGGGACTTACATACCTAAGATGCCCATCGGGGTCTTACACCTCCAACTCAGTGATGCCCATCGGGGACTTACACACCTAGGATGCCCATCGGGGTCTTACACCACCAACTCAGTGATGCCCATCAGGGACTTACACACCTAGGATGCCCATCAAGGTCTTACACCTCCAACTCAGTGATGCCCATCAGGGACTTACACACCTAGGATGCCCATCAGGGTCTTACACCTCCGGATGTCCATCAGGATCTTACCCGAGCGGGACCTAAACTAGTTACCCCTACAGTCTTCTATACTATACAATACCCGCCTATGCCTGGCACGGAACTAACAGGATAAAATAGAACAAGGTATGCCAAGATAATTAAACCCCTTGCATGGAACTAACAGAATATATCAGGGGACACAAGAGCAACATGATATGGAAGCAAGAGAAAATATGTCACCTACCCACTGGAAATTTCATACAATCACAAGACTTGGCATGCTGGAAGAACAAACCTAGCATGGCACTAACATGAACAACAAGCAACATGCTAGCAAGATTTCAAACACAAGCTGTTCAATAGCTAACATACTCATAACAACAACCAAGAATACAAGGCACAATCATGATAGCATCGCAGGGTCCACACAACCACGGTAAGAAATCCTTACCTGGAAACAAGCAGAAAATAACTACCATAAGCCAACCAAGCACCTCTCGAGCTTCTAAGTGAACCCGAGCAACCTAAGCATTTAATAAAAATATCCTAATTAAATAACAATAGCCTATCAACTTAGGGTCCAAAAGAGTGGAGGCTCGGGAATTACCAACCGAGAAGGCACTAGGTCTCGGCCCAACTTTCTTGGCAAAAATCAGGCTCTCGGCAGCAAGGGGCAGGCAGGTTGGGCGGCAGAGGCGAGCAATCTGGGCGCTGCCGAGCGCTGCAGGGCGCGCTGGAGCGGCAGGGGACGGACGCTGGCACGGCGACACGGGCCGCTGGCGCGCGCGGACGGCACAGCGACACGGACTGGGCGCGCGGGCGCGACGCGAGCAGGCTGGCGGGGCGTCTGGGCGCGATCGGCGCGTGGCCTTTGGGCGGGGGCGCCTGGGTCGCTGGTCGTGGCGACAGCAGGGGGCCGTGGCTTGGGCGTCTGGCCGCTTTCGGCCAGTTGTCACGACAGCATGGCTGCTGCTGCTGGTGCTGGTGGCTCGGTGCGGCTCGGTTGGGTTTCTTGGTGAGGTCGGCAAGGAGAGAGAGAGAGAGAGAGGGAGAAGGGGAAAGAATAAGGGTTTTTCTCTTTTCTTTTCCTTTTTCCTAAATTAAATAGGCTTTGGGTGGTCCAAAATCCCTTCCCAAGGCTTTCCTCCTTCGAGTCCTAGCTGACGCATTCTTTTCCATTTAAAAAAACCCATTTAAATCAAGCCTCCTAATAACCGTTAGGTCAAGGGTTCAATTCCCAAAGGAAGCACTCTAATTAACAATAATTTTGTTAATTACCAAATCACCTCCAAACTTCCAACCAACTAGCCCGAACTTCTTGGGTCCTGCAACCAACAACAATCAAGCCTCGACAAGGGCAGGAGTGACCCCGAAGTCTTGAAAATCCACAAAACCCTTACCGGGGGCAAAAAGACCAAAATACCCCTAAGGGTTAAAATAGCTCTAACGGCCCATCCGAACAATAGAATAATGAACCTAAACACACAGGAAACCGAAATAGAAAATCGGGCCATTATAATACTCCTCCTTTTAAGACTTTCGTCCTCGAAAGTCCTAAGACGAAAACAACTCTAGGAAAACTCCACTGATCCTTAACCAACCAACTCCTTGTCAAGCCAACACTAGTCCTTCTTCGAAATCCCGACCCTCTTGGGTTTCCAAGGCTCAAGCCAAAAAGGCATCGAGTCTGCCACAAACTATCTCAACCAAAACTGAACATACACTGAGCTTCGAAGAAAAAGATGCGATAGTGCTAGTCGGTAAGCCACATCCTCAAACTCGCATCAACTCTCAAACGGTCTCACAACCCTAGGGCTCACTTATCCCTGTTGACCCAACTCGAAACGCCTCTCACGACGCTACTCTCAAAGAAACTTGTGGACGGGTCACATGCTCTAAAACTCTACGCCACGCACCGGCGTAACTCCTCTTAATACTCACAGCTTGTTAACAAACAATCACAACCCTACACCATGTCAAGCAACCAACCGAACCTCCTGGGGTCCGAAAAACCACCGACCTACTCTTACTTCACAAGAGACCAACGAACTTCAATGGTTGCCTATAAGCCTTAACGAAATCCAATCGAACCACCACCGCGCCGATCCCAAAGCCAAACTTGTCCAACTAGAACGCGTCCCACAACACTTAAGCAACCATCTTGAAGAGCACCGACGCACTCAAGCCAGGGGCACATACCTAGTTCACTGCATACACTAACGCCACTCACACTAGTCGAAACTTCACCACGGCCACCCATGAACGACAAGGTCCAGAAATGTGCTCCACTCACCCAAACTAATATATTGGAGCCCCTCATCGGCCGACAACAACTTTCCAATGCAATCCGATCAGCCACCGCCTAAGAGAATATCGCGCACAGAAAACAAATAACATACCTCTCTCTAAATCTCGAGCAAAGAAGGAATAAAACAACACGCGGCTACTTGCAACACAACACCTCGAGGATAACAACTCAAAGATTTAACTAACCAATGCCACGGCACCTCTATGCCAACCTCCTCAACTTTGGCTCAACTAAATGCCAACCACGAACGTGCAACAACTAGGAGCAAAGCCTGAGAAAGGCTTGCTCTGCAGAACTCAACTCAAGCTTACAACTCGCGGCTCGCCTCCAAGGACATGCAACTCTCAAGTCCAATCAAGCAAACGAATGACTTCCTCCTTTTAGCTTAGGCCTAACTCATCTTCCAACCGTAAACTCCACAATCGATTGAACCACCAACTTAGAACTAGCAAGATCTATCCAAACACCGAAGGAGGTGCCAACTTTTGAAACCTTCCAAACAAGAGCAAGTCCTCGTACACGCCCGCTTGCTCCAACCAAGCTAGCTCTTACAACAACATGGGAACCAACCCTTGGCCAACTACAAGCACCAATAGATAACAGTTTCGAAGCCAACACGGAGGCACTAAGACGACACTAGCTCGTCAACCGACTACAAGCTTTCAAAGAACTCAACCGAGGAACACGCGCCTGGTCCGGCCGAGCTCGTGAGGCTCTCCACAACCTATGGTTCCTCCGATCACCCTCCGACACACACACGGCCAAAAACGGTCTAACGGATAACCGCTACACGGGCACAACTCTCTCTCCAAAGATCTCGACTATGTTGGCGTGCTCCAACTCCTCGAAAGACCAAGAAGACCGTAAATACTACGGAATGTGTCACCTCCAACTCAAGCATCGACCACATCATAGCTTCTACCTGTAGGGATCCGGTCAACACTCTTAGCAATGACGGACAAAAACTACGCGCTTTGCTACCACCGCCCTTGATTAGTTCCAACCAACTCCAACCATCGATCAACAAGAAATTCCTCTACCTGTGTCAAAGGCCAACTATCATAACTTGCCTAAGCAACAACCCGGCTACAAGCACGGTATCCTTACGATCAAAATTAGGGCACTTGCCAAGAACTAAAGCCCTAACACCAAAAGGATCGAGCAGCTTTGGTTTCTCAACACGAACCTTTTGTGGTTCCCAAAACATACCGCAAGGAACGAGCTACACAAGAGTACACTTTGGCGTGCACACTCCAACTTGATTCCTTAAGATCCAACACGAACTCTAACACAAGGTAACCTTTGCCTCCAAAAAGAGCCACAACTAGCAAGGGAGCAACAAGAGTTCAAACCCACTCGGGGTCAACTCACCACGAAACGCCCATTGGCCAACTCACTCTACAAGAGCATAACCACACCAAGCTAACAACCTCATACCAATGTGTCCACCAAATGTGCTCCGCACAATCCATCCAACACATGGCTCCCACGCTGGACCAACCACGCATCATCGATGCCAACTCTACTCGTACCAAGGAAACTCAAGGGTAGTCGAATCACCCTACCAACAAATTGGCTCACAAGGCCACAACACAAGCGCGAGAACTAGAATGCGCTAGCCCTTAACAACCTACAACATCCTTTGTACCCAACTCTTGGTGACCTTGAAAGCTCTTGCTTTCCCTCGAACGACCTCACACTTGTAGTCCTCCGACTACCACCGAGCTAGATCTCTTATGCAACCTAAACAGGTGCAACCTCAGAAAATGAGTACAAGGCTAGTGGGGATGCTAAACTCCGCGTGGGTCATAGAACTACATCGCACATCTCAGTGCGAGCCGCTCGAACCTAGGCCTCCTTACCGAGCTTGGTGCCAACAAGCACTTCATCTTTTCAACTCAAACAACTATAAACGAGCTCTACGTCCCCACTAAGGGTAGGGAAGGTCACACTCCAGGTGACGGGGACAACGACACTAAAAAAAAAAAAGCCCAACACTCGAGCCGTCTAATCTCTGGCATCTCGTCCAATAGTCATGCCACGGCCTACCCTCGCATCCCACTCGATGCTCAACAAATTCTCGTGCCAACCCTCGGTGGCAACAACTAGTTCCACATTTGTAACATGCTAACAAAAAGAGCGCTCCACTCTACTAGCCAACCAAATCCACAGATCGATTAAGTCTTGACAAGCAAACTCCACACTACACCACGCTACGAGGGTACCAAAAGAGTTGGTCAAAAACGACAAAGAGCTTGCAAGGGGTCAAGATGTCTCTACATCTTCCTCAAAAGCTACTAACACGGCACTTGCCAATCGATCGGGTGGATCGTGGAGACTCGCTAGTCCACCTTTCTCAAGGGACTTCCACCACCAAACTCGCTGCATCAAACAAAGACCAAAACAACACGCCTTGGCCTCTCGAACATCGTGTCATCGGCCTCTAAACACCGTGTCGTTCCAACACTCGGATGATAAACTCGATCCCGGCAACCACCTCGCTTGCTAGTAGTGGGTTCTAAAAACATCCACTCTACATGCTTCCACTTGCCAAACTCGGCGGCTCGATTAACGCCAACTAACTCATCAAAGATAAACTCTGCTGATCAAGCCCTTCCGGAAACCTCCGTGGCTACCTCGAGCTACTAGGGGTGTCTCCTAAATAAACTCTGTCACCGGGCTATCTCGTGCACTCGGACTCCTCACTACGCGCTACAAATCGCTGCTGGGTCTCCGCTCTCTAATAGCTAAAAGACTCGCCATCAATTCTCTCATGGTCGGAGCACACCCTGCTCAAGGATTCTCACTCTAAGGCATGTTAGCCTCTAACCTCTTCTCTTGGCAACTCAATCGCCAGGGCCAAAGGTGGCCTACGGGTCTAGACAACCTCGACGTGGTCTCATCATCAACATGCGCATCCAACTTCTCGGTTGGAAATACCAAACGTCCTCGCCTCCTCAATGTGTATTCAGCAGATAAGCGATCTACACTAAACACAAAGCTAGTCCTCACCGGACTATCACTACCCAACAAGGGTAACACATATATACTAGGTGCGATATTGTAAAATAAAACCCTTAGCTTAATGAACTCGCATAAACTCGACGTCATGAGTGTCGATGATCATGGGGACAACAACCTACAAAGCAAAGTTAGTCTACGAATCTATGACTCTAAGCTCTGATACCAACTGTAAGGACCCGACCTAGAATACGGTACTAAACCTAGGTCCTCACTCAAAGATGCAAGTTAAATATTTCAACAAGCGGTTTAGTGCTCATATTTAAAACTTTTTCAAAACATTTGGAAACGGGGACACTTAAAACATAACCAACAATTTTCATAAGCAAATCCAATCAAGGTAAAATAAGCCCACCAAGATTTATAAAAGAACATTCAAAATAGCTTTAAACAACTTTAACATCATTCCCCTAGGACTCATGTCCATCTACATGCTTTGAATAAATAAATGCAAACAATAAACGCAGCAGTCTTTGGTAGCCCCCATGATCAAACAGCTCCTCCGCAAGCCATCCCGGTGTTGTCCCAAGTTACCCGGTGGAAAAACCACGAAATAAGGGTGAGTATAAACATACTCAAGAAGAATCCCCACCGGGTACAATACGATACATCACCATCTAGCACCCTAGTATACATGCAAATAAAACAATGACTTAGAGCAAAACGGTTGAATTAGGCTATGAGCTACTTCTAGAGCGAGCCTATTCAAGGGCTTTCATCTACCGCCTATCCTCGGCTCTCTACACTTGGATGCCCTTCGGCCTTACACAACCTAGGACTCGGTGATGCCCAAAGGGGGCCTTACACACCTAGGATGCCTATCGGGGCCTTACACCTCCGTAATCAATGATGCCCAAAGGGGTCTTACACACCTAGGATGCCCATCGGGTCTTACACCTCCAACTCGGTGATGCCCATCGGGGGACTTACACACCTAGGATGCCCATCGTGGTCTTACACCTCCAACTCGGTGATGCCCATCGGGGACTTACACACCTAGGATGCCCATCGTGGTCTTACACCTCCAACTCGGTGATGCCCATCGGGACTTACACACCTAGGATGCCCATCGTGTCTTACACCTCCAACTCGGTGATGCCCATCGGGACTTACACACCTAGGATGCCCATCGGGTCTTACACCTCCAACTCGGTGATGCCCATCGGGACTTACACACCTAGGATGCCCATCGTGTCTTACACCTCCAACTCGGTGATGCCCATCGTGGACTTACACACCTAGGATGCCCATCGTGTCTTACACCTCCAACTCGGTGATGCCCATCGTGACTTACACACCTAGGATGCCCATCGTGGTCTTACACCTCGTGGATGTCCATCGGGGTCTTACCCGAGCGGGACCTAAACTAGTTACCCCTACAGTCTTCTACACTATACATCACCCGCCTATGCCTGGCACGGAGCTAACAGGATAAAATAGAACAATGTATGCCAAGATAATTAAACCCCTTGCATGGAACTAACAGAATATATCAGGGGACACAAGAGCAACATGATATGGAAGCAAGAGAAAACATGTAACCTACCCACTGGAAATTTCATACAATCACAAGACATGGCATGCTGGAAGAACAAACCTAGCATGGCACTAACATGAACAACAAGCAACATGCTAGCAAGATGTCAAACACAAGCTGTTCAATAGCTAACATACTCATAACAACAACCAAGCATACAAGGCACAATCATGATAGCATCGCAGGGTCCACACAACCACGGTAAGAAGTCCTTACACGGACTGGGCGCGCGGGCGCGACGCGAGCAGGCTGGCGGGGCGTCTGGGCGCGATGCGGGGCCGTCTTTGGGCCGTCTGGCCGCTTGGTCGGGCCGTGCGACAGCAGGGCTCGTGGTTGGGGCGTCTGGCCGCTCTCAGCCAGGTGTGTGACAGCATGGGCTGGCCTTGCTGTGCCGTGGCTCGGTGCGGCTCGGTTGGGTTTCTTGGTGAGGTCGGCAAGGAGAGAGAGAGAGAGAGAGAGAGAGAGGGAGAAGGGGAAAGAATAAGGGTTTTTCTCTTTTCTTTTCCTTTTTCCTAAATTAAATAGGCTTTGGGTGGTCCAAAATCCCTTCCCAAGGCTTTCCTCCTTCGAGTCCTAGCTGACGCATTCTTTTCCATTTTAAAAAAACCCATTTAAATCAAGCCTCCTAATAACCGTTAGGTCAAGGGTTCAATTCCCAAAGGAAGCACTCTAATTAACAATAATTTTGTTAATTACCAAATCACCTCCAAACTTCCAACCAACTAGCCCGACCTTCTTGGGTCCTGCAACCAACAACAATCAAGCCTCGACAAGGGCAGGAGTGACCCCGAAGTCTTGAAAATCCACAAAACCCTTACCGGGGGCAAAAAGACCAAAATACCCCTAAGGGTTAAAATAGCTCTAACGGCCCATCCGAACATCCGAATAATGAACCGAAAACACCTGGGAAACCGAAATAGAAAACTGGGCCGTTACATCTTCACAAACCGTTACCAAAAGTATTGTTTGATAAATTCAAGAAGATTATTAGCATGATGGATGATAAAAGCATTTAAGTTTGTAGAGTTGTTTGTTGAATAAACTTTAATTTTTAATTAAGAAATTAGTAGGTCAACAATTAAGAAATTAGTGGAAAAACAGTTTTTGTAAATGAAAAGCCAAAAATGATATGTAATTAGAAGAAATTTGTAGACCATGTAATGTAATGGGGCTATAAATAGACTCCTCATTCCATTGTCGAAGATAGAGCAAGAGTAAGAGTAAGAGTAAGAGAGAGCAAGGTAGAGCAAGAGAAAGCAATAGAGCAAGTAGAGAAAAGTTGAAAAATAAAGGAAAGTGATTTAGAGGAAATTCGAGTGCCTTGTCTCTCCAGTCATAAAATGACTGTTCTATTCGCATTTTTATTTGATTATTATTTTATAGATTGAAGGCTAGTGTACTAATTGAAGACAATATACAACACTGATTCAATCAATGAGCTAATTGAAGATTATCAGCAAATTGATTGAAGCATAGGTATCTTGGTCAATCAACTAATTTTTCTATAATTGTTTTTAAGAAGTTTTATCGATAGTATTTATAGTTTTTTTTTATCATACATATTAAATCCCCATTAAAAACAATATAATATCTAACATCCTTAAAATGTGGCTTAGAAGAAAAATCTTTTTTAGAAAATTTTACCCCTAAGCCACATCATTAATTACAAATATACCACTAAAAAGAACACAACGTACAAAAAAAACATTAATTTCCCCTTCACCAATTTAATTATATTTTTTCTTTAAAAAAAAACCACTCACATATAATAACTTATTAAACTTCTTTCTCCCACCCATTCATATTCTCATTTAAAACTTTCATTCATTTAATTTTGCTAAATGTCATTAAAATGTTGTATATTTATTTATCATCATTTAATTATATTTAGTATTGATTAAAGGTTTAGAATGTCAAAAGTTTTGTAACCTCTTTTGATTTTTTAAAAATATAAAAGGCTATGTTTTTTTTTCTAAGCATGAATTATTGGAGGTACTCCATTTTCTCATTCTTTCATTTTGAGTTGTTACTTTTTCTCATTCTTTTATCCTTCGTTTCGTTCTCTCAATTTTTTAATTTTGTAAGAATTTATAATTATAGTTGAATAGTGTTCTTTCTTTTTCTCATGGTTCATTCTTTCATTTTGTTATTTGACAGTTTTGTAATTTTATAAGGATTCTTAATTTTTATAATAATTGTAATTTATTAGTGTTCTTCCAATTTTGAGCTCTTCCTTTTTCTCATTCTTACATTTCATTCTCTCAATTTTCTAATTTTTGTAAGAATTTATACTTATAGTTGATAAGTATTCTTCCAATTTTCTAGTATTTTTGTTCTTCTATGATTCATTCTTTCATTTCGTTATTTGTCAATTTTGTAATTTTGCAAAGATTCTTAATTCTTATAATAATTATAGTTGATTGGTGATTTTTCAATTTTGAACTATTAATTTTTTCATTCTTTCATTTTGTTCTCTCAATTTTGTAATTCTTATAATTATAGTTGATTAATCTTCATTCAATTTTCACGTATATCTTTTTCTCATGGTTCATTCTTTCATTTTGTTATTTTCTAATTTTGATTAATGTTCTTAATTCTTAATTATTGGAGTTAGTTAGTGTTCTTCTAATTTTTGAGGTATTTATTGCAGTTAGTTGATTAAAAACTAAAATGCTCAAATAACTTACATATTTCTCTATATATTGTATTTCACTTTTTTATTTTTCTGAGTATGTTGTGCTTTTTCAATCTCTACAATAATTTTTGTAAAGTACTAAAACAAAAATTGATTTCGTAAAAAAAAAAGAGAAGTAAATGAATGTCATTATTAGTGATTTAAAAAAAAGTTTAATGCAACGAAACTAAGATTATAATAATGTTGATATAAAAAAATATGAAAATGATAATAAAATTTCATTATTAAATCAGACAAAAAGTATAAAAAATCACTTCACACAATTTTTTTTGGCAAAAAAGAAGTTCAATACTTTATAATTTTTCTAATCATATCTAAAAAAAATAGTATTTATTTGCAAAATATAAATATTAGCTTTAAATAAATATATATATATATATATATATATATATTTGTATAATTATAAAACTATCTTTAAATGTTAGAAAAATTAGTATTCAAGTAACAATATGTAAAATAAATAAATAAAATGTATTCAAGTAGCATCATGTATACATATTAATTGAAGTAAAAAACAATTCAAAATATAAACACATGCAGAGCACGTTAAAGTTTTCTAATATTATAAATAGGGCTAAGTCTACCCTAAGGTTGGCTATAAAAAATCGAATAAAAACAAGTATTTAAAAAAAACGCCTTCAGATGTTTTTTAATTGAGTAATTAAGAAAAAGATGTTTAAGAAAAAGATATTGGACAGGGTAGAGACATTTTTTTAATACAATAAAAAGTTGGGAGACTCAAACAGCATGATTGTACGGTACAAAAGCATAGGCGTATGTAATATTAAACAAGAAAAAGTTGAAACAAACAGCATGATTGGACAGTACAAAAGCAAAAAACTGAAGTAAAAGAAGCAAAATTCAAAAAACGTGTTTGAGTTTTGAGATTATTGATAGGAGCAAAGGCCTTGGTTTCCTGCAGTAAAGCCTCCATCAACAATTAGGTTGTGGCCACTCACGTATCTAGATGCATCACTTGCAAAATATAAAGCAGCTTCAGCGATATCTTCTTCCCTTAGAATATCTCCACATTTGAAATGTGAATAAACATTCGGAAACTCATCGCCGTCTTCAAGCCTGAACAAGTCTCTAGTCATTTGTGTGGGCACTACATGAGGCGACACACAATTCACCCTTATCCCATACCTTCCCAAATCAACAGTTGCATTCCTCATCAATCCCAATATTCCATGCTTCGAGCTCGTATACGCATACGGCCCAATCCCTCCAATGACCGAGCAAACGCTTGCATTCATGATTATACTGCCTCGACCTGATGGAACCATTGCTCGGGCCGCATGCTTCATGCCCAAAAAGGCTCCAACAAGGGTGACATTGAGTACCTTTTGAAAGTCTGATAATTCATTTTCGAGAATGTTGAACTTTAGATCTCCAGTATTGCCTGCATTGCTGAACATGATGTCCAACTTTCCATACTTGGAGATGGCTGTATTAACAACATTTTCGACATCTTTCTCTTTTGTTACGTCGCAATGGACAAAAGTGGAAGATGAAGGACAGAGATGGTCTGAAAGAGATTGGCCAATATCATCTTTGACATCTGCAATCACCACTTTGGCTCCATGCTTAACGAACAGTCTTGCACTGCACTCCCCAATTCCTCTAGCCGCACCAGTGATTACTGCCACTTTCCCTTCTAATCTAACATTTTGGTAAGAAATTAATATGTTTCAGAGTAAGGTTTGAATACCTAAAATTACTTGACATGCTCAAACTTACATTTTTCTTTCAAAAGGAGCATTTAAGGGAAGAACCTTAGGAATGATTATTGAGGAATTGAAATACTGAAAAAATAATCAACAAAAATAAAGATTATGTAGGTAATTTGAAGTGAATAGGTGCAAAATAGTAAATGTAGAGAAAATAAAAAGGAGTTAGAGAAAAAAATTTAAACTTCATTAAAAAAAAATTATAAACGAGAGATTATGGAGGAATAAATAGTGTACTTATAAGAGATTGATTGTTGGTAGCCAACTTCGTTAAAACAATTATTTTATATTTCCATTCTGCTTAATCACTGAAAATGAAATTATTGTCTAATTAATTGACTGAAAATCACAAAAGAAAACCAACAACTATTTTTTGTCATATTGATTGTAGAGAAGCTACCAAAACAGGAAGCTTTTGAGCTGGTGTTTTTTCATGATTCACAACTTAGAAGATCAATCATCTACAAGTTTTAAATGCGTAGGTATCGTAATAGTATTAAATCCCATTAATTTTTAAAAGATTCCAATACCAAACAACTCTAGTTGAGGTTTAGTTTGTTCGAATAAGCTTAAATATAATTTTAATGTATTTGAAATAATTGTTAATTGAGGAAATTAGTGGGTAGAGAATTAAGGAATTAATGGTTGTCAATTTAGGAGCCAATTGTCTCCAAGGGGTGACACAGTGGTTGAAGACTTGGGCATTGAGGGTTCATGGTATGCTCCTCTCAAGATCCCGAGTTCGAGTCTTTCCAAAAAAATTTAGGAGCCAATTAAGGAATTAGTGGATCCTTAATTTAGGAATTAGTTGGAAACATTTTTTGTAAGAACTTCGAGATCAAGTTTGTCATTCGTAGACAGTTTTAGAAAGTAATAAAAGAATGTGTTATAAAGAAATTTATGTTTTATGGTTTCATTTGCAATTTTAGTTTTTAGTGGGGTCAAATGTCGCTGCCACGATTGACGAAGTCGAATTACGAGAATTGGAGCATTCAGATGAAAGCGCTTCTTGGATCTCATGATGCATGGGAAGTGATCGAAGAAGGTTTTGTAGAATAAGAGGATACCGCAGATTATATGGCGATTCAAACCAAAGAGTTGAAAGAGGCGCGTTTGAAGGATAAAACAACATTGTAAATATTGTTCCGTGTAGTTGACGAATCTGGCTTTGAGAAGATTGTGAATGAAACTAATTCAAAAGAAGCGTGAGATACTTTAGAGAAAATGTTCAAAGGAGTCGAACGAGTAAAGCAAGTGCATCTCTAGACTCTCCGCAGCGAGTTGGAGAACATAAAAGTGAAGGAGTCAGAAAGGGTATCTGATTACATCACGCGTATGCATACGGTGGTGAATAAACTCAATCGCAATGGCAAAAAGCTAACGGATGCGCAGGTGTTTGCGAAATCGTGAACACACAATAATTAAAATAATAAGAAAATGAGAATGATAACGTGGTAGCTTGGATTTCGCTACAGCGAAATCTCTACTCAGATTAAGCGAAATGTGTGTGAGTTCCCAAAGATGTGCAAGTATACACAGTCTTGTTGTACAAGTTTTAAAGTAAGTAATCTCCACAGGGATTAGTGATTAACAACATACTTAAGCGAAAATTAGAGAGTTATGGTAACAAAGGGAATATTGTTGTGATGAAACTAAAACTAAGTTACTGAAATAAGTTTGCTAAATCAATTTTCTAAAGCGAAATAAATGCGAATCTCAATTGAAAAAATACTTAAGATGCAACAAATGATAAACTAACTTTTATCAAATTAAAGACATCAGAAGGAGGTTAAGACTTTTCGGAGAGTTTCGCTAAAGCGAAATGGCATTAGGCTAAGAAGCGAACAACTGATGGCTTCTCTTTGACTCTCTCAAACTCTCTAAGTTGGCTCTCTCGAGCTCCTAGTTTGGTTCTCTCGAACTCAAACAACAAATAAACCAAGCGATCAACACTAGGTAAACCTTATCTCTAAGTGTTCTTTTCGAATGCAAGTAAACTTAGCAAAACCTAATATTATGACATGCAAGGTTGCTCTATTCCCTTTCTCTCAGAAGAGAAATAAAGTTCATACAAATAGTTAGCTAGACAAAATGTATTTCAACACAACATGCATAAATAGTTGACATCTTGCTCCCACTTTGCTTAAGCGAAATACTCATACTTAACCTTTTCCCTCCGACTAAAAACTCAGCTACACATGATGATAAATAGATTCAACGCAAAGTAAAAAGAAAAGTTCATCTTCAATTAAATAAGAAAATAACAACGTATGCTTACAAAACAAAGTTAAAGCGAAAATACTAAAATGAAAGTAAAGAGAAATAGAGTTAAGAAGAAGCCTGATCGGAATAACTCAAATAGTGTCTCTGAATCCAACTTCAGCTATACTCTGCAATGTTGGCTAACTACTTCGCTTGAGCTAACTAGCTAAGCAAGTGGAAATAGAAAAACAACTACAACGACCAAGCTAATTATAAAAATGACAATGAATTTGGTCGGAAGAAAACTTGACGATGATCTCTCCAAAAAACTGGATGATGCCCTTCATAATGACAAAAGGTTGCTATTTATATTGCTTCAGACAAGACTCTATTCCGCGATCTTGTGTGCATGTCCTTTACTCCA
Organism: Sicyos edulis; assembly: GCA_036507275.1. Taxonomy (NCBI): domain Eukaryota; kingdom Viridiplantae; phylum Streptophyta; class Magnoliopsida; order Cucurbitales; family Cucurbitaceae; genus Sicyos; species Sicyos edulis. The sequence goes on from CM071858.1 coordinate 13,263,125, forward strand.
CGACCTCACATGCAACGGTTGAGATTGAAAGACTTTTCTCGGATTTCAGTTCGCTTAAACGAAATGTTTAGCAACTACACTTAGCTCCAAAAAGCTTTTAGCACTTCTGCATTTCGCTCCCTTGGTATGCTAGAGCAAAAACAAAATATCAGGTTTATAGAGATGGAACTTAAAGATTTACACATTCATGTGCTTTTGCTAAAGCAAACCTCTAAAATGTTGTCCTAAACAGAAAACTATAGGATTTTGCAATTCGCTCAAATAATTACGCTAAAGCGAACAGACTTAGCGAATTTTTGCTATGATGTAGCAAAAGTTCTAGTGAACTGCTATTAAACTTAGCCTTAGCCCTCGACTTTCAATTCTTGAGAGTTATCAGCAGGTTGTTGAAAATATTTTGAGATCATTGACGAATAATTTCGGTAATGTGATGTGCGCGATAGAGGAGTCAAAAGATCTTACGACGCTCACTCTTAACGAGCTTGTTGGTTCTCTTGAGGCACATGAGCAACGCAAGAACAAAAAGAAAGAGGAAACACTAGAGCAAGCGCTTCAAACCAAGGAGTTAATCGAAGATGAAGAGATACTCTATTCTAAAAAAATTCAGAGTAGAGGTCGTGGTAGTGGAGGTCGTGGATATGGTCGCAGTAGTTTAAGCAAATGTTATGATGCAGAGAGGGACATACAAGTCAAGAGAATTGGCTCGGAAGAGAATGCGATCCAGGAAGAGGCAGTAGATCAAATCAGTCAAATGTTGAATGCTACAAGTATCACAAGTATGGTCACTATGCGAATGATTATAATTTCGAGAAATGCTACAATTGTAGTGAAGAAAGGCATTTTGCAAGAGATTGTTGTGCGAATAAAAGGGTTGAAGAAACAAGCAACTTAGCACTAGAAAACAATGTGAATGAAGGTGTTTTTTTAATAGTGCATAAAGAAGGAAGCGACAATAGTGAGACTGTGTGGTATCTCGACTAGGGGCAAGCAATCAAATGTGTGAACAAGGGCATCTGTTCAAAGAGATGCATAAAATTGAAGATGGTCATGTCTCTTTTGGTGATGAGTCAAAAGTAAAGGTAAAAGGCAAAGGAACGATTTCTTTTGTGCAGAAGGATGGCTTGATAGAGTCAGTCCAAGATCTAAAAAAAAAAAAATCGAGTTTGGGGAGAGTCACAGAGAAGGATTATTCTGTATTTTTGAAAGACTGGTTGTTGCATTTGAGGGACAATAAAGAGCGCTTTGTCGCTCTAGTAGAGATGGAAAAAAATCATATGTATAGACTAAATTTGAGAAGTGTGCAGGAAAGATGTTTGCGAGTGGACGTAGAAGATTAAATAACATTGTGGCATCTTCGTTTTGGTCATCTACATCACGGTGGACTAAAAGAGTTAGCGAAGGAGAATATGGTGCACGGGCTACCAAAGATGGACTATGATGGAAAGTTTTATGAATAATGTGTGCTCAGCAAGCATGTGAGAATGTTGTTTCAGAAGAAAGCGGAATATCGAGCGAAGCAACCGCTCGAAATGATTCATCCAGATATATGTGGGCCAATTACCCTCTTATCGTTCAACAGTAAAGGGTACTTCATTACTTTTATTGATGATTGCTCACAAAAAATTTAGGTTTATTTTTTGAAAGAAAAATCAAAGGCATTTGAGGCAATAAAAAAGATTCAAATTGAGGGTGGAAAGAGAAACTGGTAGACAGATCAAATCTGTGCGACCTGATAGAGGTGGAGAATTGTAACGACCCAAGTTTTCATCCTGGTTCCCTAGGTAGTTTCTTGGTTGATTTGGTTGTTTCGTTGGGCCGTTATGAAATTTTGGTCTTTAGAGGCATTTTGGTCATTTTACCCCTAGTGTTGGTTCGATAATTTATTGAACTTCATGACTATTTCTGCGTTTTATTTAGTGCGTTGTTTTTGTGGTTTCGGGCTTTCAAGCTATTTTTGCATTTTCTGGTGTTTGGCAGGGTTAGTTTTGCAAATGAAAGAAAGAGAGCATGTTTTGGTTAATTAAAAAGAAAAGAAAAGGACATTAAAATGGTTTTTTGCATTTGATCAATCATAAGCCAAGAGAACATATCACCTCCTCCTCCATTGATTCCCTTCCTCCCTCTCAATCGATTTCTCTTTCTCTTCTTCCTTGTCATCGCAAACATCACAACTGAGTTGCCATCACCAAGCCCTAACAGAGCCACCCTGCCGATTGCAGACCTCGCCCTCGTCATGCATCAGAGATCGCATCACCCCACGCCGAGCCAGCCCGCATACATCGCATCACCGATCCTTGCCCATGCAGCAGCCACTTCATCTTTTAGCCCTGCTCATCGATCGCATTGCCTGCCCCCTTCCAGCCGCACATGCACAGCCTAGTTGTCGCATGTGGCCTTGTAGAGAGCAGCCCATCGTTTTCTCGCCGCTCGCTGCCACACGCCCACGAGCCCTCTCATCGTAGTTGGCACGCCGGCACGCATCGCCCCGCACGCAGCCCAACCGACCGTGCCGCTCACCCGAGCTGCCGTGTCCTTACCGAGCAGCCTTGTTGTCGAGCCTGCCTTCGATTTGGGTAACCCTTGTGTAACAGCCCAGTTTACTATTCCAGTTTTCGAGGTGCCTTCGGGTCAAGATTCGGTTGTTTGGTTGGGTCATTAGAGCGGTTTTGACCCTTGGGGGTATTTTGGTCTTTTGGCTCTCCGGGCTGGATTTGTGGTTTTCAGGGCTTCGAGGTAGCTCATGCATTTTTCGAGGCTTGTTTGTTGTTGGCTGCGAGTCCCGAGGTGTCTGGGCTAGTCGGTTAGATGCTCGGTTGTGATTTGGGCTTTGCCAAAGTGATGGTTGGTTGAGTGCTTCCTTTGGGATTCGAGCCCGGGCCCTTAGTGTTGATTTGAGAGTTGGATTTAAGTGAGTTTTATTTATTGGAAAAGATTGCTTTGGTCGGGTCTCGAAGGAGGAAGCCGGGAAATGGGATTTTAAGGATTTTAAGGTTTTAATTTGGATAAGTATGGAAAAAAAGAGATAAATCCCCATTTTCCATTTATTTTCCCATTTTCCCTTTTCTTTTCTAAATCCCCATTTTCCTTTTATTTTCCCATTTTCCCTTTTCTTTTCTAAATCCCCATTTTTTTTTTTCTCTCTCTCTCTCTCTCTCCTCGAGCTAGCCCAGCCCGAGCAGCCCGAGCCCGAGCCCGAGCCCCTGCTCGCGTCACTAGGTCGCGTCGCCGCCTCGTCCGTTTCAAAGACGAGTCGCCCTGCCCAGTCGCGTCGCGTGCAGCCGCCCTCAGCCCCGTCCCGTCTCGTCGCCACCGCGCATTGTCTTGAGCCGTCGATGCTAGAGCCACCGCCTGTGCCGTGTCGCGCGTCCTGTAGCTCATGGCGTCGTGTCCCTAGCGCCCGTGCGGTGTCCCTGTGTCGAGCCGCGCCAACGCCCCAACGCCCGAGCTAGAGCGCCAGCGCCCAGCCAGCCTCTTTAGCTGCCTCACCCGTGCAGCCGGCTCGTTCGCGTGTCAGCCGCGCCTCGTGAGTTGCTCCCGAGCCTAGCCCTGTTTATTTTATTATATTTAGGCCTATTTTTATGATTATTGATGTGTTTGTTTGGCTCACTATAGGTTGCTCGGGTTCGATCGCAGTTAGGTTTATTGTGTGTTTTTGCCTTCCGACCAGGTAAGGATTTCTTACCGGAGTTGTGTGGGCCCTGCGATATTTTCATGATATGCCTTGTATGTTTGCTGACTGTTATGAGCATGTTAGAGATAGAGCAGTTTGATTGATTTCTTGCTAGCATGTTTGCCTGATTTTACATGTTAGTGTCATGCTAGGTTTGTTCTGCCAGCATGCTTATGATTCCTGCTTAAGCTCGTAGTATCATGCTAGGTAAATGTGATTGATGTCGGTCATTGTTTGCTAGCCAAGAATCATTTATTTGCTCTGTACTCTTAGATAGAGTTGTAGGGTTTGTCATCATCCAGAGGCTGAGCGGACATAACGTACTTTGTCCCCACTGATCGGGAGTAAAGTGTGCGCAGCATAACGTATCTTGCTTCCCCGGCCGCGCAAGGTGGATTTAGCTCGCCGGGAGTAAAGTGTGCGCGCGACATAAGGTATCTTGTTTCCCCCTCGACCCGCGGGTTGTGGATTTAGCTACCCACTTCGGCATAAGCCTAGTTTGTAGCTGCTAGAGCGGAACCACGCCATCGGTGTAAGCTCGCCGCCGCCGGTTCTTAGCTTCGTGTCGGTGGATCATGTTTGCGCACGATGAGCGCCGAGGCCTCGCGCTCGTGATCGCGTGACACCACTTCCGAGTCTTAGGCATGCGTGCTGCCCGCGTAGTTTGCCCTTAGGCTCCCGCATTTATGCCGGTTGCAGCAGCATGCGGTGTGCGCGCACACGCTTTAGCTACCGGTTCGGAGAGCTCCCCCGGGCTAATGTCGTGAGTACACCTTTCCTTCCGTTAGAGCCAGACTTCGGGTACTCTCCCGTAAGTCCAGATTAGCAAGGGTAAGGAGGCCCTTGAGGACATCTTTGGGATCAGTTTTTGAGCTGAACAATCCCCCAAGTGAAAGATACCTCGGTGATGTCCCGGGATTGGTTATGAGAACCAATCATTAGGCCAGAAGTAGGAGACTTCCGATGATTCCAGATCTTTCCTTGTAAGCTCGTTGAGCTATGATCTGTGTTAGTAGCTGTTTGCTTGCATGCTTTGGTACTAGATGACTGATTATATCGTATTGTACCCCGGTTGGGGATTCTTACTGAGTAATTTGTTACTCACCCTTATTTTTGTGGTTTTTCCACAGGTAGCCATGGTGCGAGACAGGATGGCTAGAGGAGGAGCTGTGATCATGGAAACCCGTTGTTCAACTCTGAGTCTTATGTTTATGTTGTTATGATTTAAATGTCCTCTGAATGCATGTAGTTGGGCACGGAGCCCTAGGGTGTTTTCTGAATGTATTTCCGGATTCTAACATTGTTGTAACTATTGTAAAGCTTGTAGGTTTTAAATAAATCTCTTATCAGAGTAAGTTTTGGAAATGTATTTGTCTTGAAACAGGTGCTTGGAAACAGGGACAGGTTTCAGGAATTGATGTTGACTTTTTAAATGGATGTTTTATGTTTTAGTTTTTACTTAGAATCCGAACACCCTATTGCGAATTTTCTGTAGATTTGAATGCATGCATTGAGGTAACGGCCTATTTTAGAACCCTTTCGGGTCGGGTAGTTACAAGTTGGTATCAGAGCTCAGAGTCATAGATTCTGTAGACTGACCTTTTGTTGTAGGTCATTTTTCCATGATCATCAGCACTCCGACAGTCATCAGGTACGCCTAAGTTTACTGTTTTAAAGAAAGGGGTAAGAATTTAAAATACTTTTCATCTAGTGTTTGCCTTGTGTAGAGTTGTGGAGCGGAGACGAGCAGGTTCTGACTCGTTGTTGGTTTGGGCTTAGAGAGCCATCATGCCAACTTTTCGCAGTGCGAGCTAAATGTAGCAGCTTGTTGAGGTATCCAGATAGATTCGGATGCCCCTGGGACGTCGTCCCCGAGGGAGGCAGAGCTTAGACTCCCATAGACCAATTGTGGCCCAGTTGTTGCTTTTCCCCTAGTGAGAGGGTGGAGGTGCTTTGTGCAGATCGCCAGTATGTTGATCGCACTCAGAGGAGCAAGACGATTGGCATGTCCGACCGAGGAGTTGGACTGATCGTGTTGATGTTAAGGCCGCGTCCAGGGTTGTTTAGACCCGTTGGCCAGAGGCGGCCCTGGCAGTTGAGTTGCCTAGAGGAGGGGGTAAAGGCTAGCACGCCTCAGAGTGAGACTCCTTGAGCAGAGTGTGCTCCAGCCATGAGATATTTGATGGCAGGTCTTTAGCTATCAGAGAGCGGAGACCCAGGCGCAGTTTGTAGCGCGTAGTGAGGAGTCCCGGGCACAGATAGCCCAGCTGACAGAGTTTGTTTCAGCATTTCCCCCCAGTAGCTCTTGTAGCCCCGGAGGTTCCCGGGAGGGCATGATCAGCAGGTTTATTCAGATGAGATTGTTGGCGATGATGGAGCCGCCCAGTTTGGCAAGTGGATGCCTTGTAGAGCTCGATGTTTGTAAAGTCTTGCTTGCTAGTAGTAAAGCGGTTGGCGAGTTTGAGTTTAGCATCCGTGTGTTGGGATGCCTGGCTTGCTCGTGAGGCCGAGGTGTGTCGTTCCTGTGTTGTTTGGTACAACAGTTGGTGGTGGAAGTCCCTTGAGAGAGGTGGACTAGCAGAGTCTCCACCAGTCGCCCGATTGATTGGCAAGTTGCCGTGTTAGTGGCCTGAGGAAGATGTAGAGACATCTTTGCCCCCTTGCAAGCCTGCTGTTGTTTAACAGCCCAGTTTCCTTAGATGTTTGGTAGAGTTGAGCACTCTTCCTTGGTGAGCTCCTAGAGTGGAGCTAGCTGCTGCATGTTGAGAGATCCGGCCAGAGCTTTGTTGAGCATCATGAGGAGATGCTAGTGTAGGCCGTGAGCCTTCGGTTTGATGAGATGCCATAGGCATGGTTGTTTGAGTTGAGCCCTTGTATGCCTAGCCAGAGTTGTTGTCACTTGAGGTAGTGACCTTGCTGGCCCCATCTGTAGTAAGATGTGGATTTGGTAGTAGTAGCACTTAAGGTGCATTGGTTGGTGTGCCACTTTGGCACTAAGTCTGGTTCAGGCTTGAGTTTGGCATGGGCATAGCAGATGGTTCTATGCCGTCCGGAGTTCAGCGCACTCCTTTAGCCTTGGATCCGTTTATGGCAGTTGCACTTGTTTAGGTCGTGCCAGAGGGCTAGTTCAGTGGTAGTCGATGGACTACAAGCGAAAGGATGCTCGAGAGGAGCCAGAGCCTCTTCCCAGTGTTTCTGGAGGTTGAGTTAGTCAGCAGATTGGTTGGTAAGTGTTGGTGCGCGTGAGTCTCGCGCTAGTGTTAAGGCTAAGAGATTCCTTGTGGTTGGTAGTGCGGTCAACTACCTTCGAGTGCCTTAATCTGAGGAGAGTTGAGCATCGTAGATGCTAGTTTGGTCCAGCAGAGGGACCTTGAGTTGGATGCTCATGAGATGAGCTGGATGCCTATGAGGCGAGTTGGATGCCATGAGGCGAGTTGGATGCCTTTGAGGCGAGATGAGTTGATGCCTTGCGAGAGGATTTGGATGCCTTATGGGTAAGCACCCTTGGTAGAGGCTTGGTATAAAGTAAGATTCAGTTTGGCATGGTTATGCTTTTGTAAAGCAAGGTTGCCTCAGCTTTGAGCATCGTGTGGAGATGGAACTTTTGGTGTTCCATCGGTTGGAGTTCAGTTGGAAACTGAGCAAGTGCGGTGGTAGCAAAGCCGCACAGTTTTTGATCGCCTTGGCTAAGAGAGTTGTTCGGATCCTTTCCTTGGGTAGAAGCCTTGTTGTGGCTGATGTTTAAGTAGGAGGACGACGCATTCGGTAGCTTTTCGGGTCCTCTTGGTTCCCAAGGAGTTGGAGTAGGCCAGCATGGTTGAGATGCTGGAGAGAGTTGTGCCTGTTCAGGCAGTTAGCTGTTAGCTCGTTTGTCGACAGTGTGTGTCGAGGGTTGCCGAAGAACCCTAGGTTGTGGAGAGCCTCTCCAGAGCTCAGTCAGGCCCAGGTAGTGAGTTTCAGTTGGCAAGCTGGAGGCGTGTAGTTTGTAGCCTCGGTTGAGTTGCTGGAAGTCTTGGTAGACTAGCAAGCCAGTGTTTGTTTAGTGTAAAGTCCGAATTGGTTCCGGTGCGGTGGCAAGTTGATGCTTGGTGTTGACCAAGGTATGGTTTGGAGCTGCTAGAGATTAGTTTTGCTCGTGGGGCGAATGGTTCGTGCCCTGTTGGTTGTCCAGTTAAGCAGACTCTTGGATGGTGTTCTAGAGGCTGCAGTAAGGGTTGTTTTGCCTCTTGTGAGTGTTGGGCCAAGGTTTGGTCCTCTTGTTCTTTCTAGAGCTAGTTCGGTTCTAGCTGGAGGGCGTTGCCCTGAGGCCTTGTTCCAGTCAGTAAGTTCTGGGAGTTGACCCCTCCCTCGGCAATTGAGCAAGTGTTGTTAGTTCTGGATTGGTGATCCGATTGGTTGAGTTTTCCCTTGGGTGTTGCTTCCAAGAGAGAGTTGGTTGCTCTTGCCTTGGGTTTGAGCAAGTTAGCGAGCGTGTGTGGAGTTCGCTGCCCTTCTGGAGTTTGCTTGCTGGGAAATCGTTTCCCTTTTGGCAGGAGTCAGCTTAGCTCCTGAGTTGTGTCGTGGATCAGAGTAGCGCAGTGGTCAGCTCAGCGAGAGGGTCCCTGCTTTGTGTTGTTAGCAAGCAAAAGTTGTTTGTCCCCGCAAGGGCGGAGGCCAGCCAGTAAAGAGTTGAGTTGTTTCTGGCAAGTTGTTGATTCTTTGGGGATTGAAGATTTCCCTTCCCCTAGTCTCTGTGGTGGTTGAGTTGCTCCATGGATGTCAGCCTCGAGTGTTAGCTCCTGAGGTAGTCTTGCGGATTCGTATGACTCAGGATCCGTAAGCTTTGAGGTTGTCGTTATCCGTTTTCCTTGAGAGGAATGTTGGTTGTTCCTGGCCTGGCAGTATTTTCTTTGGCCAGCTGCTGGTAGGTTTGCTCCGAAAAGTTTGCATTCGGCCGATGAGGAGTTTTCATTTGTTGGTTTGGCCGAGTGGAGCCTGTGCTTGGCCCTTGTCTTTTAGAGGTGGTCGTAGCTGAAGTTTCAGCTGATGTGAGTGTTGTTAGCCGTCTGGTGTACCAGGATGGTGCCCCTTGCCTTTGGTTCGGTGATTTCTCCTTAAGATGGTTGCGATAGTGTTGTGGTCGGGTTCTGGTTGGAGAAGTTTGCCTTTTGGATCAGTCGCCAGTTGGTGATTCGATTGGATTTCGTTAAGGCTGTAGGCAAGATTTGAGGTTCGTTGGTCTCTTGGGAAGTAAGAGTAGGCCGTTTGGTTTTCTGGAACCTGGAAGATTCAGTTGTTTGGCCAGCTTGTGTAGGGTTGAGGGTGTTTGTTAACAGCTGTGAGCTCCCAGAGGAGTTTTGCCAGTGTGTGGTGTAGAGTTTCAGAGCTTGTGGCCCGTCCTCGAGTTTGCTGAGAGTAGCACTGTTTGAGAGTTGGTGCGAGTTGAGGACGTGGTTTGCCGTCTAGCTTTTTCGCATCTGTTTCCCTTCGGAGTTCAGTGTATGGCAGTCTTGATGGCATTATGGCCTTGAGTTGTTGAGAAACCAAGAGGGTTTGGTTTTCGAAGAAGGTTGGTGTTGTTTTGGCCGAGAAGTTCAGTTGGCTGGAATCAGTGGAGTTTTCCTGGAGCTGTTTCGTCATAGGACTTTCGAGGACGAAAGACTTAAAAGGAGGGAGTATTGTAACAGCCCATTTTCCTATTCCAGTTTTCGAGGTGCCTTCGGGTCAAGATTCGGTTGTTTGGTTGGGTCATTAGAACGGTTTTGACCCTTGGGGGTATTTTGGTCTTTTGGCTCTCCGGGCAGGATTTCTGGTTTTCAGGGTTTCGAGGTAGCTCCTGCATTTGTCGAGGCTTGTTTGTTGTTGGCTGCGAGTCCCGAGGTGTCTGGGCTAGTCGGTTGGATGCTCGGTTGTGATTTGGGCTTTGGCAAAGTGATGGTTGGTTGTGTGCTTCCTTTGGGATTCTAGCCCGGGCCCTTAGTGTTGATTTGGGAGTTGGATTTAAGTGAGTTTTATTTATTGGAAAAGATTTCTTTGGTCGGGTCTCGAAGGAGGAAGCCGGGAAATGGGATTTTAAGGATTTTAAGATTTTAATTTGGATAAGTATGGAAAAAAAGAGATAAATCCCCATTTTCCTTTTATTTCCCATTTTCCCTTTTCTTTTCTAAATCCCCATTTTTATATTTTTTTTTCCTCTCTCTCTCTCTCTCTCTCTCTCTCTCTCTCTCTCCCCGAGCTAGCCTCGCCTAGCTAGCGGCCCAGCCCCGCCGCTGCTCGTCACGCAGTCGCCCCCACCCGCCGCCCCGAGTCGCTCGGCTGAGGTCGCCCTGCCTAGGTCGCGTCGCGCGACCCTCGCCGCCCCGTCTGTCGCATCCACGTCGCCACCGCGATCAGGCCGAAGCCGCGCGCGCTGGTCGCGTCGCCACGCCAACCCGCCAAAGGCTGAGCCGTCCCGCGCTAGAGTCGGCCGCCTCATGCCAGTCGCGGCCCCGTGAGCGCCGTGGCGTCGTGTCGCGCGCGCGCCGCCCACTGCCCTCCTCGTGTCGAGCCACGCCCGAGGGCAGCTTAGCGCCCGAGCTAGCGCGTCGCGTCGGCGCCCGACTCTGCGCCGCGCCGCCCTACCAACCCCCTTTAGCCGCCGCGCCGTGCAAATGCTCGTTCAGCGTGTCGGCGCGCCTCGTGAGTTGCTCCTGAGCCGAGCCCTGTTTATTTTATTATATTTAGGCCTATTTTTATGATTATTTATGTGTTTGTTTGGCTCGCTATAGGTTGCTCAGGTTCGATCGCAGTTAGGTTTATTGTGTGTTTTTTACTTCCGACCTGGTAAGGATTTCTTATCGTAGTTGTGTCGGCCCTGCGATATTTTCATGATATGCCTTGTATGTTGAGCATGTTAGAGATAGAGCAGTTTGATTGATTTCTTGCTAGCATGTTTGCCTGATTTTACATGTTAGTGCCATGCTAGGTTTGTTATGCCAGCTTGCTTATGATTCCTGCTTAAGCTCGTAGTATCATGCTAGGTAAATGTGATTGATGTCGGTCATTGTTTGCTAGCCAGGAATCATTTATTTGCTCTGTACTCTTAGATAGAGTTGTAGGGTTTGTCATCATCCAGAGGCTGAGCGGACATAACGTACTTTGTCCCCACTGATCGGGAGTAAAGTGTGTGCGGCATAACGTATCTTGCTTCCCCGGCCGCCAAGGTGGATTTAGCTCGCAGTGGGAGTAAAGTGTGCGCAACATAACGTATCTTGCTTCACTCCCGACCCGCGGTTGTGGATTTAGCTACCCACTTCGGCATAAGCCTAGTTTGTAGCTCCTGCTAGAGCGGAACCACGCCATCGGTGTAAGCTTTGCCGGCCGGTTCTTAGCTTCGTGTCGGTGGATCATCTTTGCGCATGATGAGCGCCGAGGGTGTAATGACCAGTGCACTAATTGTGAGATAAGGTTTTGTAGCATTATTTCCGGGAGCGGTGGGATTTGTTAAGGTTTTGGCGGTTTATTGGTCTGGGGTGAAATAAGAAATTTCTTTTAAGGGTTCCTTGGGAGATTCGGGCCCTAGACTTAAGGGAATTGGAAGCTTGGATTTAATTAAAGGAAAATTAAGCGTTACTAGGACTCGAAGGAGGGAAGCCTTGGGAAGGGATTTTGAGATTTCTCCAAAGTTGATTTAATTTTAGGAAGGAAAAGAAAAGAAGAGAAAAGGGAAGGAAAAAGGAAAACCCTAGCCACCCTCTCCTTCTCACCCTAGCCGTCGCCCAGCCCCTTGCCTCGCCATGCCCAACGCCGCCGCCGCCCTTGCTAGCCGCGTCTTCGTGACTGCCCACCGATCGCGTCGTCGTCGCTCCGTCTCGGCCGAGCGCGGCTGCCGCGATCTAGGCGCGTCGAGCGCCTCTGCGAAGAGATCCATCGCAGCGCGATCTTGCCGCGTCGCCCGGCCGTCCGACTTCGCCCCGTCCAGTAGCGATCTCGCCGCGCGCCGCCAGCCCGTCCGCCGCGCGCCCCCCAGCGCGAGCTCGCCGCGGCCCCTTCAGACGCCCATGTCCGTACACACCGCCCAGGGCCACGTGTCAGAATCGTGACGATCGCGTCCGAGTCGTGGATGGCGTCCGGCCAAAGAATAGCGCCGACGTCCCACCGAGCCCTGTCACGCGCTTGCTCGCCGCACGCCTGCCGCGAGAGCCTGTCTGGCCGTGATAGCTTGGTGCCGAGCTTGTTGCCTTCTCGGTTGGTAAATCTCGAGCCTCCTCTCTCTCGAACCTTGAGATAATAGCTGCTGATTGTTTAATTAGGGTGATTTTATTACTTTCTTAGGTTGCTTGGGATCGCATAGAAGCTCGAGGGTCACTTGTTGGGTGTGATTGATATTTCTCTACTTGCTTCCAAGTAAGGGTTCCTTACCGAGGGTGTGTGGATCCTGCGTATAATTGCTAGCAAGTCTTACCTTGTGATTGTATAAATTTCTAGTGGATAGGTTACATATTTCCTCTTGCTTCCAGGTTTGTGTTGTCTTTGGTGTTCCTATTATAATCATTAGTTCTATGTTAGTGCTTGGCGGGTGATCTAAAAATTAGGTAAGTCCCCGATGGGCACTTTGACCGATTCCATATGTAGGCTGCAGAGTATAAGACCCGATGGGCATCTCTCGAGATCCTAGCTGGAGTAAGACCCAAGGGCATCCCGATGTGTAAGACCGTCAGGCAAAGATTGATGGCTAGAGGTGTAAGACCCGATGGGCATACGTATGTGTAAAACCCGATGGGCATCATTGATTGAGGTGTAAGACCCGATGGGCATCCGTATGTGTAAGACCCGATGGGCATCATTGATTGAGGTGTAAGACCCGATGGGCATCCGTGTAGAACCTAGGGCAAGTTGTAATTGTAAGCCTTGGCGAGCCGGCTCTAGTGTTAGCTCTTAGCCTAAACAACCGGTTTGTCCTAAATCATTGTATGGTTGCATGTCGGTGTGCTAAATGCTATGTTTATGTATTGTACCCGGTTGGGGATTCTTCTTGAGTAATACATTGCTCACCCTTATTTTTATGTGTCCTTCCACCAGGTAACTTGGGACAGAGGCAGGATGGCTAGGAGGAGGCTGCTGGATGATCATGGACGACCCAACTCTGAGACTATTTCACTTTATTATGTTTTGTTGGTTTAGCATGTAGTTGGACCGAGTCATTAGAATATCATTCATTCAAAAACTTGTTTAAGACTTCTCGATTTTTTCTTGATTTTCTTGAAAGTACCAACATCACTTTACTTGTTGGTTTTGCTTAATGGATTTTATGCTTGAACTTAGTTGTGTTGAATGAAAAGTTTTAAATTGGTACTCTCTATAAGTGATTTCATATTTTATTTATGCATGCTAAGAAAGGATCTAGGTTAGAGACCGTTAGTTCGGTTGGGGTCTTTACAGAGGGCCTCGCACTACTGTGATCAGTGACACCGCTTCCGAGTCTTAGGCATGCGTACCTGGCCCGCGTAGTTTGCCCTTAGGCTCCTGCATTTACGCCGGTTGCGGCGAAGATGCGGTGTGCTTGCGCACGCCGTGCGTTAGTTGCCGGTCGGAGAGAGCTCCCCAGCCAATGTCGTGAGTACACCATTCCTTCCGTTAGAGCCAGACTTCGGGTACTCTCCCGTAAGTCCAGATTAGCAAGGGTAAGGAGGCCCTTGAGGACATCTTTGGGATCAGTTTTTTAGCTGAACAATCCCCCGAGTGAAGGATACCTAGGTGATGTCCCGGGATTGGTTATGAGAACCAATCATTAGGCCGGAAGTAGGAGACTTCCGATGATTCCAGATCTTTCCTTGTAAGCTCGTTGAGCTATGATCTGTGTTGGTAGTTGTTTGCTTGCATGCTTTGGTACTAGATGACTGATTATATCGTATTGTACCCCGGTTGGGGATTCTTACTGAGTAATTCGTTACTCACCCTTATTTTTGTGGTTTTTCCACAGGTAGCCATGGTGCGAGACAAGATGGCTGGAGGAGGAGCTGTGATCATGGAAACCCGTTGTTCAACTCTGAGTCTTATGTTTATGTTGTTATGATTTAAATGTCCTCTGAATGCATGTAGTTGGGCACGGAGCCCTAGGGTGTTTTCTAAATGTATTTCCGGATTCTAGCATTGTTGTAACTATTGTAAAGCTTGTATGTTTTAAATAAATCTCTAATCAGAGTAAGTTTTGGAAATGTATTTGTCTTGAAACAGGTGCTTGGAAACAGGGACAGGTTTCAGGAATTGATGTTGACTTTTTAAATGAATGTTTTATGTTTTAGTTTTTACTTAGAATCCGAACACCCTATTGCGAATTTTCTGTAGATTTGAATGCATGCATTGAGGTAACGGCCTATTTTAGAACCCTTTCGGGTCGGGTCGTTACACCTTGTTCCCAAGCCTTGTTGGTTTTGTTAGCCTAGGAAAATGGTTAGCTGTTGGTTTTTTTTATTGTTTAATTATTTACTATTGGCTAGGTTGAATATTTGCAGTTGGTTTTCTGCAGCTCAAGGAGCATACTCAGTGTACTGACATAGTTTGTATTGGCCTACATTTATCCGATTTGCAGGAGCATGCAATGTGTGCATATGTGCATTAGATGCCGGGAGGAGAGCTCCCTCGGGCTAGTGTATCAGTACACCTTTCCATTCCGTCTAGAGCGCGACACTTGGGTACTCTCTCAAGTGTCCAAGATCAGCATAGTGAGTTGATCACTTTAACAGAGAGTTAGAGACTCTATAGATTTTTGGGGGTTATATTGATAACCCATTTGGAGATCTGCAGTGGATCCTTTAGTCGAGAGTTAGAGACTCTGGAGGTTCGTGGGCGTGTTGATTGAACTTGTATTGAGAATGCATGTTTGATGTTTGCCTTGCTTGTATGCTAGGATGCTAGATGATGTGACTTGCGTACTGTACCCCAGCTCGGGATTTTTACTGAGTGCTTTTGTACTCACCCTTTTTGTGGTTTTTCCACCAGGTAACTTGGGACAGCACCGGTGCATTTAGAGGAGGAGATGATGGATCACGGGAGTCCACCGACATTTACTTTGTTTATTTATATTTCGAGTTTTTTCTTTAGCATGATAGCTAGACTTAGGTTTGTTTTAGAATTGTTTTAAATAAACTCTGGCTAGAGGCACAAAATGTATTAGTTTACTCTTATGGTTTAGGAACGGTTTTATCTTTACTTATAAATGTTTGAGATGCTTCCATGTTTGCACTATTTTGATGGTTTTAAATCCATGCATGATGAGTACGAACTGTTTTAGGACTGTTCTAGAGTTGGGTTCTTACAAGAATATACTTCGACGACATTTAGGAAGTATTTCGAGGAGCAAGGCATAAGGCATTTTTTAACCGCACCATACACTCCTCAACAGAATGGTGCGGCCGAGAGGAAGAATAGAACCATTCTTGATATGGTTTGAGCAATGTTAAAGAGCAAAAGGATGCCAAAGAAAATTTGGGTGGAAGAGGTTTAATGCGCAGTTTATATGCAAAATCGATGTCCACATGCGAAGCTAAATGATAAAACACCGCAAGAGGCATGGAGGGGATGAAAGCCAACAGTTTCACATCTTAGAGTGTTTGGTTGTGCTGCTTATGCACACGTACTTGATCAGTGAAGAACGAAGCTCAAAGATAAAAGCAAGAAGTATGTGTATTATTGGCTATGATGAAAGAACAAAAGGGTATAAGCTACTTGACCTAAATAAGCAAGAAGGTGATGGTGAGTCGCGATGTGTGAGTAAATGAAGAAAGCGAATAGGATTGGAACAATTCGATGGGAGTCAAGATCGAAATTAAAGAATTACCCATTGTTGCATTAATGAGTATGCCAAGAGAGCCTGAAACAACGAAGAAGAAGAAGAAGAAGAAGAAGAAGAAGAAGAACCACAACAGCCCAGAATACGGAGTTCGCAAGAATTGTACGATGCGACAAATGAGGTGCATCTTGTATGTCTTTTAGCAGAAGCAGAAAGTATTTGCTTTAAAGAAGTTGTGCGAGATGAGAAGTGGCGAATTGCAATGGATGAAGAAATTAAAGCGATAAAGCGCAATGACAAATAAAAGCTGACAGAATTGCCAAATGAAATTCAGATGATTTGTATGAAGTGGGTATTCATGAAGAAAATGAATGCGCAAGGGAAGATAGAGCGATACAAAGTGAGGTTTGTTGCAAAGGGATACATGCAGAAAGTGGGAATCGACTATGATTAGTTTTTTGCTCCAGTTGCAAGAATGGAGACAATCCGATTGTTAATTTTGCGAACGACACAATTTAGATGGTCGATTTATCAGATGGATGTTAAGACAACATTCTTGAACAGTGTGCTTGAAGAAAAAGTGTATATTGAGTAAGCACCCGGATACTTGAAAATTGGAGAAGAGAAGAATGTGCTAAACTTGAAGAAAGTGCTTTATGGGTTGAAGAAAGCACCGCGAGCGTGAAATAATCGCATCGATACGTATTTCAAAGGAAACAAATACAAGTAGTGTCCTAATGAGCATGCACTTTACACAAAGCAGAGTGACGGTAATGTGATATTTGTTACTCTTTATGTTGATGATCGTATATTTATGGGTAATGTTAGTGCGATTATAGAAGAGTTTAAGAGCATGATGATGCGAGAGTTTTAGATGACAGATTTTAGATTGCTAAAGTATTTTCTCGGTTTTGAGGTTAAACAAGAAGAGATGGGCATCTTTGTATCCCTGGAGAAAAATGCGTAAGAGATCTTGAAGAAGTTCAAGATGGAAAATTGAAATCTGATTGCAATATCAATGGAACCGGGTACGAACCTGTAACGGCCCAAGTTTTCATCCCGGTCTTCCAGGTATGTTCTAAGGGTATTTTGGTAATTTGGTCGGGCCGTTTTTGTCTTTCTCAGACAATATTATTCTTGGATGGTCAAATGTAGGGTTTGGTTGTTTTGTGGATGTGTTTGGGCATGGGGAGATGCTTAAATAAAATAGAGGTTTATTTGTGTTGTTGTTGGGTTTCAAACCCAGGTGGCCAGGGAGTCAGAGGTGTGGTCCTACCAGTTGGGCCACCGGGTGCTTTTGTTGTTCATTCCGCGGCATGTCTTGGTTTACTTCGGGTTCTTGGGATTTTGGTGTGTTTGATTAAAAGAAGAGAAAATAGGTTTTCTCCTTTTTGTTTCTAAAAATCTCCATTGCCGCCCAACCCCACTCCCTCAAGCTCCTTGCCGTGCACTTTCTCCGAAGCAGCCTCGCCGTCGTCGCGTTCTTCCCTGGTAAGTGTTCTCGATCTCTTTCTCTCTTTCGTTTTGGGAGTTGTCCTTGCTGGCCGAGAGAAGAAGAGGTTGATTTTAGATGTTGTGCACCAATGATCGGCAAAGAACCCTGTAGTGCCGTCGCCACGCCCACCCTTTTGCAATGCAGCCGTTGCACGCCCATCGCACCAGCAGCTGGGTCACGTCGCACCAGCAGCGTAGCCGCCAGCCCGATCGAAGCCCAGCCCATCGCATCGCCTAGCCAGATCGCAGGCAGCTTGTTGCCGCACGCTATCGCATCGTCGCCCAGTCCCATTCGCGCGCACTGCCGTCGCACGCCTCGCCTCCATCGCGTCGTAGCCCAGTGCCCAGCGTCGCATCGCCGACTGCCCAACCCCAGCGCCCGCGTCCCTCCGCCTGTCCGCGAGCAACGCAAGCGCCCGTGTCGCGTCGCCCAGCTCCAGCGCTAAGCCGTCGCATGTGCCTCCCTGCGCGCCAAGATGCCCAAAGAACGCCCCAGAGCCGTCTGTGCCGCCGTCCGCGGCACGCACCTGCCGCACCAGCCTGCTAGCAGCGCCCCACACCGTGCAACCAGTTTGTCCGCGCGCTAGCCGTGCTGTGTGAGTTGCTCCCGAGCCGAGCCCTATTTGTATTATTATTTTAGACCTATAGGTTGTGATATTTGCTGTTGTTTGTTAGGTTCCCGTTAGCTAACTCGGGGTTCGTTTGCAGCATAGGATCTTTGTGTGTTGTTGCCTTCCGACCAAGGTAAGGATTTCTTACCGGAGTTGTGTGGGCCCTGCGATATATTCTGTGATTGCTGTTTGTATGTTTGTTTGTGTTTATCAGCATGTTAGTGGATAGGTGCTCTGTTATGAACTTCGACTGCATGATTCTCGTATTGCTTATCATGTTAGTTCCATGCTAGGTTGTTTTGTTCTGGCATGCTCGTTATCTGTTCTTGCTTCGTAGTATCAAGCTAGGTTCATTGTTTCTGCTGAGCACGTATTGGGTCATTAGTCATTATCCGCTTATAGTTTAGAATTCGATAGGTAGCATCATCCGGCGAGGATGCATAACGTAACTTGCATCCGCGGCGGGGACGCATGCGGCCGCATTGCCCCACGATCCGTCGTTAGGGTTTAGGTAACCCTAACGGCAGCCCAGTGCAATCTTGGGTGAGGGTGGCAGACTGTTAAATGCCCCAACGGTCGGGGGAATGACGAGGTATTGCCTTGTCCCCGACAGCCGACACGTCCTCAGCGTGTCGGCAGTAGCCCTTGATTGCCACCGATAGGGCAAGGATCAGTTCCTGGTGTAAGCCTACCACGACCGGTTTCTTAGCCTCTGGTGCGGTGGTATAGGCTAACATAGTCATAGTGTCTTGGTCTCACACCACTATGTTCAGTGACACCGATCCAGAGATTTGTTAGGCATGCGTACTGGACCAGGGAAGCTTGCCCTAGACCCAGCACCCCCCAAGTTTGCAGTAGCATGCGATGCGCGCACAAGCTCATTACAGCGCCGACTGGAGAGCTCCTCGGGATCTTGAGTTCAATGCACCTTTCGTATTGACAGTAGGAAGGCTGAGGCCGGAACTAGTTTCTCGTATAGTATCGTAAAGCGTTGTAGTTTTCTGGAGTAAGACCTTGAAATGGCATCCGAGATTTATGTATGGATTAAAGTAAAGTGCTCTCTTCTGTGTTTGTATTCATAGCTTGCACACATTCTGCTAGATGACCAGTTATATCGTATTGTACCCCGGTTGGGGATTCTTACTGAGTAATTCATTACTCACCCTTATTTTGTGGTTTTCCACAGATAACCATGGCACGAGACAGGATGGTTGAAGGAGGAGCTGCTGATCATGGAAACCAGTTGTTTTAAACTCTGAGTCTTATGTTTATGCTTTTATGTTTTTATTGTCCTCTGAATGCATGTAGTTGGGCACGGAGACCTTAGGTTGTTTTCTGGTTGTTTTCTAGATTCTGACACTGATGTAAACTGTTTTGGATTTTGAATGTTTGAATTAAATGTCTGATCAGAGTACGTTTTAAATTGTATTTAGCTTGGAACAGGGACATTTTTTAGGAAAATTATGTTTGACTTTTTGAATGGATGTTTTCCGTTTTTAGTTTTCATTTAGAATCTGGCATACAATCTTGCATATTGTCTTAAGTTTTAAAAGCATGCATTGAGGTAAAGGCCTAGTTTAGAACCCCTTTTGGGCTGGGTCTTTACAGAAGCTATCGAAGTTTGATGGAGGAGAACGTGTGGATGTGAACAATTATTGGAGTTTGGTGGGAAGCCTTCGCTATATCACATGCATAAGTCCAGACATCGCATTGAGTGTTGGCATTGTAAGTCAGTTCATGGAGGAGCCAATTTATACACATTGGAAGGTGTTGAAGTGAATTTTACAATAGATCCAAGGAACAGTGTTACTTGGGATGTTTTATTCAAAAGCATAAGATTACAAGTTTATTGGTTAATCCGAAAGCGATTGGTGTGGAGATATAGGCAATCAAAATAATACAACGGGATATGCATTCTTTATGGGCAACACAACATTTACTTGGCAGTCAAAGAAGCAACCGATTGTGACACTTTCAACATGTGAAGATGAATATGTTGCAGCTTCTTGCGCGTTGGTCATGCAATATGGCTGAGAAATGTTTTGAGCAATATGGAGTTAAAACAACTTGGTGCGACAGTGATTCAAGTAGACAACAGATCAGCAATTTGAGTTAGCAAAGAATCTATTAAATCATGAAAGGAGCAAACATAATAATGTTCGTTTTCATTTTATCCGAGATCATGTGAAGGAAGGAAGCATGGAATTGAAGCATGTTGCAAGTCAAGATTAAATTGCGGATATTTTCACCAAGTTGTTGCCGAAAGTATTGTTCGAGAAATTCAAGAAGATGATTGGCATGACAGATGACAGAAACATTTAAGTTTATGGAGGAGTTTTGTTGGAATAAACTTAAATATAATTTTAATGTATTTTGAATAATTTTTAATTGAGAAAATTAGCGGGTAGACAATTAAGAAATTAATGGTTTATTAATTTAGGAGCTAATTAAGAAATTAGTGGATCCTTCAGGAATTAGTGGGAAGCGTTTTTGGTAAGAATATGGAGACCAAGTTTGTAATAGGCTATAAATAAATAATTTCTTCATTGTGAATTGTAAAGACAAATTTAGAGCGAAAGTAAGAGCATTCGTAGAGAGTTTTAAGAGAGTAATAAAAGAGAGTGTTATAAAGAAATTTGTGTTTTATTGTTTCATTTTCGATTTTAGTTTTTGTATAGTTTAACTAAAAATATATATTAGAGGAATTAAATTGATGAATTTTAGAGTTGATAAATTTTTTACAAAGTTTGTACAATTTAATCAAACAATATGCATCAAATAGGATTAAAGCTCAAATTATAAGACCAAATTCATAATTTTACTGATAAAATTGAGCTTGTTTGTATTTAGTTTTTAGAAAAGAATGAACAAAATAATTTGAATAAAGCTTTGATTAGAAAGAAAGAAAGACAAAGAGCTTTAATTTTAATTATAGAACTCGTCTTATGTGTTAATTACTTTCAAGAAGTCTTCGGGGAGGCAAGTCTGATGAAAATTCAGATGGCTTTTTAGGATCCATAGTGTTTGTGGATGCTAATGCATACAAAAAAATTCTCACATTATTAAGTTAAGGAGAAGATCCTAGGTATATAAAGAGAGAAAACACTTCCATTGATAAGCGACTTTTTGAGTGATGGAAAAAAAATAAAGTCACGAGGGTTGATGTCCAAATTGGATAATATCATATCAATGTGGAGATTATGTGGATGTTCTTTATTCCTAACAAGTCGTATTAAAGCTCGACTCTTAACATAGTGATGTGGATGAAGACTTCTGGTCTAGAACAAAGATGACCCACCTTGTATGGTTTATTTTGTTTGAGGGGAGGTCTCCCCTATATACAGACAAAGTCTATAAGTTTTGAAGTGTTCGGGTAAACTTTGATCTAGGGAAGGATTTTTGCGAATGCATGCGAACAAAATCCCACATTGCTATGCTACGAGGAAGATTGTAACGGCCCAGGTTTTCATCCCGGTCTTCCAGGTATGTCTTAAGGGTATTTTGGTAATTTGGTCGGGCCGTTAGGGCCGTTTCTATCTTTTCTCAGCTAATTATATTCTTGGTTGTTCTCAGTTGGGGTTTGGTAGCATTCCGGTTGAGTTTGAGTGTTGGGAGTTGCAAAAATAAAAAGTGGGGTTTTGCTGGAATAAAGGTGCAGTAGCTGAGGCTTGAACTAGGGTGGCCTGGTTAAGTAGCAGTAGGGCTTTGCCAGTTGGCCTGCAGGTGATTTCTGATTCTCTTTCCACATGTTAATTGTTTGGCCGTGGTTTCAGGACTTAAGTGGGGTTTATTTGATAAAATAGGTTTTATTCTTTTCTCTCCCAAATCCCAAGACTCAATTCGCCGTTCTCCCAAGCTCATGTGCAGTTTGCGATTCCACCATCTCCCGAGAGCCTTCGTCGATCGACCATTTCGGGTAAGTGATTCTTCTTGTTAGATTCTTCCTCCTGGGTTGTTGTTGTTGATTTCTTGCTGGCCAAGCTCTAAGTCGTGTTGTGTGTGTGTGTGTTATGCCCCATCGAGACAGCCTCGTCCGCAGCCCCGCACGCCCAGCCGCCCAGCTGCTCTGCCGCTCGCCTAGCCGACCTGTGAAGCCCAGCCACTACGCCGCTCGCCTCGCCGACCTGTGACACCCGACGCTCAGCAGCGAGCCGCAGCCCTTACTCCTCGTTCGCGCCCGACGTCCAGCAGCGAGCTGCAGCCCTTGCTCGCCGATCGTGCCCGTCACCCAGCTTTGCCCAGCCGCTCGCCCTCGCCGAGCCGCTCGCTAGCGCGCGCTCTACTTAGCCGCGCAGCAGCACCGTGTCGCACGCCCTCACCGAGTCGCTCGCCCGCGCATGCCAACGCACCTAGCAGCCGTCTGCGCGCCGTTCCCTATGCCCGCTTGCCTTGCCGAGAGTGCCAGCTTCCTTGTCGTGTGCCTTGCAGCCGAGACATCCTTGGTGTTTGGCAGAGCAGCGTGAGTTTGCTCCCGACTGAGCCTGAGCTCCTGTTTTATATTTTATTTTAGGGCCTATAGTTAGTAATTTAATTACTGTTTGATTGTTAGGTTTCTGTTAGCTAGATCGTGTTCGTTTGCAACTCGGGTGTCCACTTGTGTGATTGTTTGTCTTCCGTTTCTGGTAAGGATTTCTTACCGGAGTTGTGTGGACCCTGCGTTATTGCTGTGATTGTTGTTTGTATGTCTGTTTATGATTACCAGCATGTTTAGTTATTAGGTGCTTTGTTCTGAATTCCAACTGGCATGACTTCTCGTGATTATTCTCATATTAGTTCCATGTTAGGTTGTTCTGTTCTGGCATGTTCGTATTCTGTTCTTGTTTCATAGTACCATGCTAGGTTCGTTGATTCTGCTGAGCACGTGTTAGTATGTATTTGTTAGCTGTTTATAGCATAGTGTCATGATAGGTAGCATCATCTGGGCAAGGATGCATAATGTAACTTGCATCCGTGGCAGGGATGCGCGAGGCAGTACTCAGTCCTTCATCCGTCGTTAGGGTTTAGCTAACCATAACGGCAGCCCAGTCGTAATCTTGGGTGAGTGTGGCAGACTGTTAAATGCCCCAACGGTCGGGGGAATGACGAGGCATTGCCTTGTCCCCGACAGTCGACACGACCTCAGCGTGCCGACAGTAGCCCTTGATTACCACCTGATAGGGCAAGGACCGATCTCTAGTGTAAGCCTACCATGTGCGGTTTCTTAGCCTCAGGTGCGGTGGTACAGGCTGACATAGTCATAATGTCCTGGTCTCACACCACTATGTTCAGTGACACCGATCTAGAGATTCTTTTAGGCATGCGTACTGGACCAGGGCAGCTTGCCCAAGACCAAGCACCTCCCTGGTTTGCAGCAGCATGCGGTGTGCGTTCACCCTCATTACAGCGCCGACTAGAGAGCTCCTCGGGATCTTGAGTTCAGTGCACCTTTTGTATAGTTAGTGTAGCAGCGAAGCTGAGGCCGAGACTAGTTTCTCGTAGAGTTCCGAGTTGTAAGATAACTCCCGGAGTAAGACCGTAAGATGGCATCCGTTTATATTTATGTATGGATTAATGTAAAGTGCTCTCTTCTGTGTTTGTATTTATAGCTTGCATACATTCTACTAGATGACCAGTTGTATCGTATTGTACCCTGGTTGGGGATTCTTACTGAGTAATTTGTTACTCACCCTTACTTTTGTGGTTTCCACAGGTAACCAGGGCGTGAGACCGGTTGGCTGAAGGAGAAGCTGCTGATCATGGAATCCTGTTGTTTTATCTCTGAGTCTTATGTTATGGATTTCTTTTCTTTATATATTTTTTAATGCATGTAGTTAGGGCACGGAGCCCTTAGGATGTTTTGGATTGTATCTGGATTCTGTCTTTTCATTGAAATGATTTGGAACTGAATGTTTGAAATAAATCTTTGATCAGAGTACGTTTTTAATTATTTATAGCTTGGAACAGGTGCTTGGAAACAGGGACAGGTTTCAGGATGTTTTTATGCTTGCTAGTTAATGGACGTTTGAAAATTTTAAATTTATACAGAATATGGATGGCAACCTTGCATAACGTATTTATATTTTAAAAGCATGCATTGATGTAAAGGCCTAGGTTAGGACCTCTTTCGGGTCGGGTCTTTACAACAGCTAAGTGGTTGGCCAGGACGGAGTACATCTTCCAGATCATGGACTGCCCAGATGTGCAGAGACCGTGTTGTGCAGCTTCTCACTGACACAGCAGTGTGGTGGTGGAAGTCTACCCTTAGAGGCAGACCTGCAGGATCCCCACCCCCTACTTGGGAATTCTTCAGGTGTAACGGCCCAAGTTTTCATCCCGGTCTTCCAGGTATGTCCTAAGGGTATTTTGGTAATTTGGTCGGGCCGTTAGGGTCATTTCTGTCTTTCTCAGCTAATTATATTCTCGTTTACTCACAGTTAGGGTTTGGTTGCTTTCCGGCTAAGTTTGGGTGTTGGGAGTCGAAAAAATAAAAATAGGGTTTTTGGCAGAAAATAGATGCAGCAGCTGAGGCTTGAGCCAGGGTGGCTGAGAAGATAGCAGTGAGGTTTTGCCAGTCAAGATATAAGTAGTTTTTGATACTCATTCCGCAGGTTAGCTTGGTTTGCCTTGGTTTTCGTGACTTAAGTGAGTTTGATTGAAAAATAGGTTTTATTCTCCTTCCCAAACTCCTTGTTGCAATCCATTCCTCCAAGGCCCCTCCGTGCCGGGTGAATTCCAGCCTCCCGAGAGCTTCGATCGATCGTTTCCAGGTAAGTGTTTCTTCGTGCTTCGATTTCCTCCCCTTGTTGTTATTGTCGATCCGTTTGGCTAAGGGGTTTGTTTGTTTGTTCTTGCTGGCTGAGAGGATGGGAAAGGTGATTGTTGTGTGTGTTTGTTGTTGTGGTTGCAGCCGAGAAGCCCTATCGCCGAGCAGCCGCGTCGCCCCATCTCCGCATGCCGCATCGTAGCCGCAGCCCCTGCCAAGCCGCATGGCGCGCGAGCAGCAGCAGCTCTGTCCCAATTTCAGCCCCGCAGCTGCGAGCAGCCCCTGTCGCGATCGCCCTCACGCACGCGAGCACAACCCCTGTCGCCAGAGCAGCCGCACGATGGCACGCTGCTTGCGTAGCCTTGCCGACCTCACGCCCGCGCCCTGCCGCTCATGCCCGATCGCAGCCCTTGCCACACTCCTTGCCGAGCCTTGCCACACGCAGCGAGCAGTCCGTCCGCACGCCCTCGCCGAGCCGTGTGCCTTGCAGCCGTCCATTCGCGTGCCAGCCCCGAGTCGTGTGAGTTGCTTCCTATCGAGTCGAGTTTCTGTTTGTATTTTACCTATGTAACGACCCAAGTTTTCATCCCAGTGTTCCAGGTATGTCCTAAGGGTATTTTGGTAATTTGGTCGGGCCGTTAGGGCTGTTTCTGTCTTCTCAGCTGTTTATGTTCTTGGATGTTCAAAAAATTGGGGTTTGGATTCATTCTGGTTGAGTTTGGGTGTTGAGAGTTGCAAAAATAAAAATAAGAGTTTTGCCGGAATAAAAATGCATAAGCTGGGGGTTTGAACCAAGGTGGCCTGGCTAGTTAGCTGAGGGGCCTTGCCAGATGACCTTCAGGGAGTTATTGATACTCATTCTGCAGGTTATCTTGGTTTGCCTTGGTTTTCGAGACTTAAGTGAGTTTGATTAAAAAATAGATTTTTCTCTTTTCTCCTTCCCAAATCACTTTGCCGCATCCATCCTCTCCAAGCTCTCTTGTTGTGCGATTCCAACCCGAGACCTCCGTCATTTCGTTCGTTTCGGGTAAGGATTCCTCGGTCCTCGATCTCTTCTTCTTGTCTTTTTGGTGTTATTCTTGCTAGCAGAGAAGGGAATTGTTAAGTGCTGGTTTTGTGTTTGTTGCAGTCGAGAGCAGCTTTGCAGCGTCGTTGCCCCAGCCTAGCGCCCGATCGCAGCCCCTATCGCGATCGCGCGCACGCCCGCGTCGCAGCCTTTTGCACGCGAGCGCATTTCCCCATCGCCTCACCTTGCCCTGTCGCAGCGAGTGCAGCCCCAGCGCCCGAGCGGCACGTCTGAACGCCCTGCAGCGCCCCAACGCCTGTTGCAGCCCCTGCCGCATGCATAGCGACCAGCCTCGTGCCGTGTGAGTTGCTCCCGACCGAGCCGAGTTCTGTTTGTATTTATCTAAGGCCTATAGGTTGTGATGTTTGTTGTTGTTTGTTAGGTTTCTGATAGCTAGCTCGGGTTCGATTGCAGCTTAGGATCTTTGTGTGTTGTTTGCCTTCCGACCCAGGTAAGGATTTCTTACCGGAGTTGTGTGGGCCCTGCGATATTTTCTGTGATTGTTGATTGTATGTATGTTTTTGTTTATCAGCATGTTAGTGGACAAGTGTTCTGTTTTGAATTCAGACTGACATGATTCTCGTGTTATTTCTCATGTTAGTTCCATGCTAGGTTGTTCTGTTCTAGCATGTTCGCTATCTGTTCTTGCTTTGTAGTATCATGCTAGGTTCATTGTTTATGCTAAGCACGTGTTAGTATGATTGCTGATAGCTGTTTATAGCTTAGAGTTCTGATAGGTAGCATCATCCTGGCGAGGATGCATAACGTAACTTGCATCTGTTGTAGGGACGTGCGAGGCAGTACTCCGTCCCTGATCCGTCGTTAGGGTTTAACTAACCCTAACGGCAGCCAGGTGCAATCTTGGGTGAGGGTGGCAGACTTGGGATTAAACTGATGTGCTCTCTTCTGTGTTTATATTCATAGCTTGCATACACTCTGCTAGATGACCAGTTATATCGTATTGTACCCCAATTGGGGATTCTTACTGAGAAATTCGTTACTCACCCTTATTTTGAGGTTTTCCACAGGTAACCAGGGCGTGAGACTGGATGGCTGAAGGAGCTGTTGATCATGGAAACCAGCTGTTTGAAAACTTTGAGTTTATGTTTTAAGTTTTTATTGTCCTCTGAATGCTTGTAGTTGGGCACGGAGCCCTTAGATTGTTTTCTGATTGTTTTCTGGATTCTGACACTATTGTAAGCTGTTTTAGGATTTTTGAATGTTTGAATAAATCTCTGATCAGAGTATGTTTAAAACTGTATTTAGCTTGGAACAGGTGCTTGGAAACATGGACAGGTTCCAGGACTTTTAAGCTTGTTGTTAAAGTGTTTGTTTTCAAGTTTTATTTTATTCAGAATCTGAAAAGCGATCTTGCATATTAATTGTTAAATTTTAAAGCATGCATTGAGGTAAAGGCCTAGTTTAGGACCTTTTTCGGGTCGGGTCTTTACAGACCGTAAGATGGCATCCGTGGTATTTATGTATGGATTAAAGTGATGTGCTCTCTTCTGTGTTGTATTCATAGCTTGCATACTTTCTACTAGATGACCAGTTGTATCGTATTGTACCCCTGTTGGGGATTCTTACTGAGTAATTCATTACTCACCCTTATTTTGTGGTTTTCCAAGGGTAATCAGGGCGCGAGATAGGATGGCTGAAGGAGGAGCTGCGGACCATGGAATAACTGCTGTCTTTAAACTCTGAGTTTATATTTATGTTTTTAGTTTGTCCTCTGAATGCATGTAGTTGGGCACAGAGCCCGTAGGATGTTTTCTGATTGTTTCTGGATTCTGACACTACTGTAAACTGTTAGGGGTTTTGAATGTTTTGAATAAATCTCTGATCAGAGTATGTTTTAAAATGTATTTAGCTTGGAATAGGTGCTTGGAAACAGGGACAGGTTTCAGGACGTTTTATGCTTGTTGTTAAAGTGATTGTTTACAAGTTTTTATTTTCATTCAGAATCTGGAAAGTAATCTTGCATCTTATTTTTAAGTTTTAAAAGCATGCATTGAGGTAAAGGCCTGGTTTAGGACCTCTTTCGGGTCGGGTCTTTACAACCTAAGGCCTATAGATTGTGATGTTTACTGTTTGTTTGTTAGGTTGCCGATAGCTAGCTCCGGTTCGATTGCAGCTTAAGGTCCTTGTTGTGTGTGGGCCCTGCGATATTTCTGTCATTGTTGATTGTATGTCTGTTTATGTTTATCAGCATGTTAGTGGATAGGTGCTCTGTTCTGAATTCCGACTGGCATGATTCTCGTGTTATTTCTCATGTTTGTTCCATACTAGGTTGTTCTGTTCTAGCATGTTCGTTATTTGTTCTTGCTTCGTAGTACCATGCTAGGTTCATTGATTCTGCCAAGCATGTGTTAGTATGTTTGTTGTGAGCTATTTATAGCTTAGAGTTTTGATAGGTAGCATCATCCGGGCGAGGATGCATAACGTAACTTGCATTCGTGGTAGGGACGTGCGAGGTAGTAGTCTGTCCCTGATCCGTGGTTAGGGTTTAGCTAACCTTAATGGCAGCCCAGTGCAATCTTGGGTGAGGGTGGCAGACTGTTAAATGCCCCAACGGTCGGGGGAATGACGAGGCATTGCCTTGTCCCCGGCAGTCGACACGTCCCTGGTTTGTAGCAACATGCGGTGCGTGCGCACACTCATTACAGCGCCGACTGGAGAGCTCCTCGGGATCTTGAGTTCAGTGCACCTTTCATATCGACAATAGTAGGAAAGCTGAGGCCGAGACTATTTCTTGTAGAGTACCGAGAGTCGATGTAGTTTTCAAGAGTAAGACAGTAAGATGACATCCGAGGTATTTATGTATGGATTAAAGTGATGTGCTCTCTTCTGTGTTGTATTCATAGCTTGCATACTTTCTGCTAGATGACCAGTTGTATCATATTGTACCCCAGTGGGGATTCTTACTGAGTAATTCGTTACTCACCCTTATTTTGTGGTTTCCAGAGGTAACTAGGGAGCGAGACAGGATGTCTGAAGGAGGA
This sequence comes from Sicyos edulis, assembly GCA_036507275.1. NCBI lineage: Eukaryota > Viridiplantae > Streptophyta > Magnoliopsida > Cucurbitales > Cucurbitaceae > Sicyos > Sicyos edulis. Next base: position 13,291,459 of record CM071858.1, read on the forward strand.
GCTACTGATCATGGAAACCTGCTGTCTTTTCAACTCTGAGATTATGTTTATGTTTATGTTTTGTCCTCTGAATGCATGTAGTTGGTCACGGAGCCCTTAGGATGTTTTCTGATTGTTTCTGGATTCTGGCTTGTTAGTAAACTGTTTGGAACTGAATGTTTTGAAATAAATCTTTGATCAGAGTATGTTTTAAACTGTATTTAGTATAGAACAGGTGCTTGGAAATAGGGACAGGTTTCAGGACGTTTTATGCTTGTTGTTAAATTGAATGTTTACAAGTTTTTATTTTCATTCATAATCTGGATAACAATCTTGCATATGATATTTACATTTTAAAAGCATGCATTGGGGTAAAAGCCTAGGTTAGGACCTCTTTTGGGTCGGATCTTTACATCAGGTCTGAGTTTAAGACCCAGTACATCAGTGAGGAGGCTCAATAGGAGATGGTTGAGGTGTTCAATAATTTGAAGCAAGGGTCTGACTCCATAGCTGAGTACGAGAGTAAGTATTTGGAGCACAGTTATTTTGCTTCAGAGTTGGTTGCCACCAAGGAACTTAAGATAAAGAAGTTTATCGGCGGGCTCAGACTAGAGGTTGCCCAGGACATTAGGGCACTTGCTCTGGAGACTTATACGAGGACAGTGGCATTGGCTAAAATCTACAATAGAAAGTACCCTCCAGTGCAGACTCCAGCAATAACACATCGTACTTCAGTCAGTTCGAGTCAGAAGAGGAAATTTGAGCAGTGAGGCCAGCCGCGCCGTTAGGGCCGATTCCAGCTGAGAGACTAGGGCCGTCAGCAGAATGCTGGGAGGCAGCCACCGTACTGCCGGACTTGTGGCAAGACTCATTATGGTCTGTGTGGAGCAGGGCCCAGAGCATGTTTTAAGTGTGGTAGAGAGGGTCACCTGGCTAGAGCATGCACGCAGGGTGAGGCAGTTGCTAGACCGGCTCAGCAGCAGGGCCGTGTGTTTGCCACTACTTGGCAGGACGCCGAGAAGACTGATGCAGCTGTGGCAGGTACTTTACTTGTTTTTTACCATTATGCTTATGTGTTGTTTGATTCGGGCTCGACCCACTCATTTATTTCTGCTTTATTTGCTAGTCAAGCCTGTTTAGTATTGGAACCTCTAAGGTTTGAGTTGTGTGTTGCCACTCTTTTGAGAGTTAGTATGTTGGCTAGTGAAAAGATTAGAGACTATCAGATCATAGTATCCGGAGAGTCTTTACCTGCTGCACTCATAGTACTGCCTAGGAGTTGTTTTGATGTGATTCTTAGGATGGACTGGTAAGCCGAGCACCATGCCTTAATTGACAGTCACCAGAAGGAGGTTGTGTTCAGACCGCCTAAAAAGCAGAGCTTTAGATTCCGTGGTGTTCATAGTGGAGTTTGTCCACCTTTGATTTCGGCACTGAAAGCTCAACGTTTGTTAACTTGAGGAGCTTGGGGTTTCCTAGCGAAGTTGTCTGGAGGAGACCATTCTCCGCCGTCTGTGGATCAAGTACCGATTGTGCAGGAGTTTGCAGATGTGTTTCCAGAGGAGTTGCCTGGTTTACCACCTAAGAGAGATGTGGATTTCATCATCGAGCTTGAGCCAGGGACTCTCCCTATCTCAAAGGCTCCTTACCGAATGGCACCAGCAGAACTGAAGGAGCTGAAGGTTCAGTTGCAGAAGTTGTTGGACCATGGTTTTATTCGTCCCAGTGTGTCCCCGTGGGGAGCACCTGTTCTGTTTGTAAAGAAGAAAGAGGTTCGATGCGCCTCTGTATAGATTACAGGGAACTGAACAAGGTTACTGTGAAGAACAAGTACCAGTTAACCCGTATCGACGATTTGTTTGACCAGTTGCAGGGAGCTTCTGTCTTTTCAAAGATTGATTTGAGGTCTGGTTATCATCAGTTGAGGATCAGAGAAGCTGACATCCCCAAAACAGCGTTCAGGTCGAGGTATGGCCATTACGAGTTCGTGGTAATGTCTTTCGGGCTGACCAATGCCCCAATAGCTTTCATGGATATGATGGACAGGGTATTCAAGGCATTCTTGGATAGCTTTGTCATCGTATTCATTGACGACATCCTGATTTACTCAAGGACCAGAGAAGACCATGCTTTACACCTGAGGCAAGTTTTGACAGCTCTGAGAGAGAACCAGTTGTATGCAAAATTCTCCAAGTGTGACTTTTGGTTGGATCAGGTTGCCTTCCAAGGGCATGTTGTATCTAAAGATGGCATTACAGTGGATCCCTCCAAGATAGATGCAGTGAGTTCGTGGGTTAGACCAACCACAGTCGCTGAGGTTCGCAGTTTTCTGGGTCTAGCAGGCTACTATCGTAGGTTTGTTCAGGGCTTTTCTGCTAAAGCTGCACCGTTGACCAGATTGACCAGGAAGGGTGTGGACTTTGTTTAGGATGAGAAGTATGAAGAGAGCTTTGCCCTGTTGAAGCATAGTTTGACCTCCGCTCCAGTTTTGACAGTACTAGAGGGTACAGGTGGTTTTGTGGTGTACTGCGACGCTTCTAAGTTGGGTCTGGGTTGTGTTCTGATGCATCACGGAAGGGTTATTGCTTATGCTTCGAGACAGTTGAAACCGTATGAGAAGAACTATCCGACGCATGATATGGAGCTAGCTGTAGTGGTTTTTTCTTTGAAGATATGGAGACATTATTTGTATGGTGAGAAGATTCAGATTTTCATTGATCACCAAAGCCTCAAATACTTCTTCACTCAGAAGGAGCTGAACATGAGGCAGAGAAGGTGGTTGGAGTTGATTAAGGACTATGACTGCGAGATTCTGTATCACCCGAGTAAAGCCAATGTGGTAGCTGTTGCCTTGAGTGAGAAGACTTCTCACTCTGCCACATTGTTGAGTGCACAGATTCCATTGCAGAGGGACCTAGAATGAGCTGGGATAGCAGGGCTAGTGGGAGAGGTTACCGCTAGGGTAGCCCAGTTGACTGTACAGCCTTCCATCAGACAGAGGATCATAGACAGCCAAGTAAGTGATCCCGAGATGAGTCGATTGATTGTCAGGGTTCAGGCAGATGGGGACTTTGACTTTGTTGTAGCACCAGATGGTGGTTTGAGGTATAGAGGACGCCTTTGTGTGCCGGCAGACGCTGGACTGCGGGCTGAGTTACTTTCTGAGGCTCACAGTTCCACGTTTTCTTGGCACCCAGGGGGCAACAAAATGTATCAAGATCTCAAACAGAATTTTTGGTGGGTTAATATGAAAAGAGACATAGCAGAGTTTGTTAGCCGGTGTCTCACCTGTCAGCAAGTGAAGGCTCCTGAAAGAAGAAGCTGCTGCAGGTCATGCACACTCATGAGTGTGCCTCAGTGGAAGTGGAAAGAGATTTCCATGGATTATATTTTTGGTTTGTCGAGGACACCGAGAGGGTTTACTCAGATCTGGGTGATTGTCGACCGCTTGGCCAATGTGCACACTTCATCCCCGGTAGAATTACTTATACCGTGGAGTAGTGGGCACAGTTGTTCTTGGAGCTGATTGTGCAGTACCATGGGGTGCCAGTTAAGATTATTTCCGACAAGGATTCCCGTTTCACTTATCGCTTCTGGAGGGCACTCTAGAAGGGCTTGGGCACCGAGTGTAGCTTCAGCACCGCTTTTCACCCTCAGACGGATGGGCAGACGGAGAGGGTGAACCAGATATTAGAGGACATGTTGAGAGCCTGTGTGCTAGGCTTCCCGGACAGTTGGGATCAGTACCTGTATCTGATGGAGTTTGCTTATAAAAATAGTTATCAGGCGACGATTCAGATGGCACCGTTTGAGGCACTGTATGGTAAATGTTGTAGGTCCCCTGTGTTCGGGGAAGAGGTTGGCGACAGACAGGTTTTGGGTCCATAGTTGCTTCAGTTGACCAACGAGGCAGTGCAGAAGATCCGAACTCGTATGTTGACTGCTCAGAGTAGGCAGAAAAGCTATGCCGATGTTAGGCGTAGGAGCTTAGAGTTTGAGGTGGGGCAACATGTTTTCTTGAAGGTAGCACCAATGCGTGGAGTACTGAGATTTGGTAAACGAGGCAAGCTGGGTCCTAGGTTTGTGGGACCTTTTGAGATACTTAAGCGAATCTGTCCAATGGCGTACCGATTAGCCTTGCCTCCGTCGTTGGCTTCTGTGCATAGCGTATTCCACATATCGATATTATGTCAATACGTTGAAGACCTGTCCCACATTGTTGATTTTGAGCCGTTAGAGCTGAACAAGGACTTGGGCTTCGAGGAGAAGCCTGTGCAGATCCTAGCTTGGGAAAGCAAGGTTTTGCTTAACCGGGAAATCAGCTTAGTTAAAGTTCATTGGAGAAATCAGAGAGCAGAAGAAGCCACTTGGGAACTTGAGGATGAGATGAGGCCGCACTATCCAGAGTTGTTTTTAGCTTTAGGACTTTCAGGGACGAAAGTCTTAAAAGGAGGGAATACTGTAACAGCCCAAGTTTTCCTTTCGGTCCTCTAGGCCTGACAGGTTGCTCTTCCAGTGAGTTGTTGGGCTGTTAGGGTTTTTTTGTGCTTCCAGGGGTATTTTGGTCATTTTACCCTCCAGGGGTATTGTGGTCATTTTGCCCTCCAGGTTGTTCTCTCAGTTATTCAGGGTTTCAGGAATGTCTGTGTTGGTTTTGGACTTCAGTTTTCCTCCGGTTTTGATTTCTAGGGCAAAAGTTCCATTTTAGGAAAGTTTGGTGGTCTCCCGGGTAAAAGGAGAAAATTAAAATAGATTGTGTTTGAGCTAGGATTTGATCCTTGGTGTGTGGTTGTCGAAATTTGAGGCTTGTGTAGAGGAAAATAAATTGTTTTAAAAAAAGTGCTTTTGGTGGGGCTCGAAGGGGGGAATTGTTTTGGGAGATTTTAATAAATTAAAAATAGGAGAAATTAGCCTAGGGTTCCATCTCTTTCTCCTCCCTCCCTCTTGGCCGAATTCCAACTTCTCCCATTCCCTCTCCTTGGCCGAAATTGCAAGCTGCCAATTCTCTCCATCTCCATTGCTTCCAACCTCAAAGTTCTCAAGAGTAGTTCCTCTCCTTCTCCATTGTTTCTCCAAGGTAAGCTTTTCTTTTAAAAATCCAATCTCCTTTTCTTCCTCTTGCCATGGCCGAGACTAGCTTCTCATAAGGGAGATGGTGATTTTTCTTCTTCTCTTCTTGTAGATCGGAGAGCCTTGTTTGGGATAGGGGAAAATTGTGCTTGCCTTGCTTGTTGGAAATCTGAACTCAACTTCCTCTCCAACCTCTATTGCCGAGAGCTTCAAGGTAAGATTGATTGTGATTTTGTTGTGTTTGACTTGTGGTTTGGTTAGATCTAACTTGTTTTTCTCTTCCTTGTGCAAATCCAAACCCTAGCCGAATTGCTCCTTGTTTGCGCTTGTCTTGGCCGAGACACCTAGTCCCTTGAGAAGCTTTGCCGAATTCCATCTAAGTGAGTTGGTAAGTTGTTGTGTTGGTTGTGTTGGGTGTAGTGGTCGAGAGTTCTTTGTGATGAGGACGAGAGCTCCATGTTGCTGTGTGTGTGTGTGTGTTTGTTCCTAGCCGAGACCTAACACTTGTGGTGTTGTGTTGTGGTTGTGTTGCTTTGGTTGCCCTAGCCGAGAGTGTGGAGGAAGGAGGTTGGAAATTCTCTTATTTGTGGTTTGACCTAACTTGGCCGAGACCATCCTTGGGAGTGAGTTTCTTTCTCGGGTTCCGGTAAAGCCCTAATTCCTGGTTGTTTGGTTGCCTAGTTTGTTGTGGTTTGGTTTGTGACTTGATTGTTCTCTTGTTAGGTTAACTGTGTGGTGTTCTCTAGCTTGTGAATCATTTCGGGATTTGGGATTCTACTGTTGACAGGTAAGGGTTCCTTACCAGGGTTGTGTGGGCCCTGCGCACCTCATTGATAACTCCTAGTTGTGTGTTTGTACTGTACTGTTAGTGGATAAGTTTTATGCATGTTGTCTGGATTTATATGAACTGTTAGTGGATAGGCTTTTCTGCAGGTTGTCTGGATTACATAAACTGTTAGTGACTAGACTCTTATGCAGGTTGTCCGGATTATATAAACTGTTAGTGGATAGGCTTTTGCAGGTACCCTGGAGGAAGTATGTGTAAAATGGAATTGTATGTTGTATATGTTCTGTGGTGATGTATGTTTTAGCATGTTGTAGCTAAGTTCTTCCTGAATTATTGTTAGGATTGACATGTAGAATATGTTATGTTTCTGTGTTTTCCTACTTATTGACTTGTCTATCTGCTGCTTTATATTCTTGTATCCCGGACTTAGTATTTATTATTCTATGAATGTAACCTGAGTTAGAGTCCTTAGGGAGTCCCGAGTGTCAGTCGAGTTGCGTGCTTGCTCGGTTTGCTCAGGACTGCCCAGTGTGTTGCAGTCTAGGACTAACCCAGTGTGTGTTGTCCCTTATTGGCCCAGAGTGTGCTCACCAGTTTCTAGGATTGGCCCAGTGTGTTGCTGTAACGGCCAAGTTTTCTATTCCGGTTTTCGAGGTGCTTCCGGTTCAGTTTCAGTTGTTCGGTTGGGCCGTTAGAGCTGTTTTGACCCTAAGGGGTATTTTGGTCTTTTGGCTCCCCAGGCAGGATTTGTGGATTTTCAGGATCCCGAGGCAGCTCCTGCTTTTGTCGAGGCTTGTTTGTTGTGGGTTGTGAGTCCCGAGATGTTTGGGCTATTTGTTTGGAAGTTCGGTTGTGTTTTGGGTTTTGGGCAAAGTTATTGTTAATTGTGTGCATCCTTTGGGATTCGAGCCTGGGCCCTTAGTGTTGATTTGGGAGTTGGATTTAAGTGAGTTTTATTTATTGGAAAAGATTGCTTCGGTAGGGTCTCGAAGGAGGAAGCCGGGAAATGGGATTTTAAGGATTTTAAGGTTTTAAAAATTGGATAAAATGGATAAGGATGAAAAAAATAGGATAAAAATCCCATTTTTCCCTTTTTTCCCCATTTTCCCTTTTTTCCATTTTTTCCCTTTTCTCTCTCTCTCTCTCTCTCCAGGCCCAGCCACTTCACTCACCCAGACCCCAACTCCCACTCGCCCAACCCAGCCGCCATGTAACGGCCCGATTTTCTATTCGGTTACCTGTGTGATTTCGGTCATTATTCGGATGTTCGGATGGGCCGTTAGAGCTATTTTAACCCTTAGGGTATTTTGGTCTTTTGCCCCAATCGGGGGTTTGAGGATTTTCAAGATTTCAGGCCATTCCCGCCTTTGTCGAAGCTTAATGGTTGTTGGTTGCAAGACCCGAGAGGTTTGGGCAAGTTGTTTGGAAGTTTGGAAGTGTTTTAGAAAATGGCAAAATTAATTGTACTTTTGGTGCTTCCATTGAGTTTTGAGCCCTTGCCCTAAATGGTCTTGGGGAGTTCAGTAGGAAAAGAGAGTTTTATTTTTAAAATAAGGTTGCTTCGGTAGGGTTTGGAAAGAGGAAGCTTTGGGAAGGGATTTTAGACCTATTTAATTAGGGAAAAAGGAAAGAAAATCAAGAAAATCCCTTTTCCCCTTGTTTTGCAATCTCTCTCTCTCTCTCTCTCTCTCTCTCTCTCTCTCTCACCAACCTCACCAAGAAACCTCTAGCCGCCCTAGCCGCACCTCTCGCACACCCTTCAGCGCAGCGCACAGCGGCCAACCAGAAAGCCCAGCGCACACCAGCCAATTTCACCAAGCCAGCGCACCGCGTAAAAGCCGTCCGGCCACCAGCGCGCACGACCAGACAAATTTCAGCGCAAGACCAGCAGCCAGCCCAATCAGGCCCAGCGCACACAGACAGACAAATCCGCACGAGCCGCGACTAGTCGCTTCAGCGCCGCACAGACCGACCAGATCGGTCGCCCAGACGCTTGCCAGACCCGACCAGATCGAAGTCGCCAGACGCGCCACACGCGCGACGCTGCCGCCTTCGCCATTCGCGCCCTGGCGCCGTCAAAGACTGCGTCAAGCATCACAGTGCTCGTGTCGCGTCGCCCGCCACTGCGCGCTGCGCCTGTCGCGCGCTCGCGCGCAGACCAACACTGCGCCCGATCCCTACTTGCCTCCCTCGCACGCACAGCCAGCGCCGTTAAGCGCCAGCGCCGCCCAGCACACTGCTTTCACTAAGCACCAAAGCGCTTAAAATCGCTTCCCGTGCTGAGACTCGTGCTTCTCGGTTGGTAATTCCCGAACCTATCCCTTTTAGATGTTTAAGCTGGTCGTCGATATTTATTTAGGATGCTTTTAAAATTCTTAGGTTGCTCGGTTTTAAGCTTTAAAGCTCGAGGGTCACTATTTGATTGTGAAAGTTATTTCTACTCGTTTCCGTGTAAGGATTTCTTACCGTGGTTGGGTGGACCTGCGATGCTATCATGATTGTGCCTTGTATGCTTGGTTGTTGTTATGAGTATGTTAGCTATTGAACGACTTGTGTTTGAAATCTTGCTAGCATGTTGCTTGTTGTTCATGTTAGTTCCATGCTAGGTTTGTTCTTCCAAAGATGCCATGTCCTGTGATTGTATGAAATTTCCAAAGGGTAGGTTACATGTTTTCTCTTGCTTCCATATCGTGTTGCTCTTGTGCCCCCGATATATTCTCATAGTTCCATGCAAGGGGTTTAATTATCTTGGCATACCTTGTTCTATTTTATCCTGTTAGTTCCGTGTCGGGCATAGCGCAGTGATGTATAGAGTAGAAAATCGTAGGGGTAACTAGTTTAGGTCCCGCTGGGTAAGACCCCGATGGACATTCGGAGGTGTAAGACCACGATGGGCATCCTAGGTGTGTAAGTCCCGATGGGCATCACCGAGTTGGAGGTGTAAGACCGATGGGCATCCTAGGTGTGTAAGTCCCGATGGGCATCACCGAGTTGGAGGTGTAAGACCGATGGGCATCCTAGGTGTGTAAGTCCCCGATGGGCATCACTGAGTTGGAGGTGTAAGACCCCGATGGGCATCCTAGGTGTGTAAGTCCCCGATGGGCATCACTGAGTTGGAGGTGTAAGACCCCGTTGGGCATCCTAGGTGTGTAAGACCCCGATGGGCATCACTGAGTTGGAGGTGTAAGACCCTGATGGGCATCCTAAGTGTGTAAGTCCCCGATGGGCATCACTGAGTTGGAGGTGTAAGACCCCGATGGGCATCACTGATTCTGGAGGTGTAAGGCCCCGATAGGCATCCTAGGTGTGTAAGGCCCCACTGGGCATCACTAAGTCCTAGGTTGTGTAAGGCCCGAAGGGCATCCAAGTGTAGAACCTAGGATAGGCAGTAGATGAAAGCCCTTGAATAGGCTCGCTCTAGAAGTAGCTCATAGCCTAATTCAACCGTTTTGCTCTAAGTCATTGTTTTATTTGCATGTATACTAGGGTGCTAGATGACTGATGTATCGTATTGTACCCCGGTTGGGGATTCTTACTGAGTATGTTTATACTCACCCTTATTTCTCGTGGTTTTTCCACTGTGTAACTTGGGACAACACCGGGATGGCTAGCGGAGGGAGCCGTTTGATCATGGGAAGCTACCGACACTGCTGTTTATTGCTTGCATTTATTTATTCAAAGATGTAGATGGACATGAGTCCTAGGGAATGATGTTAAAGTTGTTTAAACTGCTTTGAATGTTCTTTTATAAATACTGCCAGCTTATTTTACCTTGATTGGATTTGCTTATGAAAATTGTTGGTTATGTTTTAAGTGTTCCCGTTTCCAAATGTTTTGAAAAAGTTTTAAATATGAGCACTAAACCGCTTGTTGAAATATTTAACTTGCATCTTTGAGTGAGGACCTAGGTTTAGGACCATTCCGTGTCGGGTCATTCTGACCAGCTTCGCCCAAGCCCGAGCGGCTGAGCCAGTGCCTGCCGCCCAGCCTTGCTCGCCCAGACCCAGCAGCGTTGCACAGTGTCGTCCAGGCCCCGCGTCGCCCAGATCTGCCTCGCCCAGGCCATCCCCGAGCGAGATCACCCTGGTCCATGTCGCCCAGCTGCGTAATATGCCGAGCGCCGACCAAGGCGGCGTCGCCCACCCGCGATGTCGTGCGGCCACCGAACGCCTCAGAGTCTGTCGCGCGTCGTCGCGCGCGTCCTTGTAACTTGCTGCTCGCGCGCTGCGTGTTCTCTGTCCGAGCCGCGCCGCCTTCCATTGGTGAGCTCGAGTCCGCGCCCCAGCCTGGGCCTAGCGCCCCAGCGCCCAGTCTACCCTGTTGTGTTGGTTGGCCGAGCCTTGTGGCTTCTCGAATGGTATTTCCCGAGTCTTTTCTTCGTTGGGCCCTGATTTGTTGGCTGCTGATTATGTATTTGATTGGCGTGTTTTATTTGAATGTTTAGGCTGTTCAGGTTCGATTAGAGGCTCGAGGGTTGCTTGTTGATTTGTGATAATTATTTTCTGCTTGTTTCCAGGTAAGGATTTCTTACCGTGGTTGTGTGGACCCTGCGATATATCATGATTGTGCCTTGTATGCTTGTTTACTGTTATGAGCATGATAGTGATAGGGCAGCTTTGATTGATCTCTTGCTTGCATATTTGCCTGATTTTACATGTTTGTGCCATGCTAGGTTTGTTCTTCCAGCATGCTTATGATTACTGCTTTAAGTTCGTAGTATCATGCTAGGTAAGCGTGTTTGATGTCGGTAATTGTTTGCTAGCCAGGAATCATTTTACTCTGTACTCTTAGATAGAGTTGTAGGGTTTGTCATCATCTAGAGGCTGAGAGCGGACATAACGTACTTTGTCCCCACTGGTCGGGAGTAAAGTGCACGCAGCATAACGTACATTGCTTCCCCCCCCGGCCGCCGATGTGGATGTAGCTACCCACATCGGCATAAGCCTAGTTTGTAGCCTACTAGAGCGGAACCCTGCCAACGGTGTAAGCCTACCTTGGCCGGTTCTTAGCTTCAGGTTGGTGGTTCAGGCTGCACAGATGAGCGCCGAGGGCCTCGCGCTACTGTGATCAGTGACACCGCTTCCGAGTCTTATGCATGCATACCTGGCCCGCGTAGTTTGTCCTTAGGCCCCCACATTTACGCTGTTGCAAGAAGATGATGGTGTGTGCCGCACACGCGTTAGTTGCTGGTTTGGAGAGCTCGCCCGGGCTAATGTCGTGAGTACACCATTCCTTCTAGTTTAGAGCCAGACTTCGGGTACTCTCCCGTAAGTCCAGATTATTAGCAAGGGCAAAGAGGCCCTTAAGGACATCCTTGGGATCAGTTCTCGAGCTGATCAACTCCCTGAGTGAAAGAGACCTCGGTGATGTCCCGAGATTGGTTAGGATAACCAATCATTAGGCCTGAAGTAGGAGACTTCTGATGACTCCAGATCTTGCATTGTGAGCTCGTTGAGCTATGATCTGTGTTGATAGTTGTTTGCTTGCATGCTGAGGTGCTAGATGTCTGATGTATCGTATTGTACCCCGGTTGGGGATTCTTACTGAGTATGTTTATACTCACCCTTATTTATCTTTCAGGTAACTTGGGACAACACCAGGAGGGCTAGCGGAGGGAGTTGATTGATCATGGGAGCTGCCGACACTCTGTCATTTATTATTGCATTGTTTATTCAGGATGTAGATGGACAGAAGTCCTAGGGGAACATTGTTTAAAAAGTTGTTTAAATTGTATTGTATGTTTTTTGTAAACACTGGCCAGGCTTGTTTTATTTTGTTGGTTTTATTTAAATGAAAATTGTTGGTTATGTTTTAAGGCTTCCCCCTTCTCATATGTTTTTGAAGAGTTTTTAAATATGAGCACTAAACCGCTTGTTATCATATTTAACTTGCATGCTGAGTGAGAACCCAGGTTTAGGACCATGTTTTGGGTCGGGTTCTTACAAGTTGGTATCAGAGCACAGAGTCAAAGATTCTGTAGACTAACCTGCTTTGTAGGTTGTTGTTCCCATGATCATCAGCACTCCACGACCGCCAGGTTTGTCTGAGTTCATTAAACTAAGGGTTAAGAATTTACAATACTTTTCATCTAGCTTTTATGCCTTGTGTAGTGTTGTGGAGTGGAGACGAGTAGGTTCTGACTCGTTTTTGGTTTGGGCTTAGAGCGCCATCATGCCAACTTTCCGCAGTGCGAGCAGTTTGATAGCAGCTTGTTGAGGTATCCAGATAGATTCGGATGCCCCTGGGACATCGTTCCGCAGGAAGGCGAGAGATTAGACTCGTCGTAGGCCACTTGTGGCCCGGTTGTTGTTGGTTTTCCCCTAGTGAGAGGGTGGAGGAGCAGGGACGCTTGGCATGTCTGACAGAGGAGTTGGACTGATCGTGTTGATGTTGAGGCCGCGTCCAGGGTTGTTTAGACCCGTAGGCCAGAGTTGGCCTTGGCAGTTGAGTTGCCTAGTGGAGGGGGTAGAGGCTAGCACGCCTCAGAATGTGACTCCTTGAGCAGAGTGTGCTCCACCCATGAGAGATTTGATGGCGTGTCTTTAGCTATCTCGAGCGGAGACCAGCGCGCAGATTGTAGCACGTAGTGAGGAGTCCCGGCACAGATAGCCCAAATGACAGAGTTTTTTCAAAGAGACACCCCCAGTAGCTCTTGTAGCCGGAGTTTCCTAAGGGCATGATCAGCAGTTTTATGTAGATGAGATTGTTGGCGTTGATGGAGCCGCCCATTTGGCAAGTGGAAGCTCAGAGAGCTCGATGTTTTAGAAAGTCCTCTCTGCTAGTAGTAAAGCGGTTGGCGAGTTTGAGAGTTTTGCATCCGTGTGTTGGGAAGCCTGCTTGCTCGAGAGGCCGAGATGTGTCGTTCTGTCTTTGCCGCTTGATACAAAGATTGGTGGTGGAAGTCCCATGAGAGAGGTTATAACAGCCCGATTTCCTATTCCGCCAAGTGCCTTGGGGTCAAGATTCGGTTGTTTGGTTGGGTTTTAGAGCCGCTTGGACCCTTGGGGGTATTTTTTTGGTCTTTTGGCTCCCAGCATGAGGATTTGTGGTTTTCGGGGCTTCGAGGTAGCTCCTGCCTTTGTCGAGGCTTGTTTGTTGTTGGCTGCGAGTCCCGAGGTGTTTGGGATAGTCGGTTGGATGCTCGGTTGTGGTTCGGGATTTGGCAAAGTGTTGGTTGTTGGGTGTTTCCTTTGGGATTCGAGCCCGGGCCCTTAGTGTTGCTTTGGGAGTTGGATTTAAGTGAGTTTTATTGATTGGAAACGATTGCTTCGGTCGGGTATGGAAGGAGGAAGCCAGGAAATGGGATTTTAAGGTTTTAAGTGGATAAGGATGGATAAAATGAGATAAAAATCCCATTTTTCCCTTTTTTCCCATTTTCCTTTTTATTTCCCATTTTCTTTTATTTTTTTTCCCCAAAATCCATTTTCTCTCTCTCTCTCTCTCTCCCCGACCTAGCCCCCCACCTAGCCCAAGCAGCCCCTTGGCTCGCCCAAGCCAGGCCCACCCTCGCCCCCTGCTGCGCCTGCGATGCCACCTCACCCCGCCCTAGCCCCGCCGCCTCGCCGCGGTGTCGCCCAGCTCGTGTCCGTCAACCTCGAGTCGCCGCGCCATCGCCCACCAGCGCGCCTCGCCGCCACTCCGTGTCGCCCGGTGCGCCTTTGTGATCGTGTCGAAGCGCGCACGATGCCTCGTCGCGTCGCCTAGCTTGTGTCGCCTGAGCCTCGCACAGTGTCACCAGGTCTCGTCCGCGCCCGTGTCGCCCGAGCTCGCCCGTCGCGTCGTGTCGCTCGCGCCCTTGCGTCGTCCCCTGTGCTGAGCCGCGCTGCGCGCCGTCGCCTTGCCGAGCAAGCGCCCGCGCCCGCGCCCCCAGTGTCGCCCCTGCTCGTCCGCGCGCAGCTCGCGCCCAACTCCGCGCCCAGGCCAGCCAGAGCGTCCCTCGCGCCCCAGCGCGCCCCGACCAACTCCTTTGGTCGCTTAGCTGCGTCTGGCCGGCTCGTTCGCGTGTCAGCCGTGCCTTGTGAGTTACTCCCGAGCCGAGACCTGTTTATTTTATTATTATTTAGGCCTATTGTGTGATTATTGATGTGTTTGTTTGGCTCGATATAGGTTGCTCGGGTTCGATCGCAGTTATTTTTATAGTGTGTTGTTGCCTTCCACTGTAAGGATTTCTTATCGGAGTTGTGTGGGCCTGCGATATTTTCATGATTATGCCTTGCTTGTTTGCGATCATTTATGAGCATGATAGTAATAGATCGCCTTTGATTGGTTTCTGCTAGCATGTTTGCTGGATTTTACATGTTAGTGCCATGCTAGGTTTGTTCTCGCCAAAGATGCTTATGATTCCCGCTAAGCTCGTAGTATCATGCTAGGTATATGTGATTGATGTCGGTCACTGTTTGCTAGCCAGGAATCATTGCTTTTTACTCTGTACTCTTAGATAGAGTTGTAGGGTTTGTCATCATCCAGAGGCTGAGAGCGGACATAACGTATCTTGTCCCCACCAGTCGGGAGTAAATTGAAGCATTGCTTCAGGGGTTGAGAGCGGACATAACGTACTTTGTCCCCAGTGGTCGGATATTGAGCAAAGCATAACATACCTTGCTTTTTCTCCCCCCTCCCGGCAGCCAATGAGACTTAGCTACCTCATTGGCGTATGCCTAGTTTGTAGCCTGCTAGAGCGGAACCCTACAAACGGTGTAAGCCTGCCTTGGCCGGTTCTTAGCTTCAGGTCGGTGGATCAGGCTGCACAGATGAGCGCCGAGGGCCTCGCGCTCGTGATCGATGACACGCTTCGAAGTCAAAGGCATGTGCACCTGGCCCGCGTAGTTTGCCTTTAGGCCCCCGCATTTACGCCGGTTGCAGAGAGCATGTGGTGTGCGCGCACACGCGTTAGTTGCCGGTTCGGAGAGCTCCCCCAGGCTAATGTCGTGAGTACACCATTCTTTCCGTTAGAGCCTGACTTCGGGTACTCTCCCGTAAGTCCAGATTAGTGGCAAGGGCAAGGAGGCCCTTGAGAACATTCTAGGGATCAGTGTATTCCCCCCCGAGTGACAGATACCTCGGTGATGTCCAGGATTGGTCAGTGTATCCAATCCCAGTTAGGCCGGAAGAAAGAGACTTCCGATGACTCTAGATCTTGTTTTATGAGCTCGTTGAGCTATGATTTGTGTTGGTAGCTGTTTGCTTGCATGCTTTGGTACTAGATGACTGATTATATCGCATTGTACCCCGGTTGGGGATTCTTACTGAGTAATTCGTTACTCACCCTTATTATGTGGTTTTTCCACAGGTAGCCATGGTGCGAGACAGGATGGCTGGAGGAGGAGCTGTGATCATGGAAACCCGTTGTTCAACTCTGAGTCTTATGTTTATGTTGAGGTTTTAAATGTTCTCTGAATGCATGTAGTTGGGCACGGAGCCCTAGGGTGTTTTCTGAATGTATTTCCGGATTCTAGCATTGTTGTAAAGTTTGTATGTTTTAAATGAATCTCTGATCAGAGTAAGTTTTGTAAATGTATTTGACTTGGAACATGTGCTTGGAAACAGGGACAGGTTCCAGGAATTGATGTTGATTTTAAATGGATGTTTTATGTTTTAGTTTTCCTTAGAATCCGAACACCATCTTGCAAATTTTCTGTAGATTTGAATGCATGCATTGAGGTAACGGCCTAGTTAGAACCCCTTTCGGGTCGGGTCGTTACAGAGGTGGACTAGTAGAGTCTCCACCAGTCGCCCGATTGATTGGCAAGTTGCCGTGTTAGTGGCTTGAGGAAGATGTTGAGATATCTTTGCCCCCTTGCAAGCCTGCTGTCGTTTGGCAGCCAGTTCTCTTAGTACCCTCGTAGCCAGGGTGTAGTGTGGAGTTTGCTTGTCAGGGCTTAATCCGTCTGTGGATTTCAGCGGGCTAGTAAAGTGGAGCACTCTTTTGGTTAGCATGTTCCAAATGTGGAACAAGTTGTTGCCACTCGAGGAGTTGGCCTGAGCTATTGTTGAGCATCGAGTGGGATGCAGGAGTAGGCCGTGGCATGTCTGATGGTCGAGCTGCCAGAGAGTAGTCTGCTTGAGTGTTGAGACTCTTGTGCTAAGTGCCATTGCCCCGTCACTTGGAGTGTGACCTTCCCTATCCTCAGAGGGGCATAAAGCTCGTTTAGGGCTGATTTGTGTTGTAAAGGATGTAGTGCCTGTTGGCACCAAGCTTTGAGAGGAGGCCTAGATTCAGGCCAGTTGGCACTTTTGTGCAGGTGGTTCCATGGCTGCCCAGAGTATAGCATCCCCACTAGTCTTGTACCCGTTTTCCTATGGTTGCACCTGTTTGGGTTGCATAAGAAATCTAGCTCGGTGGTAGTCAGAGGACTACAAGTATGCGGTTTTCGAGGGAAAGTAGGAGCTTTTCAGGGTCTCCGAGAGTTGGGTACAAAGGATGATGTAGGCTGTTAAGAGCTAGCACATTCGAGTTCTCACGCCTGTGTTGTGAGCTTGTGAGCCAGATTGATGGTAGTATGATTCGGCTACCCTTTGAGTTACCCTAGTATGGGTAGTGTTGGCATAAATGGATGCGTGATTGATCCAGTGTTAGAGCCATGAGTTGGATGGCTGATCGGAGCGCGTTTAGTGGGCACATTGGTTTAAGGTATGTTAGCTTGGTGTGGATTCGCTCTTATAGAGTGAGTTGGCCAATGTGGCTTTTCGTGGTGAGTTGGCCCCGAGAGGATTTGAACTCTTGTTGCTCCCTTGTTAGTTGTGGCTCTGTTGGAGGCAAAAGTTGCCCTGTGTGAGAGTCCTTGTTGGCATTGGATCTTAAGGAATCAAGTTGGAGCTGTACACGCCGGTGTACTTTTGTGTAGCTCGTTTCGTGGTGTATGTTTGGAGAACCACGAGGGGTTCGTGTTAAGGAACCAGTGCTCAGTCTTTGAGTTGTCAAGGTTTTAGTTCTTGGCAAGTGCCCTGGCTTTGGTTATAAGGATGCCGTGCTCG
Organism: Sicyos edulis; assembly: GCA_036507275.1. Taxonomy (NCBI): domain Eukaryota; kingdom Viridiplantae; phylum Streptophyta; class Magnoliopsida; order Cucurbitales; family Cucurbitaceae; genus Sicyos; species Sicyos edulis. The sequence goes on from CM071858.1 coordinate 13,308,269, forward strand.
TAGCCGGGTTGTTGTTTAAGCAAGTTTTGCTAGTTGGTCCTTGCCCTGGTCAGAGTTCAGTTGGTACTGAACAAGAGCGGTGGTAGCAAAGCCGCGCAGTTTCTGATGTTATGGCTAAGAGAGCTGTTCGGATCTTTACCTTGGGCAGAAGCTATGTTGTGGTTGATGCTTTGAGTAGGAGGATGACGCATTCTGTAGCGTTTTCGGTCCTCTTGGTTTTCAAGAAGTTAGAGTTGGCCAGCGTAGTTGAGATGCTGGAGAGGGTTGTGCCCGTGTAGCCAGTTGTCTGTTAGATCGTTTGACGACCGTGTGTGTCGGAGGGTGATCGGAGAACCCTAGGTTGTGGAGAGCCTCTCCAGAGCTCAGTCAGACCCATGCAGTGTTCCTCGGGTGAGTTGCTGGCAGACTTGGTAGTCTAGCAAGCTAGTGTTTGTTTGGAGTAGAGTCCGGATTGGTTCCGGTGTGGTGGCTAGTTGGAGCTTGGTGTTGACCAAGATTTGGTTCTCTTGTTGTTTCAAGAGCTAGCTCGGTTCGAGCAAGAGGGCGTTGCCCTGAGGACTTGTTTCTAGTCAGGAAGTTTTAGGAGTTGACCCCTCCCTCGGCAGTTGAGTAAGTTCTGCTAGTTCTAGGTTGGTGGTCCAATCAGTTGAGTTTCCCTTGGGTGTTGCTTCCAAGAGAGTTGGTTGTTGTTGCCTTTGGGTTTGAGCTAGTCAGCGAGCGTGTGTGTTGTTTGCTGCCCTTCAGAGTTTGCTTACTGGGAAATCGTTCCCGTTTAGAAGGAGTCAGCGTAGCTCCTGAGTTGTGTAGTTGATCAGAGTAGCGCAGCGGTTAGCCCAGCGAGAGGATCCCTGCTTTGTGTTGTTAGCAAGCGAAAAGTTGTTTATCCCCGCAAGGACGGAGGCCAGCCAGTTTAAGAGTTGAGTTTTTGCTGGAACGTTGTTGGTTCTTTGGGGTTTGAAGAACCCCTAGTTTCTTTGGTGGTTGAGTTGCACCATGGATGCCAGCCTCGAGTATTATTTTTGGAGGTAGCCTTGTCAGTCCGTATTCCTTGCGATGTTTCAGGATTGAATCTTCTGGTTGGAAGATGAGTTAGGCCTAGGCTAAAAGGAGGAAGTCCTTTGAGTAGCCAGTTGGACTTAAGAGTTGAGTGGTAGCTTGGAGGCGAGCTTTGCTCGTTATGAGCTTGGTTTGAGTTTCTGCAGAGCAAGCCTTTCTCGGGTTTTGTTCCTAGTTGTTGTGCTTTCGCAGTTGGCGATTAGCGGAGCCACATTTGAGAGGGTTGGCACAGAGGTGCCGTGGCATTGGTTGGTAAAGCCTTGAGTTGCTATCCTCAATGGTTTGTGTTGCTAGTGGCTGCGTGATGGTTTGGTCCTTGCTACCCGAGATTTCCATGAGAGGAATGTTGGTTGTTTCCTTGTCTGGCAATGTTCTCTTTGGCCAGTTGCTAGTAGGTTTGCATGGAAAAGTTTGCGTTCGGCCGTTGAGAGGCTCCAGTTTGTTGGCTAGGCCGAGTGGAGCCTGTGCCTGGATTTTTTCCCTTGTCTTTGGGGCGTCGATTTCTCCTTAAGATGATTGCTTAAGTGTTGTAAGCGCGTTCTTGTTGGAAAAGTTTGCCTTTAGGATCAGTCGCCAGTTGGTGGTTCGATTGTATTTCGTTAAGGCTGTAGGCAAGCTTTGAGGTTCGCTGGTCTCATGTGGAGGAAGAGTAGGCCGTTTAGTTTCTGAAACCTGAGAGGTTCAGTTGTTTGGCCAGCATGGTGTAGTGTTGAGGCTTTTTGTTAACAGTTGTGAGCATTCATAGAAGTTATGCCAGTGAGTGGCGTTGAGTTTTGGAGCTTGTGGCCAGTCCTCGAGTTGCTGAGAGTAGCATCGTTTGAGAGTTGGTGCGAGTTGAGGATGTGGTTTGCTGTCTAGCTTTATCGCATCTATTTCCTTCGGAGTTCAGTGTATGCCCAGTCTTTGTTGAGATAGTTTGTGGCAGACTGGATAGCATTGTGGCTTTGAGCCTTTGAGAACCCAAGGGGGTCTGGTTTTCGAAGAAGGGCTAGTGTTGTCTTAGCCGAGAAGTTCAGTTGGCTAGGAATCAGTGGAGATTTCCTAGAGTTGTTTCGTCTTAGGACTTTCGAGGACGAAAGTCTTAAAAGGAGGGAGTATTGTAACGGCCCAGTTTTCTATTCCGGTTTTCGAGGTGCTTCCGGTTCAGTTTCAGTTGTTCGGTTGGGCCGTTAGAACTGTTTTGACCCTTAGGGGTATTTTGGTCTTTTGGCTCCTCGGGCAGGATTTGTGGATTTTCAGGATCCCGAGGCAGCTCTTGCCTTTGTCGAGGCTTGTTTGTTGTGGGTTGCGAGTCCCGAGATGTTTGGGCTATTCGTTTGGAAGTTCGATTGTGTTTTGGGTTTTGGGCAAAGTTATTGTTGTTTGTGTGCATCCTTTGGGATTCGAGCTCGGGCCCTTAGTGTTGATTTGGGAGTTGGATTTAAGTGAGTTTTATTTATTGGAAAAGATTGCTTCGGTCGGGTCTCGAAGGAGGAAGCCGGGAAATGGGATTTTAAGGATTTTAAGGTTTTAAAAATTGGATAAAATGGATAAGGATAGAAAAAATAGGATAAAAATCCCATTTTTCCCTTTTTTCCATTTTTTTTCCCTTTTTTCTCTCTCTCTCTCTCTCCTTCAGCCCGAGCCAGCCCCCCAGCCCGACCCGGCTCCACTCGCCCAACCCTCGCGCCACCCGCTCGCCCAAGCCCGAGCCGCCCAGAGCCCACCACAAGCGCAAGGCCCGAGCCGCCCAGCCTTGCTCGCCCGGACCAGTGGTCGGGCCGCGTTCCTGTCTTGAAGCGGCGTCGCGCGCCTTCGCCCAGCTGAGCTCGAGCCCGCGCCCGGCACCCATCGCCCAACCTGCCCTGTTGTGTTGGTTGGCCGAGCCTTGTGGCTTCTCGGATGGTATTTCCCGAGTCTTTTCTTCGTTGGGCCCTGATTTGTTGGCTGCTGATTATGTATTTGATTAGGGTGTTTTATTTGAATGTTTAGGCTGTTCAGGTTCGATTAGAGGCTCGAGGGTTGCTTGTTGATTTGTGATAATTATTTTCTGCTTGTTTCCAGGTAAGGATTTCTTACCGTGGTTGTGTGGACCCTGTGATATATCATGATTGTGCCTTGTATGCTTGTTTACTGTTATGAGCATGATAGTGATAGGGTAGCTTTGATTGATCTCTTGCTAGCATGTTTGCCTGATTTTACATGTTAGTGCCATGCTAGGTTTGTTCTTCCAGCATGCTTATGAGTCCTGCATTAAGTTCGTAGTATCATGCTAGGTAAGCGTGTTTGATGTCGGTTATTGTTTGCTAGCCAGGAATCATTTTACTCTGTACTCTTAGATAGAGTTGTAGGGTTTGTCATCATCTAGAGGCTGAGAGCGGACATAACGTACTTTGTCCCCACTGGTCGGGAGTAAAGTGCGCGCAGCATAACGTACATTGCTTCCACCCCCTGCCGATGTGGATGTAGCTACGCACATCGGCATAAGCCTAGTTTGTAGCCTACTAGAGCGGAACCCTGCCAACGGTGTAAGCCTACCTTGGCCGGTTCTTAGCTTCAGGTCGGTGGTTCAGGCTGCACAGATGAGCGTCGAGGGCCTCGCGCTACTGTGATCAGTGACACCGCTTCCGAGTCTTAGGCATGCATACCTGGCCCGCGTAGTTGTTCCTTAGGCCCCCACATTTACGCCGGTTGCAGCAGCATGCGGTGTGCGCGCACACTCGTTAGTTGCCGGTTAGGAGAGCTCCACCGTGCTAATGTCGTGAGTACACCATTCCTTCCAGTTTAGAGCCAGACTTCGGGTACTCTCCCGTAAGTCCAGATTATTAGCAAGGGCAAAGAGGCCCTTGAGGACATCCTTGGGATCAGTTCTTGAGCTGATCAACTCCCCGAGTGAAAGAGACCTCGGTGATGTCCCAGGATTGGTTAGGATAACCAATCATTAGGCCGGAAGTAGGAGACTTCTGATGACTCCAGATATTGCATTGTGAGCTCGTTGAGCTATGATCTGTGTTGATAGCTGTTTGCTTGCATGATGAGGTGCTAGATGACTGATGTATCGTATTGTACCCCGGTTGGGGATTCTTACTGAGTATGTTTATACTCACCCTTATTTATCTTTCAGGTAACTTGGGACAACACCAGGAGGGCTAGCGGAGGGAGCTGATTGATCATGGGAGGCTGCCAAGGCACTCTGTCATTTATTATTGCATTGTTTATTCAGCATGTAGATGGACAGGAGTCCTAGGGGAACATTGTTTAAAAAGTTGTTTAAATTGTATTGTATGTTTTATATAAACACTGGCCAGACTTGTTTTATTTTGTTGGTTTTGTTAAAATGAAAATTGTTGGTTATGTTTTAAGGGTTCCCCCTTCTCATATGTTTTTGAAGAGTTTTAAAATATGAGCACTAAACCGCTTGTTATCATATTTAACTTGCATGCTGAGTGAGAACCCAGGTTTAGGACCATGTTTTGGGTCGGGTTCTTACAGTTGCTGATCCCGGGTTGGCCCAGTGTGTTGCTACCCAGGTTGCTCCAGGATTAGCCAGTGAGTTGTTGTCCCTTGTTAGCCCAATGTCTTTCTTGTCCGATCGAGTTGGAGCGAAGAATCGCCTCTTTGTAGTTCAGTGGCACCCTGGCTGCTGTAGCGAGACTAGCCCAGTGTGTTGCTGTCCTTAGTTAGCCCAGGGTGTGCTAACCTTGCTTGTTGTGCTGTTATAGCTTTGAGATTACTTGAATTGTATCCTGTTAGTTAGCCCAGTGTGAGCTAACCTTGTCTGGCTGTGAGCTTAGACCTTGTGATGATTATCCTGTTGTACTGTTTAAGACTGCCATGTTCTGAAATGTTATTTGTATGCTAAGGTGTTAGGTGATTTGTTGTGCGTATTGTACCCCTGTTGGGGAATCCTTAATGAGTGCAATTTGTACTCACCCTTTCTGTGGTTTTCTCCACCAAGTAACTTGGCACAACATTGAGGTGGCTAGAGGAGGGAGCTGATGGATCATGGGAAGGCCACTGCATAGTCTGAGTCTTTTATAATGCATATTGAAAGAGTTTGGAACTTGTATTGTTGAACTTGGATTTAAGATATTGTCATTTGTAATGTTTTGTGAACTCTGGCAAGAGATTGTTTATTGTTTTCCCTTGAAACATTTTCAAATGGATTTTATGTTTCCAGTACTTTTAATAAAGATGTTCTTTTCCAGCCTTTGAATGTTTTTCACTGAATTTACATGTTGAGTAAGGACCATTTAGGGTTGTTTAGTGTCGGGTCTTTACAATGATAACCTATCTATTAGGGTGCTAAGATGTATCTCAATCATGTCTATCTGTTATGGTGCTAGAAATTGTAGCTTGAGGTCTGGTGGAGTTCCTCTCTCTTACTTGACTTCCACTATTTAAGAAGTTCATCACACTAGATTGCAATTATAAGCTTGTAACACTTCAGAAGACCTAACAATTAACCCTTAAATCAAAGGAGTAATAGGTTGTGTGACCGGATAACAGCTCAAGTGGACTTGTTTGGAAAATAGGGGAGTATATTTGGTTTGGATTGTTTGAATTTCTATAAATGATATTCGTTCGTTCAAAAAAAAAAAAACATAAAAGAAAAAAAAGTTCCTTTTTGCCAATTGATCAATTATGCTCTAAGGATTTGACGATAAATATCTTATTCCAGAAAATAAATTTTTTTGAGTGAGAGAGAAAGAGTAATGAAACTTACCTTCTAGCAGCGAAAGGAAGCAAGGGGATGCCCATGGCTCTGCAGCTTTCTCTCCACTTTGTTCTTGTCTTTGAAAAAGTAATATCACGAAGCTGCAATCAACTTTAAATATGAATATAAGTCACATAACCTACTTGGTTCTATCCAATCAAAATTGTACCATACGTTTGAAGATTAATGTAAAGACGGAAAGTATTGATAGACGTCGAAGAAAACTCTTGTTTTGGAAAATTGAGTCAATATGGGTAGACATCGAAGACTAAAACCATTTTGAACTAATTTATTTAAAGGCCAGGGTTTGGGATGTGAAAATTAATGTTTTTTTTTTTTGAAAGATGTGAAAATTAATGTTAAGAGAGAAAGTAGCATAAAAAAAATTAATTTTGAACTAATTTTGATTAAAATTAATTTCAAACTAAAAAAAAAACAAGTAGTGACATTAAGTTCCACCTCATTATAAGTTTGAGATATTCCAACTCTAAGTTTCTCAAAAAAAAAAAAAAAATCTTCCAACTCTAAATATTTTGAAATAACCATTAAATTTAAGTAATGCTTTGGCATGATTTAAATATTTGTCTACCTATATGCTTCCAGTTAGAGTATATTTTATTACTCTTTAACCCAAACATATAAAACATAAAATAAAATGTAACCTTAATTGAACTATTGATAGATCATCGAAGACTCTAACCATTTATCACCATTCTTTATTAAAATAATCCACATTTGAAAAGAAAAATAAACGATTCAAGTAAAATCAAATTACTTTACGTCTCTTGATTTCAAATATATATATATATATATAAAATACTTTGTCTCTGTCAAGCTCAAGTCTCAATCACGTTTTACCCTGGCCCTGGCTTCATTTGTCGTTTGTCTCTTTGCCTTCTCCGTCCGTGAAGAGAAATAAAACATCGAAATATACAAAAAATGTGAAACATGCCGTAAATGGACGGATTACTTCGGGAACTGCTCGTTTTTATTCTTTAATTTCATATTTTGTCAATTCTTGCATTACATTTTTTTAATATTATTGAGCCAATTTTAAAAAAGAAATTACCTATTTAAATTTATGGTAAGAAGAAATTTCAACTTTTTGAAAGTAAAAGAGACTAAAATAGAACATAGTAAAAAGTTCAAAAACCAAAATAAAAGTTAAAACCTCCCTAAATATATTATATTGAGTACATAAGGTTATTTGAACTTAGATAATCTTAAATATACATTTTTTTATTACTCAATATCTTTTTTTAATTGTCAGTGCAGGTGTTAAATTTGAAATATTGACTCTTTTTTAGGCAATTGGTTTTTAAATTATATTTTTAAAATGTAATTCGTTAGCCCCCAAACTATAATTTCTGGATGCGTCTCTAGGCCAGTAAGTAATATGTTTATGTACTCACAAAAAAAGAAGTAAGTAATATGTTTATTATATTATATAATTAATTGATGCATATCAAATTAAAATGTCTATACATTTCTAAAGAGTTAGAAGCTTTTAAGATAGATCGTGCACCCATTCATCTACGAGTCATGACGAATGGGAGGGCTTCAAATTCTCTCTACGAGTTTCTCCTGAGAGTGTTGTGTGAGCTTAAGGCGCAGCAGGAGTGGTGAGAGAGGGTGATTTGTTGTTGCTTTATTGGGGTTTCTGTGTCAGACCTGAGATAATATTTTAGTAAGGTATGGATCATGAGAGTTTCTTTAGAAGACTTGCGGGGTTGAACTTATCAGAAGGGGAAAGGAGCAGAGCTCATGAAGCTGAGGATGAGGATATAATTGAAGCTGAAAGATCTCTTGAAACCACAAGGTTTGATGAGGATAATAGGTTTGATGACTTTATCCTAAGCATAGGCTTCTATAGAAGTCAATATGATGCTTGTGTATACTTCAAGAGATCTAGCAAAGGAGATTATACATATCTTCTACTATACGTATGTAATAGCCCAAGATTTTCCTTCCGGTTCTTCAGGTTTGTTGGTTGTTTCTCCAGTGAGTTGGTTGGGTTGTTAGGGCTTTGTGCTTCCAGGGGTATTTTAGTCATTTTGTCCTCTAGGGGTATTTTGGTCATTTTGCCTTCCCGAGTTAGTTTTACAGTAAGTCAGGGTCTCAGGGTTGTTTCTGTCATTGTGGACTTCGGTTACTCTTCGGTTTCAAGTTCCAGGTCAAGAATTCCATTTATGGTAAGTTTGGAGCCCTCCCAGTTAGAAGAAGAAAAATGTAAATAAAAGTGTTGGAGCTAGGATTCGAACCATGGTGGCTTGGGAGTTGAGTTTGAGCCTTGTGTAGAGAAAAATAAAAGAGTTTTAAAAGTGCACTTGGTGGGATTTGAATGTGGGAGTTTTTTAGGCATTTTTATTATTAAAAATAGGGAAAATCAAATTAGGGCTTCATCTTATTCTCTTTCTCCTTCCCTTGGCCGATTTTCCCCTTCTCTCAAATCCTCTCCTTGGCCGAGCACTCCCTCTCCATTTCTCTCCATCTCCATTGCTTCCAACCTCGAGATCTCCAAGTGTAGTTCAACCTCTCCATTGTTTTTCCAAGGTAAGCATTTGCAAATTCACTTTTCTCTTCTTTTCTTGCCATGGCCGAACCTACCTCTAACCAAGAGGAGATGTTTTTCTTCTTCTCTCCTCATTGTAGATCCGAGAAGCTGTAACAGCCCAAGTTTTCCTTCCAGTTCTCCGGGCCTGACAGGTTGTTCTTCCAGTGAGTTGTTGGGCTGTTAGGGCCTTTTTGTGCTTCCAGGGGTATTTTGGTCATTTTACCCACCAGGGGTATTGTGGTCATTTTGCCCTCCGGGTTGTTCTCACAGTTATTCAGGGTTTCAGGAATGTCTGTGTTGGTTTTGGACTTCAGTGTTCCTCCGGTTTTGATTTCCAGGGCAAGAGTTTCATTTTAGGAAAGTTTGGTGGTCTCCCAGGTAAAAGGAGAAAATTAAAATAAATTGTGTTTGAGCTAGGATTTGATCCTTGGTGTGTGGTTGTCGAAAATTGAGGCTTGTGTAGAGGAAAAGTTTTAAAAAGTGTTGTTGGTGGGGCTCGAAGGGGGGATTTTTGGGGGTATTTTTATTTATGAAAAATAAGGGAAATTACTAGGGTTTGATCATATTCTCTTCCCCTCCCTTTGGCCGAATTCCTTTATCTCCCATTCCCTCTCCATTGCCGAAATTGCAAGCTCCCAAATTCTCTCCATCTCCATTGCTTCCAACCTTAAGGTTTTCAAGTGTAGTTCCTCTCCTCCTCCATTGATTCTCCAAGGTAAGCTTTTCTTTTCAAATCCATTCTCCTTCTCTTCTTCTTGCCATGGCCGAGACTAGCTTCTCATAAGGGAGATGGTGGTTTTTCTTCTTCTCTTCTTGTAGATCCGAGAGCCTTGTTTGGGATAGGGGAAAATTGTGCTTGCCTTGCTTGTTGGAAATCCGAACTCAACTTCCTTCTCCAACCTCCATTGCCGAGAGCTTCAAGGTAAGATTGATTGTGATTTTGTTGTGTTTGACTTGTGGTTTGGTTATATGTAATGGCCCAGGTTTTCATCCCGGTCTTCCAGGTATGCCCTAGGGGTATTTTGGTAATTTGGTCGGGCCGTCAGGGCCGTTTATGTCATTTTCTAGTTGCTAAAATTTTTGGGTGGGTTTATGTTGGTTTTTTAGGCTTTGTGGATGGGTTTGAGCAAGGTTTGATGCAAAAGTAAAAATAAAGGAAAATTGTGTTAAAGCCGGGGTTCGAGCTAAGGTGGCCTTGTGTGCTAGAGGAGAGCCTTGCCAAGTGAAACACAAGGTGTTATTGTTATTCTTTCCGCATCATATCTTAGTTACCCTTGGATCTTTGGAGTTTTTGTGCATTTGATTAAAAGAAGAGAAAATAGGGTTTTGGGTCTTCTTCTCCAAATGCTCCTTGGCCGCCCAAGCATTTCTCCCTAGCTCCCAAGCCGAGCTCCTTCTTCCCTTGCAGCCCTGAGCGTCGTCCGGCCAGCCGACCAGCAGCCCTTGTTGCGCCCAGATCTGCCCAGCTACCGAGCCAGACCGCCCAGATCGCAGCTGTCGCACGCCCAGGTAGCCCCTGCCTCGCCCAGACTCCCAGGCGTCGAGCAGCTCGTTGCACAGCCCGTCCCAGTGCCCCGTGCGCCCGTTGCCGTCCCAGCGCATCCGCGCGCAGCCAGCGCCCGCGCGCCCGTCGCCATCCCGTGTCCAGTGCCGCTCGCCCGCCCATGTCCACCTCGTCCGCGCGCACGCACACAGCCCTTCAGCGCCCATCAGCGCCGTGCCAGCGCCCAGCACGCCCAGCAGCAGCCTCGCCGTGCTGTCTGCCCGTCCGCGTGTCAGCCGTGCCGCGTGAGTTGCTCCTGAGCCGAGCCTTGTTTATTTTATTATATTTAGGCCTATGGATTGTGATTATTATTGTGTTTTTTAGGTTCTCGGTAGCTAGCTCGGTTCGATCGCAGCTTAGGATTTTGTGTGTAGTTGCCTTCCGGCCAGGTAAGGATTTCTTACCGGAGTTGTGTGGCTCCTGCTATATTATATGTGACTGTTGTTTGTATGCTTGTTTGTGATTATCAGCATGTTTAGTGTTAGGTGCTCTGTTCTGAATTCCCAACTGGCATGATTTTTTATGTTGTTTCTCATGTTAGCCCATGCTAGGTTGTTTTGTTTTGGCATGCTCGTTATCTGTTCTTGCTTCGTAGTATCATGCTAGGTTCGTTGTATCTGTTGAGCACGTATTGGATTGTTTGTTGTTGATGTTATAGCTTAGAGTCCAGATAGGTAGCATCATCCGGGCCAGAAAGCATAAAGTATCTTGCATCCATGGCAGGGACGCACGAGGTAATACTCCGTCCCTGGACCCCGTTAGGGTTTAGCTAACCCTACCGGTAGGCCCTGCAATCTTGGGTGAGGGTGGCAGTCTGTGCGATGCCCCAACGGTCGGGATGATGACTTGGCAATGCCTAGCCCCCGCAGGCGGCACGTCCTCAGCGTGTTTGGCAGTAGCCCTTGATTGCCACCTGTTAGGGCAAGGACGGCTTCCTGGTGTAAGCCTACCACGACCGATTCCTTAGCCTCAGGTGCGGTGGTTCAGGCTGACATAGTTCACGTGTCCAAGTCTCACACCCCTATGTTAGTGACACCGATCCAGAGATTTAGTTAGGCATGGTGACTGGACTTGGGCAGCTTGCCACTAGACCCGGCACCCCCAGAGTCTGCAGTAGCATGCGGTGCGCGCATACGCTCATTACAGCGCCTACTGGAGAGCTCCTCGGGATTGTGAGCCAGTGCACCTTTCGTATCGACAGTAGACAGACTGAGGTCGGGACTTGTTTCTAGTATAGGGCGTATTGTGTGGTGGTTTTTTCGGACTAAGACCCTGTGTTGGCATCCAAGGTTTATAAATGGATTTAAGCTATGTGCTCTATTCTTTGTTTATATTCATAGCTTGCATATCTTTCGGCTAGATGACCATGTATATCGTATTGTACCCCGGTTGGGGATTCTTACTGAGTAATTCGTTACTCACCCTTATTTTGTGGTTTTCCACAGTAACCAAGGTGCGAGAGACAGGATGGTGAAGGAGGAGGAGCTGTGATCATGGGAACCAGTTGTCAAACTCTGATTTTTATGTTATGACTCTTTGTCTTTTTATTTCCTCTGAATGCATGTAGCCGGGCACGGAGCCCTAGGTTGTTTTCTGAATGTTTTTAAGGATTCCAGTATTGTTGTAACTGCTGAAAGTTTTGAATGCTATAATAAATCTCTAATCAGAGTAAACTTTTGGAACGTATTTATCTTGAAACAGGTGCTTGGGGACAGGGACAGGTTTCAGGAAATTGTTTTGACTTTGAATTGAATGTTTGAATGTTTTGGTTTTAATTGGAATCTGAAAGCCATTCCTGCATATTGTTTTTAGTTTTGATTGCATGCATTGAGGTAAAGCCCCATTTAGAGCCCCTTTTGGGTTGGGTCTTTACATTATATCTAACTTGTCTTTCTCTTCTTTGTGCAAATCCAAACCCTAGCCGAATTTCTTCTTGTTTGTGTTTGTCTTGGCCGAGACACCTAGTTCTTTGGGGAGCCTTGCCGAATCCTCCTTGGTGAATAGGTGAGTTGGTTGTTGTTGCCTTGTGGATGGTGTTGTTTGGCCGAGAGGACCTTTAGGAGGAACAAGGGGGTGTTGTGTTTTGTTACAAGCAAATCTAACTTGATTTGGTTCTTGTGGTTGCCCTAGCCGAGATTGAAGTGGAAGAATGTGGAAGTTCTCTTGTGTGTGGTTTGACCTAGCTTGGCCGAGACTACCCTTGGAGGTTGAGGTTCTTCTCGGGTTTCGGTAAAGCCCTAATTCCTGCGTGTTTGGTTGTGTAGTTTGTTGCAAGCTAGTTTGTATTCGATTGTTCTGTTGCTAGGGTAATTGTGTGGTGTTCCTCAACTTGTGGATTCATTATGGGATTTGGGATTCTGCTGTTGTTAGGTAAGGGTTCCTCGCCAGGGTTGTGTGGGCCCTGCGCACCTCATTGATAACTCCTAGTTGTGTGTTTGTATGAACTGTTAGTAGATTAGGCTTTTATGCAGGTTGTCTGGACTTTATAACTGTTAGTGGATTAGGCTTCTATGCAGGTTGTCTGGAAAATATAAACTGTTAGTGGATAGGCTTTTGCAGGTACCCTGGAAGAGTTTGTGCTTGTAGATGTTTAGTTCTATTTATTCTCTCGTGTGTGTAAAATAGAAATGTATGTTGTATATACTCTGTGGTGATGTATGCTTTAGCATGAATGTAGCTAGGTCTTCTGGGATTATTGTTAGGGTTGGCATGTAGAATATATCATGTTTATGTGCTTCTCTTCCTATTGACTGTTTATCTGTCCGCTTTACATTCTTATATCCTGAACATAGTAATTATTATACCATGACTGTAATATTGTGTTCGAGTCATTAGAGAGTCCCGAGTGTCAGTCCGGTTGTGTGCTGGTTTGGTTCGTTTAGGACTGCCCAGTGTGTTGCAGTCCAGGACTAGCCCAGTGTGAGTTGTCCCTTGTTGGCCTAGGGAGTACTGACCAGTTGCTAGGATTGGCCCAATGTGTTGCTGATCCCAGGATATCCCTGTGTGTTGCTATCTATGTTGCCTCAGGACTAGCCCAGTGTGTGCTGTCCTTATTAGCCCAGGGTGTTGCTAATCAGGTAGAGCAGAACTGCCCAGTGTGTTGCAGCCAGGACTAGCCCAGTGTGTTGCTGTCCTTAGTTAGCCCAGGGTGTGCTAATCTTGTTTACTCTGATGTCATAGCTTGAGAATTACTTGAATTGTACTCCTGTTAGTTAGCCCAGTGTGTGCTAACCTGGTCTGGTTGTGAGCTTAGACCATGTTGATGATTATCCTGTTGTACTGTTTATGACTACCATGTTATGTTCTATTATTTGTATGCTAGGGTGTTAGGTGATTTGTTGTGCGTATTGTACCCTGGTTGGGGGATCCTTACTGAGTGCAATTTGTACTCACCCTTTCTGTGGTTTTCTCCACCAGGTAACTTGGCACAGCATCGAGGTGGCTAGAGGAGGTAGCTGATGGATCATGGGCAGGCCGCTGCATAGTCTGAGTCTTTATAATGCATCTTAAAAGTGTCTTGGGAACTTTGTACTGTTGAACTTGGATTTATGTTTTTGTTATTTGTAATGCTTTGTAAACTCTGGCCAGAGAGTGTTTATTGTTTCCTTTGAAGAATTTCCAAACAAATTTTATGTTTCCAGTGCTTTTAATAAAGATGTACTTTCCAGCCCTTGAATGATTTTCGCTGAATTTTACATATTGAGTAAGGGCCTTTAGGGTTGTTTAGTGTCGGGTCCTTACAGTTGGTATCAAAGCTCAGAGTCATAGATTCTGTAGACTGACCTACTGAGTTAGGTTGTTGTGTCCCATGATCATCAACACTCCTACAGCCGCCAGGTATGTGTTTAAGTTTATTTAAGGGTTTAAGGTTTCAATACTAGCACCTAGCATACTTGTCTTATTTTGTTGTTGGCAGTGTTGGTCCAAGCATGGACTAACTTAGTATGTCTTGGGTACAGATCGCCAGTATGCCGATTATCCGGAGAGGAGCAGGATCATCTGGGACAGCCAACCAAGGAGTTGGCATTTAGATTACCACAAATAGAGTTGCATCAGGGCTAGATCAGCCCAGTGGGCCACCTGTGGCCCCAGCTGCTAGTGTACCCCGTGTAGGGGAAGAGACTGTCGAGACTGCAGCTCCTAGACCTGAGCTAGCTTCCATGATGAGGGAGATGATGTTACTGATGGCAGAGCAGTGGGCAGAGTCTCAGGCTCAATTTTCTGCTCAGCTTGCAGAGTAGTTAGCAGCACAGAGGGAGGAGTCCAGAGCACAGATGGTTCAGTTGACTCAGCTGTTTGGACAGACTGCACTAGCTGCCCCTGCAGCTCCAGTGCTACCCCAGGATGGTCAGGAGCCCATGGAGGTTGAGGCTGTAGCAGGGGTTGGAGCTGCTTAGTTTGGAAAGTGGTTGAAGGACTTCTATAAGTGGAAACCTAATGAGTTCCATGCAACCGAGGAACCGTTGAAGGCAGCTAAGTGGTTGGCCAGGATGGAGTACATTTTTCAGGTCATGGTTTGCCCAGATGTGCAGAGACCGCATTGTGCAGCTCATGTTCTCACTGACACGGTAGTGTGGTGGTGGAAGTCCACCCTTAGGGGCAGACCTGCAGGATCCCCACCCTCTACATGGGAATTCTTCAGGTCTGAGTTTAAGACCCAGTATATCAGTGAGGAGGCTCAACAGGAAATGGTTGAGGCGTTCAACAATTTGAAGCAAGGGTGTGACTCCATAGTTGAGTATGAGAGGAAGTTTTCGGAGCACAGTTACTTTTCTCTAGAGTTGGTTGCCACCGAGGAACTTAAGATAAAGAAGTTTATCGGTGGGCTCAGATTAGAGGTTGCCCAAGACATTAGGGCTCTTGCTCTGGAAACTTATACGAGGACAGTGGCATTGGCCAAGATCTATAACTGGAAGTACCCACCAGTGTAGACTCCAACAGTAGCGTATCGTGCCTCAGTCAGTTCGGGGCAGAAGAGAAAGTTTGAGCAGAGAGGTCGCCGTGCCGCCGTCAGGCCCGTTTTCACCAAGAGACTCACAGGCCGTCGGCGAGAATCTTTGGGAGGCAGCCACCATACTGCCGAACCTGTGGTAAGGCTCATTATGGTCTGTGTGGAGCAGGGCCCAGAGCATGTTTCAAGTGTGGTAAAGAGGGTCATCTGGCTAGAGCGTGCCCGCAGGGTGAGGCAGTTGCTAAACCGGCTCAGCAGCATGGCCGTGTGTTTGCCACGACTCGGTAGGAGGCCGAGAAGACTGACGCAGCTGTGGCAGGTACTTTACTTGTTTTGGATCAATATGCTTATGTGCTGTTTGATTCGGGCTCGACCCACTCGTTTATTTCTGCTTTATTTGCTAGTCAAGCCTGTTTAGTGTTAGAACCCTTAGGGTTCGAGTTGTGTGTTGCCACTCCTTCGGGAGTTAGTATGTTGGCTAGTGAAAAGATTAGAGAAAGTCGGATCATAGTATCCGGAGAGTCTTTAGCTGCTACACCCATAGTACTACCTATGAGTGGTTTTGATGTGATCATTGGGATGGACTGGTTAGCCGAGCACCATGCCTTAACTGATTGTCACCAGAAGGAGGTTGTATTCAGACCGCCGAAAAAGCAAAGCTTTAGATTACGTGGAGTTCGGAGTGGATTTTTTCCACCTTTGATTTCAGCAGTGAAAGCTCAACATCTGTTAGCTCGAGGAGCTTGGGGTTTCCTAGCGAAGTTGTCTAGAAGAGATCATTCTCCGCCGTCTGTGGATCAGGTATCAGTTGTACAAGAGTTTGCAGATGTGTTCCTAGAAGAGTTACCTGGTTTACTGTAACGACCCAGGTTTTCATCCCGGTCTTCCAGGTATGCCCTAGGGGTATTTTAGTAATTTGGTCGGGCCGTCAGACTGCTTTTTATCTTTTTCCCAGTTGCTAAAATTATTGGATGGATTTATGTAAGTTTTTTAGGCTTTGTGGATGTGTTTGGGCATGGGGAGATGCAAAAGGAAAATGGTGTGTTAAAAGTGTGTTTGGTGGGTTTCGAACCCAGGTGGTCTGAGAAGTCAGGTGGGTGGTGTGGCCAGTTGAGCTATTGAGAGCTCTTGTTGCTCTTTCTGTGTCATTTTATAGTTAGCCTTGGATTTTGGGGTTTTGGTGCATTTGGTTAAATGGAAAAGAAAAGCTAGGTTTTGTTCTTCTTCTCCAACACATCCTCCTAGCCGTCCAAGTTTGTTTCCCCATCTTTCTCTAGCCGAATTTCATCCCCTTGCTGCTCCGTAGTTCGATCATCATTCCAGGTAGGTATTCATCTTCTTCATCTTCTCGATAGGTTGTTTTGCTGGCCGAAGGTAAGAGGAGGTGCCCATGTGTGTGTGTGTGTGTTGTTGCAGGTCTGCCCAGGCGCCGGATCTGCCCACCAGCCGGCCAGATCGCTGGCAAAGACGCCCGATCGCACCAATGCCGAGCGCGCCAGCCAAGAAGATCCAGATCTGCCGAGCAAAGACGCTCGAACGCGTCGTTCGGCCACCTCGCCGCCGCCGCACACCAAGAGCCGCCAGACCACCCATCGCGACGCCCGCTTCGCGCGCGCCGCGCGCGCACGCACCGGCCGCAGCAGAAGAATCGCCAGCGCCGCGCCGCCGCCGCCCAAAGCTGCTTGCGCCGCCCGCCAAGCCAGCCGCGTCGCGTCGCTCTGCCGCACGCCAGCGCCGCGCCAGCCGCCGCGACGCTTCGCCCGCGCGCTCTTCCTCCCTGCCGTGCAAATGCGTCCGCGTGCTTGCAGCACGCAGCCAGCGCCAGCCTGCCGTGTCCCGCAGCGCGGCGCAGCCAATTTGCCAGCGCCAGCCACAAACACACCACTGCACACCGCAAGAAAAGATTTCACTTCGGCCGTGTCGTCGTGCCGTGTGAGTGCCCCGAGCCGAGCCTGCTTGTTTTATTATATTTTAGGGCTATGATGGTGATTTCTATTGTGTTTGTTAGGTTCCCGTTAGCTAGCTCGGGATCGATCGCAGCGTAGGATTTTGTGTGTAGTTGCCTCCCGGCCAAGGTAAGGATTTCTTACCGGGGTTGTGTGGGCCCTGCGGTATATTTGTGATTGTTGTTTTGTATGCCTGTGTATGATTACTAGCATGTTTAGCCCTAGGTGCTCTGCTCAATTCTCGATGGCATGAACTCTTGTATTGTTTCTCATGTTAGCCCATGCTAGGTTGTTCTATTCTAGCATGTTCGATATCTGTTCTTGCTTCGTAGTATCATGCTAGGTTCCTTGTATCTCATTGAGCACGTATTGGACCGCATTGATTGAATTGTTATTATTATTATTGTTAAGGTTTAGAATTCGTGTAGATAGCATCATCCGGGCCCGATGCATAAAGTATCTTGCATCTATGGCAAGGACGTTCGAGACGATTCTCGTCCTTGGACCCCGTGAGGGATTAGCTATCCCAACCGTAGGCCCCGCAATCTTGGGTGAGGGTGGCGGTGTTAAATGCCCCAACGGTCGGGATGATGACTTGGCATTGCCTCGCCCCGGCGATCGGCACGTCCTCGGCGTGTTCGGCCGTAGCCCTGATTGCCACCTGTTAGGGCAAGGACCGCTTCGGTGTAAGCCTACTACGACCGGTTCCCTTAGCCTCAAAGTGCGGTGGTTCAGTGACATAGTTCACGTGTCCGTGTCTCACACCCCTATGTCGGTGACACCGATCCGAGATTTAGTTAGGCATGGTGATCGAACACGGGTAGCTTGCCACTAGACCCGCACCCCCCGAGTTTGTAGTAGCATGCGGTGCGCGCTTACGCTCATTATTACAAATACCGGTCGGAGAACTCCTCTGGATCTTGAGCTAGTGCACCTTTCGTGATCGACAGAGACAGCCGTGGCCGGACTCGTTCCGTATAGCGCGTAGTGTGTTGTGGTATTTTTCCGACTAAGACCACGAGATGGCATCCGAGGTCCAAGTGTGGACTTAAGCTATGTGCTCTGCTACGTGTTTGTACTCATAGCTTGCATACAATCTTCTAGATGATCATGTATATCGTATTGTACCCCTGGTTGGGGATTCTTACCGAGTAATTCGTTACTCACCCTTACTTATCTTTCGGGTAACCATGGCGCGAGGCGGGATGATGAAGGAGGAGCCGTGATCATGGAATCCTGCTGTCATCATCTCGATTATTTTATTTATTTATCATGACTATTGACTTTTGTTATTTCCCTGAATGCATGTAGACGGGCATAGAGCCCCGTGATGTTTTCTTACGTTTTATGGATTCCAAAGATATTTGTACTTGTGGATTGTTTTAATGGTTTAAATAAATCTCTCGATCGAGTATGCTTTTAGAAATGTATGTTTTGGTTGTTGAATGTTTCTGCTTTTTACTTGGGATCCGAAATGTATTTTTCATGATGTCTTTTATTTTCACTACATGCATTGGGGTAAAGGCCCATTTAGAGCCCCTTTTGGGTGGGTCTTTCTGATTGGTATCGAGAGCTCAGTCATAGATTCTGTAGGACCGACCTTTTGTTGTAGGTCGTTTTTCCATGATCATCAAGACTCTCGACACCATCATCAGTACGCCTAGGTTTACTATTTGTTGTTGAAAAAGGGTTAAGAATTTACAATACACTGTCATCTTGTGTATGCCTTGTGTAGTGTTGTGGAGCGGAGACGAGCGGTGTTCGACTCGTTGTTGGTTTGGGCTTAGTGAGCCATCATGCCAACTTTCTCATGATCTGGCGCGCAGTTTGTTTAGCGACTTGTTGAGGTATCCAGATAGATTCGGATGCCCCCGGGACATCGCCCCCGAGGGAGCGAGCTTAGTCTCCCATTGGCCATTTGTGGCCCAATTGCTGCTTTTCCCCTAGTGAGAGGGTGGAGGTGCTTTGTGCGGATCGCTAGTATGTTGATCGCACCTGCAGAAGCGGGACGCTTGGCATGTCCGACCGAGGAGTTGGACCGATCGTGTTGATGTTGAGGCCGCGTCCGGGGTTGTTAGGCCCGCATGCCGTTTGGCCCTGCAGATTGAGTTGCCTAGAGGAGGGGGTAGAGGCTAGCAAATACCTCAGTGAGACTCCTTGAGCAGAGTGTGCTCCAACCATGAGAGATTTGATGGCGTGTCTTTAGCTATCGAGAGCGGAGACCCAGTGCGCAGCCTTGTAGCGCGTAGTGAGGAGTCCCGGCACCGATAGCCCAAATGACAGAGTTTGTTTCAAAGATTTTTCCCCAAAGAGCTCTTGTAGCCCCGGAGGTTCCCGGAGGGCATGATCAGCAGTTTATTCAGACGAGTTTGTTGGCGTTGATGGAGACGCCAGGTTGGAAAAATGGATGCCAGTGAGAGCTCGATGTTTTAGTAAGTCCTACTTTGCTAGTAGTAAAGTAGTTGGCTGAGTTTGAGTTTAGCATCCGTGTGTGTGATGCCCCGCTGTTCGAGGCCGAGGTGTGCCGTTCTGTCTTTGTTTGGTTCATCGATGGTGGTGGAAGTCCCTTGTGAGAGGTGGACTAGCGAGTCTCCACCATCGCCTGATTGTTTGGCAAGTTGCCGTGTTAGTGGTCGGAGGCGGATGAAGGGTCATCTTTGCCCCCTTGCGAGCCTCGCTGTTGTTTAATGACCCAGCTTTCCTCGAGATGTGGATTTGGTAGTAGTAGCACTTGAGGTGCATTGGTTGGTGTGCCACTTTGGCACTAAGTCCGGTTCAGCTTGAGTTTGGCTTGGACATAGCGATGGTTCTATGCCGTTCGAGTTCAGCGTACTCCTTTAGCCTTGGATCTGCTTTATGGCGCTTGCACCCGTTTAGGTCGTGCGGCAGGGCTAGTTCGGTGGTAGTCAATGGACTACAAGCGAAAGGATGCTCGAGAGGAGCCGGAGCCTCTTCCCAATGTTTCTGGAGGTTGAGTAAGTCAAGTTCTACCGGTTGGTAAATGTTGGTGCGCGCGTGAGTCGCGCTAGTGTTAAGGCCAAGAGATTTTCTTTGTGGTTGGTAGTGCGGTCAACTACCTTCGAGTGCCTAAATCGAGGAGAGTTGAGCATTGTAGATGCGAATTTGGTCCAAATGAGGACCATGAGTTGGATGCTTATCGATGAGCCGGAGGCCTATGAGGCGAGTTGGATGCTTTTGAGGCGAGATGAGCCGATGCCTTGCGAGAGGTTTTGGATGCCTTAGGGGTAAGCACCCTTGGTAGAGGCTTGGTACAAAGTAAGTTTGGTTTGGCATGATTATGCTTT
The DNA here is from genome assembly GCA_036507275.1 of Sicyos edulis. Classification (NCBI taxonomy): domain Eukaryota; kingdom Viridiplantae; phylum Streptophyta; class Magnoliopsida; order Cucurbitales; family Cucurbitaceae; genus Sicyos; species Sicyos edulis. The sequence continues at coordinate 13,328,320 of CM071858.1, forward strand.
GGTAAAGCAAGGTTGCCTCGATTTAGTATCGTGCGGAGATGGAACTTTTGGTGTTCCTTGGATTGTTTGTATCATTTGCAGAGTTATCGTTGCTTTGTGGAAAAGCGCTTGTTAGTCTTGGATCTCTAAAGGAAGGTTGGGAGTTGTGCACACAAGTGTGTTTTGTGTGGTTCGCCTACGTGGCGAGAGTTTCGATCCATGTAGGGTTTTCTTTGGAGATCTCGTGCTCGGTTCCTTGAGAAGTTGGACTCGTGTGGTTGTTGTAAGGCTTCGGTTGAGGTGGTAAGGATACCGTGCTCGTGGTATCAAGTTGTTGCTTAGGCAAGATTTGTTAAGTTGGGCCTAAGCTTGGTTGGCGGATCTTCTTGTTGATCGTTGGTTGGAGTTCAGTTGGAAACTGAACAAGAGAGGTGGTAGCTAAGCCGCGTGGTTTCTGATCGTCATGGCTAAGAGAGTTGTTCGGCTCCTTCCTTGGGTAGGAGTTATGTTGTGGCCGATGTTTTGAGTAGGAGGATGACGCATCCTGTAGCGCTTTTGGTCCTCTAGGTTCCCAAGGAGTTTCATTGGCTAGCCGGAGGCGTGTAGTTTGTAGCCTCGGTGGAGTTGCTAGCAGTCTTGGTAGACTAGCAAGCTAGTGTTTGTTTGGAGTAAAGTCCGGAGTGGTTTCGGTGTGGTGGCAAGTTGGTGCTTGGTGTTGACCAAGGTGTGGATTGGAGTTGCTAGAGTCTAGTTTTGCTCGTGGGGGGCGAGTGGTTTGTGCCATGTTGGTTGTTTTTCCTGTTTCCGGGATGTTGAGTTGCCCCGCTTTGGCATTTGGAGGTTCAGTCTGAGATGGACCCTTGTTGTGCCCCGTGAGTTTAGGTGTTGTTGCTCTGGTGGAGCAAGACAGTGAGCGTATGTGGAGTTCTCTGTCCGTTGGTTGTCTGCTTGTATGAGCCGTTTCCTTCGGAGAGTTGTCAGGTTACTCCTTTGGTCTTGGAGTTAATGGTGGAAGCGCTAGCTTGAAGGAAAAGTTTGTTGGTCGCTTGGAAGTAGTCGTTGTCCAGCTTAAGCGGATTCTTGGATGGTGTTCTAGAGGTCAGTAGTAAAGGTTGTTCTGCCTCTTGTGAGTGTTTGGCCAAGATTTGGTTCGTTTGTTGTTTCGAGAGCTAGTTCGGTTCTAGCCGAGGGCGTTGCCCGAGGTCTTGTTCCTAGTCGGTAAGTTTTGGGAGTTGACCCCTCCTCGCAGCTGAGCAAGTGCTTTTTTGTTTCGGTTTGGTGGTCCGATTGGTTGAGTTTTCTCTTGGGTGTTGCTTCCAAGAGAGTTGGTTGTCGTTGCCTTGGGTTGAGCAGTTAGCGGCGTGTGTGGAGTTCACGCCCTTCCGCGAAATTGCTTGCTGGGAAGTCGTTTCCGTTTGGCGAGAGTCGACTTAGCTCCCGAGTTGTGTAGTCGATCGAGTAGCGCAGCCGGTCAGCCCAATGAGAGGGTTCTGCTTTGTGTTGTTAGCAAGCAAGAGTTGTTTGTTCCGCAAGAGGCGGAGGCCACCCAGTAAGAGTTGAGTTGTTCGGCAAGTTGTTGGTTCTTTGGGGATTGAAGATTTCCTTTCCCTCTAGCCTCTGTGGTGGTTGAGTTGCTCCTTGGATGCCACCTCGAGTGATAGCTTGCGAGGTAGTCTTGCGAATTCGTGTGGCTCGTGGATCCGTAAGCTTTGAGGTTGTCGTTATCGCTTTTCCTTGTGAGGTTTTGGGAGTGGAGCTTACGGTTGGAAGATGAGTTAGGCTTAGGCTTAAAGGGAAGTCCTTTGAGTAGCCAGCTGGATTTTAAGAGTTGAGTAGTAGCTTGGAGGCGCAGCGTTGCTCGTTATAAGTTTGGGTTGAGTTCTGCTTGAGCAAGCCCTTCTCGGGCTTTGTTCCTAATTGTTGTGAGTTCCCGGTTGGCGTTAGTAGAGCCGCGTTTGAGTGAGTTGGCACAGAGGTGCCGTGGCATTGGTTGGTAAGTCGTTGAGCCGCTTTCCTCAAGGTGTTGTGTCGCAGAGATAGTCTGCGTGATGGTTTAGTCCTTGCTTCCCGAGTTTTCCTTGAGAGGAATGTTGGATGTTCCTTGCTCGGCGATTTTCTCCTTAAGATGGTTGCTTAAGTGTTGTGGACGTGTTCTAGTTGGAGAAGTTTGTCTTTTGGATCGATGCCAGGTTGGTGGTTCGTTTGTATCTCGTTAAGGTGTAGTCAAGGTTTGAGGTTTGTTGGTCTCTTGTGAAGTAAGAGTAGGCCGTTTAGTTTTGGAATCTGGAAGGTTCAGTTGTTTGGCTTGATTTGTTGTAGGGTTGAGTTTGTTTGTTGTCACCGTGTGCACGTGATGTTTTTATGTATCGATGTTGGGGCGATGTGCCGGACCCATTGCTCATTGTGAACTTTGAGCCCTTGCAACTGATTGAGGGTTTAGGGCTTCGAGGAGAAGCTCGTGAGTATTCTCGTCTTGAGTCGAAGACGTTGCGTAGAAGTGAGATCCGTTGGTAAAAGTTTAGTGAAGGAGTCTGAGTTTGGAGGAGGCCGCTCGTGAGCGGGAAGAACGGGATGAGATTGCAGTATCCTGTGTTGTTTCAGTCTTAAGGACTTTCGAGGACGAAAGTCATAAAAAGGAGGAATATTGTAACGACCTGTGTTTTCATCCCGGTCTTCGGTATGCCCTAGGGGTATTTTAGTAATTTGGTCGGGCCGTCAGACCGCTTTATGTCTTTTTCCCAGTTGCTAAAATTATTGGATGGATTTATGTAAGTTTTTGAGGCTTTGTGGATGTGTTTGGGCATGGGGAGATGCAAAAGGAAAATGGTGTGTTAAAAGTGTGTTTGGTGGGTTTCAACCCGTGTGGTCCGAGAAGTCGGTGGGGGTGGTGTGGCCAGTTGAGCTATTGAGAGCTCTTGTTGCTCTTTCTGTGTCATTTTATAGTTAGCCTTGGATTTTGGGGTTTTGGTGCATTTGGTTAAATGGAAAAGAAAAGCTAGGTTTTGTTCTTCTTCTCCAACACATCCTCCTAGCCGTCCAAGTTTGTTTCCCCATCTTTCTCTAGCCGAATTTCATCCCCTTGCTGCTCCGTAGTTCGATCATCATTCCAGGTAGGTATTCATCTTCTTCATCTTCTCGATAGGTTGTTTTTCTTGGCCGAAGGTAAGAGGAGGTGCCCATGTGTGTGTGTGTGTGTGTTGCGAGTCCGCCCAGCGCCGGATCGCCCACCACCGGCAGATCGCTGAGCAAAGACGCCCGAGATCGCACCAATGGCCGGTCGCGCGCCAGCCAAGCCGATCCCAGATCTGCGAGCAAACGCGCATAACGCTGGTCGGTCGCCTGCCGCGCCGTCGCACACCAGCCAACCGCCCGGACCAGATCCCATCGCGACGCCCGATTCGCGCGAGCCCGCCGTCGCACTGGTTCATACGCAGCAAGAGATCGCCAATACCAGCGCGCGCGCCGCCGCCCAAGTTGCTCGCCGCTTTCAGCGCCAAGTCGCGTCCGCCATCGCATCGCGACGCTGGGCCGCCGCCATGCAAGCAGCGTGCCCCGTGCAACCATGCCATGCCGTCACCGTGCAGCGCGCAAGCGCCGCCTGGGCCCACTGCCAGAACCTTGTGCGCTGCGCGCTTCAGCGCTTGCCAGCGCCAGCCAGCCAGCCCACCGACTGCTGCTCGGCAAAGACTCACCCGTGTCGTCGTGCGTGTGAGTGCCCCGAGCCGAGCCTCGCTTGTTTTATTATATTTTAGGGCTATGATGGTGATTTCTATTGTGTTTGTTAGGTTCCCGTTAGCTAGCTCGGGATCGATCGCAGCGTAGGATTTTGTGTGTAGTTGCCTCCCGGCCAAGGTAAGGATTTCTTACCGGGGTTGTGTGGGCCCTGCAGGTATATTTGTGATTGTTGTTTTGTATGCTGTGTATGATTACTAGCATGTTTAGCCCTAGGTGCTCTGCTCAATTCTGATCGGCATGAACTCTTGTATTGTTTCTCATGTTAGCCCATGCTAGGTTGTTCTATTCTAGCATGTTCGATATCTGTTCTTGCTTCGTAGTATCATGCTAGGTTCCTTGTATCTCATGAGCACGTATTGACCGCATTGATTGAATTGTTATTATTATTATTGTTAAGGTTTAGAATTCGTGTAGATAGCATCATCCGGGCCCGATGCATAAAGTATCTTGCATCTATGGCAAGGACGTTCGAGACAGATTCTCCGCCCTGGACCCGTGAGTGAGGGATTAGCTATCCCAACCGGTAGGCCCCGCAATCTTGGGTGAGGGTGGCGGTCGTTAAATGCCCCAACGGGTCGGGATGATGACTTGGCATTGCCTCGTCCCGGCGATCGGCACGCGTCCTCGGCGTGTTCGGCCGTAGCCCTTGATTGCCACTGTTAGGGCAAGGACCGCTTCTCGGTGTAAGCCTACCACGACCGGTTCCTTAGCCTCAAAGTGCGGTGGTTCAGTGACATAGTTCACGTGTCCGTGTCTCACACCCTATGTCGGTGACACCGATCCGAGATTTAGTTAGGCATGGTGATCAACACGGGTAGCTTGCCACTAGACCCGGCACCCCCGAGTTTGTAGTAGCATGCGGTGCGCGCTTACGCTCATTACAGCGCCCGATCGAGAGCTCCTCGGATCTTGAGCTAGTGCACCTTTCGTGACGGCGATGAGAGACAGCCGTGGGCCGGGACTCGTTCCGTATATAGCGCGTATAGTGTGTTGTGGTATTTTTCCGGACTAAGACCACGAGATGGCATCCGAGGTCCAAGTGTGGACTTAAGCTATGTGCTCGCTCTACGTGTTTGTACTCATAGCTTGCATACAATCTTCTAGATGATCATGTATATCGTATTGTACCCGGTTGGGGATTCTTCTTGAGTAATTCGTTACTCACCCTTACTTATCTTTCGAGTAACCATGGCGCGAGGCGGATGATCAAGGAGGAGCTGTGATCATGGAATCCTGCTTGTCATCTCTCGATTATTTTATTTATTTATCATGACTCTTGACTTTTGTTATTTCCCACGAATGCATGTAGACGGGCATAGAGCCCCGATGTTTTCTTACGTTTTATGGATTCCAAAGATATTTGTACTTGTGGATTGTTTTAATGGTTTAAATAAATCTCTGATCGAGTATGCTTTTAGAAATGTATGTTTTGGTTGTTGAATGTTTCTGTTTTTACTTGGGATCCAAAATGTATTTTCATGATGTCTTTTATTTTCACTACATGCATTGGGGTAAAGGCCCATTTAGAGCCCCTTTTGGGTCTGGTCTTTACAGCTTGGTATCGAGCTCGAGTCATAGATTCAGTAGACCGACCTTTTGTTGTAGGTCGTTTTTCCATGATCATCAAGACTGACGGTCATCAGTGCACGCCTAGGTTTACTATTTGTTGTTGAAAAAGGGTTAAGAATTTACAATACACTGTCATCTTGTGTATGCCTTGTGTAGTGTTGTGGAGCGGAGGCGAGCGAGTTCTCGACTCGTTGTTGGTTTGGGCTTAGTGAGCCATCATGCCAACTTTCTCATGCATCTGAGCGGTTTGTTTAGCGGCTTGTTGAGGTATCCAGATAGATTCGGATGCCCTCGGGACATCGTCCCCGAGGGAGGCGAGCTTAGTCTCCCATTGGCCATTTGTGGCCCAATTGCTCGCTTCCCTAGTGAGAGGGTGGAGGTGCTTTGTGCGGTCGCTAGTATGTTGATCGCACCTGCAGAAGCGGGACGCTTGGCATGTCCGACCGAGGAGTTGGACCGATCGTGTTGATGTTGAGGCCGCGTCCAGGTTGTTAGGCCCGCATGCCGATTTGGCCCCGGCAGCTTGAGTTGCCTAGAGGAGGGGGTAGAGGCTAGCGGCGCCTCAGTGAGACTCCTTGAGCAGAGTGTGCTCCACCCATGAGAGATTTGATGGCGTGTCTTTAGCTATCGAGAGCGGAGACCCAGCGCAGCTTTGTAGCGCGTAGTGAGGAGTCCTGGCACCGATAGCCCAAATGACGAGTTTGTTTCAAAGATTTTCCCCCAAGAGCTCTTGTAGCCCCGGAGGTTCCCGGAGGGCATGATCAGCAGAGTTTATTCAGACGAGTTTGTTGGCGTTGATGGAGACGCCCGAGTTGGCAAATGGATGCCTGTAGAGCTCGATGTTTTAGTAAGTCCTACTGCTAGTAGTAAAGTAGTTGGCGAGTTTGAGTTTAGCATCCGTGTGTGGGATGCCCCGCTGCTCGAGGCCGAGGTGTGCCGTTCTGTCTTTGTTTGGTTCATCGGATGGTGGTGGAAGTCCTTTGTGAGAGGTGGACTAGCGAGTCTCCACCAGATCGCTTTGATTGTTTGGCAAGTTGCTGTGTTAGTGGTGGAGGCGGATGAAGGGTCATCTTTGCCCCCTTGCGAGCTCTTGTTGTTTAATGACCCGACTTCCTCGGATGTGGATTTGGTAGTAGTAGCACTTGAGGTGCATTGGTTGGTGTGCCACTTTGGCACTAAGTCTGGTTCGAGCTTGAGTTTGGCTTGGACATAGCGAGATGGTTCTATGCCGTTCGGAGTTCAAATACTCCTTTAGCCTTGGATCTGCTTTATGGCGGTTGCACCGTTTAGGTCGTGCCGGAGGGCTAGTTCAGTGGTAGTCAATGGACTACAAGCGAAAGGATGCTCGAGAGGAGCCGAGCCTCTTCCCGTGTTTACGGAGGTTGAGTAAGTCGCAGTTACCGGTTGGTAAATGTTGGTGCGCGTGAGTCTCGCGCTAGTGTTAAGGCCAAGAGATTTTCTTTGTGGTTGGTAGTGCGGTCAACTACCTTCGAGTGCCTAAATCGAGGAGAGTTGAGCATTGTAGATGCGAATTTGGTCCAAATGAGGGACCATGAGTTGGATGCTTATCGGATGAGTGGAGGCCCTGAGGCGAGTTGGATGCTTTTGAGGCGAGATGAGTGATGCCTTGCGAGAGGTTTTGGATGCCTTAGGGTAAGCACCCTTGGTAGAGGCTTGGTACAAAGTAAGTTTGGTTTGGCATGATTATGCTTTGGTAAAGCAAGGTTGCCTCGATTTAAGTATCGTGCGGAGATGGAACTTTTGGTGTTCCTTGGATTGTTTGTATCATTGCCAGAGTTATCGTTGCTTTGTGGAAAAGCGCTTGTTAGTCTTGGATCTCTAAAGGAAGGTTGGGAGTTGTGCACACAAGTGTGTTTTGTGTGGTTGTTACGTGGCGAGAGTTTCAGATCCATGTAGGGTTTTCTTTGGAGATCTCGTGCTCAGTTCCTTGAGAAGTTGGACTCCAGGTGGTTGTTGTAAGGCTTCGGTTGAGGTGGTAAGGATACCGTGCTCGTGGTATCAAGTTGTTGCTTAGGCAAGATTTGTTAAGTTGGGCCTAAGCTTGGTTGGCGGATCTTCTTGTTGATCGTTGGTTGGAGTTCAGTTGGAAACTGAACAAGAGAGGTGGTAGCTAAGCCGCGTGGTTTCTGATCGTCATGGCTAAGAGAGTTGTTCGGCTCCTTCCTTGGGTAGGAGTTATGTTGTGGCCGATGTTTTGAGTAGGAGGATGACGCATCCTGTAGCGTTTTGGGTCCTCTAGGTTCCCAAGGAGTTTCAGTTGGCTAGCTGGAGGCGTGTAGTTTGTAGCCTCGGTGGAGTTGCTAGCAGTCTTGGTAGACTAGCAAGCTAGTGTTTGTTTGGAGTAAAGTCCGGAGTGGTTTCGGTGTGGTGGCAAGTTGGTGCTTGGTGTTGACCAAGGTGTGGATTGGAGTTGCTAGAGTCTAGTTTTGCTCGTGGGGGCGAGTGGTTTGTGCCATGTTGGTTGTTTTTCCTGTTTCCAGGATGTTGAGTTGCCCCGTTTGGCATTTGGAGGTTCAGTCTGAGATGGACCCTTGTTGTGCCCCGTGAGTTTAGGTGTTGTTGCTCTGGTGGAGCAAGACAGTGAGCGTATGTGGAGTTCTCTGTCCGTTGGTTGTCTGCTTGTATGAGCCGTTTCCTTCTTCGAGAGTTGTCGTTACTCCCTTGGTCTTGGAGTTAATGGTGGAAGCGCTAGCTTGAAGGAAAAGTTTGTTGGCTGCTTGGAAGTAGTCGTTTGTCCAGTTAAGCGGATTCTTGGATGGTGTTCTAGAGGCTGTAGTAAAGGTTGTTCTGCCTCTTGTGAGTGTTTGGCCAAGATTTGGTTCGTTTGTTGTTTCGAGAGCTAGTTCGGTTCTAGCCGAGGGCGTTGCCACTGAGGTCTTGTTCCTAGTCGAGTAAGTTTTGGGAGTTGACCCCTCCCTCAGCAGTTGAGCAAGTGCTGTTTGTTTCGGTTTGGTGGTCCGATTGGTTGAGTTTTCTCTTGGGTGTTGCTTCCAAGAGAGTTGGTTGCTGTTGCCTTGGGTTGAGCAGGTTAGCGAGCGTGTGTGGAGTTCGCTGCCCTTCTGGAATTTGCTTGCTGGAAGTCGTTTCCCCGTTTGGCAGGAGTCAGCTTAGCTCCTGAGTTGTGTAGTCGATCAAGTAGTAGCGCAGCGGTCAGCCCAATGAGAGGGTTCTGCTTTGTGTTGTTAGCAAGCAAGAGTTGTTTGTTCCCGCATGAAGCGGAGGCCACCCAGTAAGAGTTGAGTTGTTCTCGGCAAGTTGTTGGTCTTTGGGGATTGAAGATTTCCTTTCCCTCTAGCCTCTGTGGTGGTTGAGTTGCTCCTTGGATGCCAGCCTCGAGTGATAGCTTGCGAGGTAGTCTTGCGAATTCGTGTGGCTCGTGATCCGTAAGCTTTGAGGTTGTCGTTATCGGCTTTTCCTTGTGAGGTTTTGGGAGTGGAGCTTCGGTTTGGAAGATGAGTTAGGCTTAGGCTTAAAGGGAAGTCCTTTGAGTAGCCGCTGGATTTTAAGAGTTGAGTAGTAGCTTGGAGGCGGCGTTGCTCGTTATAAGTTTGGGTTGAGTTCTGCTGAGCAAGCCCTTCTCGGGCTTTGTTCCTAATTGTTGTGAGTTCCCGGTTAGGCGTTAGTAGAGCCGCGTTTGAGTGAGTTGGCACAGAGGTGCCGTGGCATTGGTTGGTAAGTCGTTGAGCTGTTTTCCTCAAGGTGTTGTGTCGCAGATAGTCTGCGTGATGGTTTAGTCCTTGCTTCCCGAGTTTTCCTTGAGAGGAATGTTGGATGTTCCTTGCCTGGCGATTTTCTCCTTAAGATGGTTGCTTAAGTGTTGTGGACGTGTTCTAGTTGGAGAAGTTTGTCTTTTTGGATCGATCGCTTGATTGGTGGTTCGTTTGTATCTCGTTAAGGCTGTAGTCAAGGTTTGAGGTTTGTTGGTCTCTTGTGAAGTAAGAGTAGGCCGTTTAGTTTTGGAATCTGGAAGGTTCAGTTGTTTGGCCAGTTTGTTGTAGGGTTGAGTTTGTTTGTTGTCAGCTGTGCACAGTGTTTTTATGTATCGATGTTGGGGCAGCATGTGCCGGACCCATTGCTCATTGTGAACTTTGAGCCCTTGCAGCTGATTGAGGGTTTAGGGCTTCGAGGAGAAGCCTGTGAGTATTCTGGTCTTGAGTCGAAGACGTTGCGTAGAAGTGAGATCCGTTGGTAAAAGTTTAGTGAAGGAGTCTCGAGTTTGGGAGGCCGCTCGTGAGCGGGAAGAACGGGATGAGATTGCGATCTCTGTGTTGTTTCAGTCTTAAGGACTTTCGAGGACGAAAGTCATAAAAAGGAGGGAATATTGTAACGACCAGGTTTTCATCCCGGTCTTCCGGTGTATGCCCTAGGGGTATTTTAGTAATTTGGTCGGGCCGTGACCGCTTATGTCTTTTTTTCCAGTTGCTAAAATTATTGGATGGATTTATGTAAGTTTTTGAGGCTTTGTGGATGTGTTTGGGCATGGGGAGATGCAAAAGGAAAATGGTGTGTTAAAAGTGTGTTTGGTGGGTTTCAACCTGGTGGTCTGAGAAGTCAGGTGGGTGGTGTGGCCAGTTGAGCTATTGAGAGCTCTTGTTGCTCTTTCTGTGTCATTTTATAGTTAGCCTTGGATTTTGGGGTTTTGGTGCATTTGGTTAAATGGAAAAGAAAAGCTAGGTTTTGTTCTTCTTCTCCAACACATCCTCCTAGCCGTCCAAGTTTGTTTCCCCATCTTTCTCTAGCCGAATTTCATCCCCTTGCTGCTCCGTAGTTCGATCATCATTCCAGGTAGGTATTCATCTTCTTCATCTTCTCGATAGGTTGTTTTGCTGGCCGAAGGTAAGAGGAGGTGCCCATGTGTGTGTGTGTGTGTTGTTGCAGGTCTGCCCAGGCGCCGGATCTGCCCACCAGCCGGCCAGACCGCCTGAGCAGCACGCCCAGATCGCACCAGCGAGCCGGTCGCGCGCCAGCAGCAGTCCAGATCTGCCCGAGCAGCACGCCTGGAACGCGTCGGTCAGCCCTGTCGCCGTCGCACACCAGCAGCCGCCCAGACCAGTCCATCGCGACGCCTGGCTTCGCGCGCCCGCCGTCGCACGGGCCATACAAGAAGAAGAGATCGCCAGCGCCCGCGCGCCGCTTAAGCCGCCTGCTCGCCGCTGCGCCTACGCGCCCGGCGTCGCGCGCACGCCACGCCGCGCCGCGCGCCGCCGCCCAGACGCCGCCGCCAAGCGCCTCGCCGCGCCGCCATGCCATGCTGCCGTGCACACCATGCAGCCTGCGCGTCCAGCGCCAGCGGCCAGCGCCAGCCTGCCGTGCAAGCCTCAAGCGCTCAGCGCCTGCCCAGCAAATTTCACCAGACCACCCGCTGCCAGAAGACTCAGGCCCGTGTCGTCGTCGTGCCGTGTGAGTGCCCCGAGCCGAGCCTGCTTGTTTTATTATATTTTAGGGCTATGATGGTGATTTCTATTGTGTTTGTTAGGTTCCCGTTAGCTAGCTCGGGATCGATCGCAGCGTAGGATTTTGTGTGTAGTTGCCTCCCGGCCAAGGTAAGGATTTCTTACTGGGTTGTGTGGGCCTGCGCGGTATATTTGTGATTGTTGTTTTGTATGCACGTGTATGATTACTAGCATGTTTAGCCCTAGGTGCTCTGTTCACAATTCTGATGGCATGAACTCTTGTATTGTTTCTCATGTTAGCCCATGCTAGGTTGTTCTATTCTAGCATGTTCGATATCTGTTCTTGCTTCGTAGTATCATGCTAGGTTCCTTGTATCTGTTGAGCACGTATTGGATCGCATTGATTGAATTGTTATTATTATTATTGTTAAGGTTTAGAATTCGTAGATAGCATCATCCGGCCCGATGCATAAAGTATCTTGCATCTATGGCAAGGACGTTCGAGACAGTTCTCCGTCCTTGGACCCCGTGAGGGATTAGCTATCCCAACCGGTAGGCCCTGCAATCTTGGGTGAGGGTGGCGGATCGTTAAATGCCCCAACGGTCGGGATGATGACTTGGCATTGCCTCGCCCCGGCAGATCGGCACGCGTCCTCGGCGTGTTCGGCGCGTAGCCCTTGATTGCCACTGTTAGGGCAAGGACCGCTTCTGGTGTAAGCCTACCACGACCGGGTTCCTTAGCCTCAGTGCGGTGGTTCAGTGACATAGTTCACGTGTCCGTGTCTCACACCCCTATGTCGATGACACCGATCCGAGATTTAGTTAGGCATGGTGATCAACACGGGCGCTTGCCACTGGACCCGCACCCCCGAGTTTGCGGTAGCATGCGGTGCGCGCTTACGCTCATTACAAATACGATCGAGAGCTCCTCGGGATCTTGAGCTAGTGCACCTTTCGTATCGACGATGAGACGGTGAGGCCGGGACTCGTTCCGTATAGCGCGTATAGTGTGTTGTGGTATTTTTTCCGACTAAGACCACGAGATGGCATCCGAGGTCCAAGTGTGGACTTAAGCTATGTGCTCTGCTCGTGTTTGTACTCATAGCTTGCATACAATCTTCTAGATGATCATGTATATCGTATTGTACCGGTTGGGGATTCTTCTTGAGTAATTCGTTACTCACCCTTACTTATCTTTCGTAAAACATGGCGCGAGGCGGATGACCTGAAAGGAGGAGCCTGTGATCATGGAATCCTGCTTTGTCATCTCTCGATTATTTTATTTATTTATCATGACTCTTGACTTTTGTTATTTCCCCGAATGCATGTAGACGGGCATAGAGCCCCGGGATGTTTTCTTACGTTTTATGGATTCCAAAGATATTTGTACTTGTGGATTGTTTTAATGGTTTAAATAAATCTCGATCGAGTATGCTTTTAGAAATGTATGTTTTGGTTGTTGAATGTTTCTGTTTTTACTTGGGATCCGAAATGTATTTTTCATGATGTCTTTTATTTTCACTACATGCATTGGGGTAAAGGCCCATTTAGAGCCCCTTTTGGGTCGGGTCTTTACATTTACCACCTAAGAGAGAGGTGGACTTCACAATAGAGCTTGAGCCAGGGACTCTCTCTATCTCGAAGGCTCCTTACCGAATGGCACCAGCTGAGCTGAAGGAGCTGAAGGTTCAGTTGCAGGAGATGTTGGACCGTGGTTTTATTCGTCCCAGTGTGTCCCCGTGGGGAGCACCCATTTTGTTTGTAAAGAAGAAAGACGGTTCGATGCGCCTCTGCATAGATTACATGGAACTGAAAAAGGTTACCGTAAAGAACAAGTACTCGTTGTCCCGTATTGACGATTTGTTTGATCAGTTGCAGGGAGCTTCAGTCTTTTCGAAGATTGATTTGAGGTCTGGATATCATCAGCTGAGGATCAGGGATGCTGACATCCCCAAAACAGCGTTCAGGTCGAAGTATGGCCATTACGAGTTCGTAGTAATGTCTTTCGAGCTGACCAATGCCCCAGCAGCCTTCATGGATATGATGGACAAAGTATTCAAGGAATTCTTGGATAGATTTGTCATCGTATTCATTGACGACATCCTGATTTACTCAAGGACCAGAGAGGACCATGCTTCACACCTGAGACAAGTTTGGACAGCTCTGAGAGAGAACCAGTTGTATGCAAAATTCTCCAAGTGTGACTTTTGGTTGGATCGAGTCGCCTTCCTAGGGCATGTTGTATCTAAGGGTGGCATTGCAGTGGACCCTTCCAAGATGGGTGCAGTGAGTTCGTGGGCTAGACCGACCACAGACACCGAGGTTCGTAGTTTTCTGGGTCTAGCAGGCTATTATCGCAGGTTTGTTCAGGGCTTTTCAGCTAAAGCTGCACCGTTGACCAGGTTGACCAGGAAGGGTGTGGACTTTGTTTGGGACGAGGAGTGTAAAGAGAGCTTTGCCCTGTTGAAGCATAGTTTGACCTCCACTCCAGTTTTTTCAGTGCCAGAGGGTACATGTGGTTTTGTGGTGTACAACGACGCTTCTAAGTTCAAGCTAGGTTGTGTTCTGATGCAGCATGGTAAGGTTACCACTTATGCTTTGAGACAGATGAAATCGTATGAGCAGAACTATCCGACGCATGATATGAAGCTAGCTGCAGTGGTTTTTGCATTGAAGATCTGGAGGCATTATTTGTATGGTGAGAAGATTCAGATTTTCACTGATCACCAAAGCCTCAAATACTTCTTCACTCAGAAGGAGTTGAACATGAGGCAGAGAAGGTGGTTGGAGTTGGTTAAGGACTATGACTGCGAGATCTTGTACCATCCGGGTAAAGCCAATGTGGTAGCTGATGCTTTGAGTCGGAAGACTTTCCATTCTGCTGCACTGTTGAGTTCTCAGGGTCCGATACAGAGGGACTTAGAGCGAGCTGGGATAGCAGTTCTGTTGGGAGAGGTTACTGCCAGAGTTGCCCAGTTGACTGTTCAGCCTTCCATCAGACAGAGGATCATCTACAGTGTAACAATCCAGTTTCCTATTCCAGTTTTCGAGGTGCCTTCGGGTCAAGATTCGGTTGTTTGGTTGGGTCATTAGAGCGGTTTTGACCCTTGGGGGTATTTTGGTCTTTTGGTTCCCCGGGCAGGATTTGTGGTTTTCAAGGCTTCCAGGAAGCTCCTGCCTTTTGTCGAGGCTTGTTTGTTGTTGGCTGCGAGTCCCGTGGTGTTTGGGCTAGTCGGTTGGATGCTCGGTTGTGGTTTGGGCTTTGGCTAAGTGAGGGTTGGTTGTGTCCTTCCTTTGGGATTCGAGCCCGGGCCCTTAGTGTTGCTTTGAGAGTTGGATTTAAGTGAGTTTTATTTATTGGAAAAGATTGCTTCGGTTGGGTCTCGAAGGAGGAAGCCAAGAAATGGGATTATCAGGTTTTGATTTGGATAAAAGTGGATAAGGATGGATTTTATGGATAAAATCCCATTTATTCCCTTTTTCCCCATTTTTTTTTATTTCCCATTTTCTTTTATTTTTTCTCCCAAAATCTCTTTTCTCTCTCTCTCTCTCTCTCTCTCTCTCTCTCTCTCTCTCCCCGAGCCCCCTAGCCGAGCAGCCCCTTTGGTCGCCCAACCAAGTCAGCACGCTCGCCCAGCCAGCCCGAGTGCCCTGCCCTGCCCAGGTCGTGCCATTGCCAGCCTTAGCTCGCCCGAGCCTCGCCCAGCCCGAGCCCCCGAGCCTTGCCCTGGTCCGTGTCACCCAGCTGCGCACTGTGCCGAGCCGCGCATAGTGTCGAGTCGCATGGCCCTCGCCCGTGTTGGCCAGATCGCGCGTCCTGTAGCCTGACGCGTCATGTCGCTCGCGACCGCGCGCCGTCTCCTGTGCCGAGCCGCGTCGCGCGGCAGCGCCTGCGCCCGCGTGCCCCTACATAGCCCAGCGCCCGTCCGCGCCCAGCCAGCACCCGAGCTAGCGCGCCAGCGCCCAGCTCTGCGCCACAGCGCACCCAGCCAGCCCTTCAGCTGCCTAGCCCGTGCAGTCGGCTCGTTCGAGTGTCACCCACGCCTCGTGAGTTGCTCTCGAGCCGAGCCCTATTTATTTTAGTGTATTTAGGGCTATTTGATGATTATTGATGTGTTTGATTGGCTCACTATAGGTTGCTCGGGTTCGATCGCAGTTAGGTTTGTTGTGTGTTGTTGCCTTCCGACCAGGTAAGGATTTCTTACCGGAGTTGTGTGGGCCCTGCGATATATTATGTGATTGCTGATTGTATGCTTGTTGTGTTTATTGACAGGTTTGATGATAAGTGCTCTATTCTGAATTCCCGACTGGCATGATATCCTATGTTGTTTCTCATGTTAGTCCATGCTAGGTTGTTCCTTTCTGGCATGCTCGTATCTGTTCTTGCTTCGTAGTATCATGCTAGGTTAGTTGTATTCTTTTGAGCACGTATTGGATTGATTTGATTGTTTGTTGGTTGCTATGCCAGGTTAGAGTTCAGGTAGATAGCATCATCCGAGCCGGGTGCATAAAGTACCTTGCATCCCCGACAGGGACGTACGAGATTGAGCTTCGTCCCTGATCCCGTTAGGGACTAGCTAACCCTAACGGCGGGCGCCGCAATCTTGGGTGAGGGTGGCAAACTGTTAAATGCCCCAACGGTCGGGATGATGACTTGGCATTGCCTTGTCCCCGACAGCCGACACGTCCTCAGCGTGTTTTGGCGGTAGCCCTTGAGTTGCCACCTGATAGGGCAAGGACGGTTTCCTGGTGTAAGCCTACCACGACCCGTGCCTTAGCCTCAGGTGCGGTGGTTCAGGCTGACATAGTTCACGTGTCCAGGTCTGACACCCCTATGTCAGTGACACCGATCCAGAGATTTAGTTAGGCGTGGTGACTGGACATGGGCAGCTTGCCACTAGACCCGGCACCCCCCATAGTCTGCATTAGCACGAGGTGCGCGCGCACACTCATTATAGCACCGACCGGAGAGCTCCTCGGGATCTTGAGTCAGTGCACCTTTCATCAGCAGTAGACAGGCTGAGGCCGAGACTTGTTTGTCGTATAGGGCGTATTGTGTGATGAGTTATTTTCGGACTAAGACCCTGAGTTGGCATCCGAGGCCCCAATGTGGGCTAAGCTATGTGCTCTATTCTGTGTTTATATTCATAGCTTGCATACCTTTCTGCTAGATGACCATGTGTATCGTATTGTACCCGGTTGATTCTTCTTGAGTAATTCGTTACTCACCCTTATTATGTGGTTTTTCCACAGGTAGCCATGGTGCGAGACAGGATGGCTGGAGGAGGAGCTGTGATCATGGAAACCCGTTGTTCAACTCTGAATTTTATGTTTATGATTTAAATGTTCTGAATGCATGTAGTTGGGCACGGAGCCCTAGGGTGTTTTCTGAATGTATTTCCGGATTCTAGCATTGTTGTAACTATTGTAAAGTTTGTATGTTTTAAATAAATCTCTGATCAGAGTAAGTTTTGGAAATGTATTTGTCTTGGAACAGGTGCTTGGAAACAGGGACAGGTTTCAGGAAATTATGTTAACTTTTTAAATAGATGTTTTATGTTTTAGTTTTTACTTAGAATCTGAACACCCTCTTGCAAATTTTCTGTAGATTTGTAATGCATGCATTGAGGTAACGACCTAGTTAGAACCCTTTCGGGTCGGGTCGTTACAGGTTGGTATCAGAGCTCAGAGTCATAGATTATGTAGACTGGCCTTTGTTGTAGGTCATTTTTTCCATGATCATCAGCACTCCGACAGTCATCAGGTACGCCTAAGTTTACTGTTTTAAAGAAAAGGGTAAGAATTTACAATACTTTTCATCTAGTGTATGCCTTGTGTAGAGTTGTGGAGCGGAGACGAGCAGGTTCTGACTCGTTGTTGGTTTGGGCTTAGAGAGCCATCATGCCAACTTCCTACAGTGCGAGCATGATTTAGCAGCTTGTTAAGGTATCTAGATAGTTTCGGATACCCTGGGACGTCGTCCCCGAGGGAGGCAGAGCTTAGACTCTCGTAGGCCATTTGTGGCCCAGTTGCTGTTTTTCCCCTAGTGAGAGGGTGGAGGTGCTCTGTCCAGATCGCCAGTATATTGATCGCACCCAGAGGAGCAGGACGCTTGGCATGTCCGACCGAGGAGTTGGACTGATCGTGTTGATGTTGAGGCCGCGTCTAGGGTCGTTTAGACCCGTTGGCCAGAGTTGGCCCTGGCAGTTGAGTTGCCTAGAGGAGGGGGTAGAGGCTAGCACGCCTCAGAGTGAGACTCCTTGAGCAGAGTGTGCTCCAAACCAGAGATTTTATGGCGCTTCTTTACCTATCGAGAGCGAAGACCAGCGCGCGGTTTTGTAGCGCGTAGTGAGGAGTCCCGCACACAGATAGCCCAAATGTCGAGTTTGTTTCAAAGATTTCCCCAGGTAGCTCTTGTAGCCCCGGAGGTTCCCGGGAGGGCATGATCAGCAGGTTTATGTCGATGAGTTTGTTGGCGATGATGGAGCTGCCCAGTTTGGCAAGTGGATGCCTGTAGAGCTCGATGTTTCAGAAAGTCCTGCTGCTAGTAGTAAAACAGTTGGCCAGGTTTGAGTTTAGCACATGTGTTGGGATGCCCTGCTGTTCAGAGGCCGAGGTGTGCTGTTCTGTCTTTGCTTGGTACAACAGTTTGGTGGTGGAAGTCCCTTGTGAGAGTGGACTAGCAGAGTCTCCACCAGTCGCCCGATTGATTGGCAAGTTGCCGTGTTAGTGGCTTGAGGCAGATGTAGAGACATCTTTGCCCCCTTGCAAGCTTCTTTGTTGTTTAACAACCCCAGCTTTCCTCGATGTTTGGTAGAGTTGAGCACTCTTCCTTGGTGAGCTCCTAGAGTGGAGCTAGCTGCTGCATGTTGAGAGATCCGGCCAGAGTTTTGTTAAGCATCATGTGGAGATGCTAGTGTAGGCTGTGAGCCTTCGATTTGATGAGATGCCATAGGCATGGTTGTTTGAGTTGAGCCCTTGTATGCCTAGCCAGAGTTGTTGTCACTTGAGGTAGTGACCTTGCTGGTCCCATCTGTAGTAAGATGTGGATTTGGTAGTAGTAGCACTTGAGGTGCATTGGTTGGTGTGCCACTTTGGCACTAAGTCTGGTTCAGGCTTGAGTTTGGCTTGGGCATAGCAGATGGTTCTATGCCGTCCGGAGTTCAGCGCACTTTTTTAGCCTTGGATCCGTTTATGGCAGTTGCACCTGTTTAGGTCGTGCCAGAGGGCTAGTTTAGTGGTAGTCGATGGACTACAAGTGAAAGGATGCTCGAGAGGAGCCGGAGCCTCTTCCCAGTGTTTCTGGAGGTTGAGTAAGTCAGCAGGTTGTCGGTTGGCAAGTGTTGGTGCGCGTGAGTCTCGCGCTAGTGTTAAGGCCAAGAGTTTCCTTGTGGTTGGTAGTGCGGTCAACTACCTTCGAGTGCCTTAATCTGAGGAGAGTTGAGCATCGTAGATGTGAGTTTGGTCTAGCAGAGGGACCCTGAGTTGGATGCTCATGAGATGAGCTTGATGCCTATGAGGCGAGTTGGATGCCATGAGGCGAGTTGGATGCCTTTGAGGCGAGATGAGTTGATGCCTTGCGAGAGGATTTGGATGCCTTATGGGTAAGCACCCTTGGTAGAGGCTTGGTATAAAGTAAGTTCGGTGTGGCATGGTTATGCCTTGGTAAAGCAAGGTTGCCTCAGCTTTGAGCATCGTGTGGAGATGGAACTTTTGGTGTTCCATCAGTTGGAGTTCAGTTGGAAACTGAACAAGAGCGGTGGTAGCAAAGCCGCGCAGTTTCTGATCGCCTTGGCTAAGAGAGTTGTTTGGATCCTTTCCTTGGGTAGAAGCCTTGTTGTGGCTGATGTTTGAGTAGGAGGACGATGCATTCGGAAGCGTTTCGGGTCCTCTTGGTCCCCAAGGAGTTGGAGTTGGCCAGCATGGTTGAGATGCTGGAGTGAGTTGTGCCTGTTCGAGCGCTTGGTCGTTAGCTCGTTTGTTGACAAGTGTGTGTCGAGGGTTGCCAAAGAACCCTAGGTTGTGGAGAGCCTCTCGAGCTCACCGAGCCCAAACTAGTGAGTTTCAGTTGGCTAGCTGGAAGCGTGTAGTTTGTACCCTCGGGTGAGTTGCTAGCAGTCTTGGTAGACTAGCCAGCCAGTGGTTGTTTGGAGTAGAGTCCGGATTGGTTCTAGTGCGGTGGCTAGTTGATGCTTGGTGTTGACCAAGGTGTGGTTTGGAGCTGCTAGAGATTAGTTTTGCTCGTGGGGCGAATGGTTCGTGCCCAGTTGGTTGTTTTCCTGTTTCCAGGATGTTGAGTTGCCCCGTTTGGCATTTGAAGGTTCAGTCTGTGGTGGACCCCTGTTGTTGCCCCGTGAGATTTTGATGTTGTTGCTCTAGTGGAGCAAGACAGTGAGCGTATGTGGAGCTCTCTGTCCTTCGGTTGTCTGCTTGTAAGAGCCGTTTCCTTCTGGGAGTTGTCAGATTTCTCCCGAAGCCATGAGTTGATGGTAGAGGTGCTAGCTAGAAGGAAAAGTGTAACGACCCAGGTTTTTCTTCCCGGTCTTCCAGGTATGCCCTAGGGGTAATTTGGTAATTTGGTCGGGCCGTCATGGTCGTTTGTGTCTTTTCCAGCTACTAAAATTATTGGATGGTTTTATGTAGGTTTTTGGAGGAGTTTGAGGTTTGGTTTGAGCAAGGTTTGATGCAAAAGTAAAAATAAAGGAAATTGTGCTGCAGCCGGGGTTTGAACCCGGGTCTCTTGGGAAGCTTGTAGAGTTGTGTGCCAATTGAGCCATTAGGTGCTCTTGTTGCTCTTTCTGCATCACATCTTAGTTAACCTTGGATTTTGGAGTTTTGGTGCATTTGGTTAAATGAAATAGAATTAGGTTATTCCATCTTCTTCTCCAAAACACCTCTTGGCCGCCCAAGCTCTCCATCTCCATAGCCTTGCCGATTCTTCATCCTTGCATCTCCTTGGGTTCGATCATAATCATTCCGGGTAGGTATTGATCTTCTTCTTCTTCTTCTCATCCGTTTGGTGTGCGTTTGGCCAAGTGAAAAGAGGTGTTGTGTGTGTTGTGTTGATTGCAGCCAGCCGAGTGTAGCCGTTCGCCCAGCAGCACAGATCGCCCCCGATCGCTCGCACGCCCAGATCTGTCCTAGCAGCCTTGCCGTTCGCCCAGCAGCACAGATCGCCCCTGTCGTCGCACGTCCA
The DNA here is from genome assembly GCA_036507275.1 of Sicyos edulis. Lineage (NCBI taxonomy): Eukaryota > Viridiplantae > Streptophyta > Magnoliopsida > Cucurbitales > Cucurbitaceae > Sicyos > Sicyos edulis. The sequence goes on from CM071858.1 coordinate 13,348,213, forward strand.
GCCGATCGCTCGCACGCCCAGATCTGTCCCAGCGAGCTTTGCCGCTCGCCCAAGCCTGACAGATCGCCCGATCGCTCGCCGACGCCAGAGGTCTCGCGCCGCCCAGCGCGCCCTCGCCCGCGTCCGCGTCGCCCATCGCACGCCGCTCGCCGTGTCCGCTGCCGAAGCTGCTCGCCCGCGCGCCGCCCGACGTTCGCCGCGCGTCGTCCTGCCGAGCCGCCGCTGTCGCCGTGTCGCACGCGCCGCTGCGCGCGCGCGCCGCGCGCCAGCGCCGACGCTCGCGCGCAAGCGCGCGTCCTTGCGTCGCGTTGCGGCCAGCACGCCAGGCCAGCGCGCCCTTGCCATGCCGGCGCGCGGCCAAGCGCGTCCTTGCCGTGCCGGCTTGCGGCCAGCAGCCCCAAGCTCGTGTCGTAGCGCCGCGTGAGTTCCCTTTGCCCGAGCTTGTCGCTTCTATTGTTGTTTAGATATTTTAGATGCTGATTATTGTTGGTTTGCTAGGTTCCCGCCGCTAGCTCGGGATTGTTCCGCAGCCTTAGGATTTGTGTGTAGAAGTCTTCCACCAAGGTAAGGATTTCTTACCGGGGTTGTGTGGACCTCACGTATATTTGTGATTGTTGTTTTGTATGCACGTGTATGATTACTAGCATGTTTAGCCCTAGGTGCTCGCTCAATTCTCGATCGCATGAACTCTTGTATTGTTTCTCATGTTAGCCCATGCTAGGTTGTTCTATTCTAGCATGTTCGATATCTGTTCTTGCTTCGTAGTATCATGCTAGGTTCCTTGTATCTCATGAGCACGTATTGGATGCATTGATTGAATTGTTATTATTATTATTGTTAAGGTTTAGAATTCGTAGATAGCATCATCCGCCCGATGCATAAAGTATCTTGCATCTATGGCAAGGACGTTCGAGAGACGTTCTCCGTCCTTGGACCCCGTGAGGGATTAGCTATCCCAACCGGTAGGCCCCGCAATCTTGGGTGAGGGTGGCGGTCGTTAAATGCCCCAACGGTCGGGATGATGACTTGGCATTGCCTCGCCCCGGCAGCCGACACGTCCTCGGCGTGTTCGGCCGTAGCCCTTGATTGCCACTGTTAGGGCAAGGACCGCTTCTGGTGTAAGCCTACCACGACCGGTTCCTTAGCCTCAAAGTGCGGTGGTACAGTGTGACATAGTTCACGTGTCCGTGTCTCACACCCTATGTCGGTGACACCGATCCGGAGATTTAGTTAGGCATGGTGATCGAACACGGGCGGCTTGCCACTAGACCCGGCACCCCCAGAGTTTGCAGTAGCATTTGGTGCGCGCTTACGCTCATTACAAATACGATCGAGAGCTCCTCGGGATCTTGAGCCATGCACCTTTCGTGCACCGACAATGAGAGCGAGAGGCCGGACTTGTTCCCGTATAGTGCGCTTAGTGTGTTGTGGTATTTCCGGACTAAGACCACGAGATGGCATCCGAGGTCCAAGTGTGGACTTAGCTATGTGCTCCGCTCTATGTTGTACTCATAGCTTGCATACATTCTTCTAGATGATCATGTATATCGTATTGTACCCGGTTGAGGATTCATACTGGGTAATTCGTTACTCACCCTTATTTAGTGGCTTTCCTCGTAATCAAGGCGGGAGACAGGATGGTCGATGGAGGAGCGTGATCATGGAATCCTGCTTGTCATCTCTGATTATTTTATTTTAATTATCATGACTCTTCACTTTTTATTATTTCCCTGAATGCATGTAGACGGGCACAGAGCCCCGTGGATGTTTTCTTACGTTTTATGGATTCCAGCATATTTGTACTTGTGGATTGTTTTAATGGTTTAAATAAATCTCTGATCGTATATGTTTTTAGAAATGTATGTTTTGGTTCTTTGAATGTTTCTGCTTTTACTTGGGATCCAAATGTATTTTTCGTAATGTCTTTTATTTTCACTACATGCATTGGGGTAAAGGCCCATTTAGAGCCCCTTTTGGGTCGGGTCTTTACATTGGTATCGAGCTCGAGTCATAGATTCTCAGAGACCGACCTTTTGTTGTAGGTCGTTTTCCATGATCATCAAGACTGACGGTCATCATCAGTGCGCCTAGATTTATTGTTTTAGAAAGGAAAAGGGTTAAGAATTTACAATACCTATCATCTAGTGTATGCCTTGTTTGGTGTTGTGGAATGGTGACAGTGTGTTTTGATTCGTTGTTGGTTTGGATGTAGATCGCCAAAGATGCCGACCACCCGTCATCGGAGAGGAGGTTCGAGAGCGGTCGAGGTATCGTGGATCGAATCGATATCTGCAGGGACATCGTCCCAAGCCGACAACCGATGGCATTCCACCAAAGCCAGCTCTCCTCCCGTTACGCCTAGAGCGGGCGTTGAGGCGATCGAAGCGCCGTGAGATCGCTCTGGAGCGAGTTTGCTTGAGTCTATGAGGGCTTTTATGGTCGCATGTTGAGTGACCAGAGGGCGAGACCCGAGGCCTTGTTGGCGTGCGCAAATGGAAGAGTCCCGAGCCCAGATCGAGCGGTGACTCGATTGGTTCAAGAGAGCTCAAGAGCACCTCCACTCCACAGAGCAAGTAGCCCCAGAGGCGATATGGCGAGGGTGCCAAGAATTGGGTAGGTGGTCAAGGATTTTGTGAAGTGGAAGCTCGAGAAGTTTGATGCCACCGGTGATGCGTTAGCGGCAGCCAGTGTGGATTGCTCATTTGGAGTACACCTTCCCCGATCATGGTGTGCCCCGATATTCAGAGGCCGAGATGTGCGGCTCATGTCTTTGGGAGGCACAATGAGATGGTGGTGGGAGTCCACCTTGAGCGAGAGACCACCGGGTCTCCACCCGCTACTTGGGAGTTCTTCAAGGCCGAGTTCAAGGTAAAGTTCATCGGTGATGAGGCTCGGGAGAAGATGGTGGAGCTCTTCCGAACACGAAGCGTGGTTCTCGACTCCATTGAGGAATATGAGCGCAAGTTCTCGTGAGTATGGATATTTTGCTCCTCGCTGATTGCCACCCCAGAGTCAAGATTCGGAAGTTCATATCCGGATTGAGGCGGTGTTTCCCAGATGTCGTGGCTCGTGCCCCGACACTTATGCTAGGGTCTGTCCAGATTAGCCACGATCTATAATGGGAAGTATCCTGCTGAGCGGGTTGTTGCCGCTCTGTTCAGCCATCCCGTCCCAAAGCAAAGTGGGGCGAAGAGGAAGTTTGACTTTTTTGGGGCGGCGGCGCCGCCAAGGCGATTCGAAGCAGAGATCGGCGAGAGCTCCACCGTTTCCAGCCCCGCAGCAAGCAGGAGGACCTGAGCGCTTCCGCTTGTGCTACTTGTGGGAAAGTCCACGCCGAGCTTGTCACTGGACCTAGATTGTGCTTCCGTTGTGGTAGAGAGGGGCACATGGCCCGTTTTTGTGATCAGCCACCTATGGCGGCTCAATCCAATAGCAGGCAGCAGGTCGAGTGTTTGCTACGACCGTCAGAGGCCGAGCGTCACGGATGCCGCTGGCAAGCGCACGCTTTCTTGTTTTAGATCACCGCGCATTTGTCTTGTTTGATTCTGGTTCTACGCATTCATTTGTATCTCGTGTTGTTTGCTGAGCATGCTAAGTTGAGATTAGAGCCTCTAGGTTTTGAGTTATCTCATTGCAACTCCTTCGGGAGTTAGTATGTTGGCTAGAGATAAGATTAAGGATGGCCGATCGAGATATCCGGAGAGTTGCTTGTGGCTACGCTCATAGTTCCGCCTATGAGCGGTTTTGATGTGATTCTTGGTATGGAGTGGTTAGTCGCTAACCACGCGCTGATTGACCGCCACCGAAAGAAGTAGTGTTCGCACCGCCAGTCGGCCTAGCTTTAAGTTTCGTGGAGTCCAGGTGGAGTTTTGCCCGCCGATGGTGTCACCGTGAAAGCTCGTCGCTTTGCTAGCTCATGGAGCTTGGGGCTATCTAGCCAAGTTGTGCGGGAAGAGCGCCTCGCTGTCTGTTGATCAAAGTGCCGTCGTGCAGGAGTTCGCGGATGTGTTTCTGAGGAGTTACCGGGTTGCCCCAAAGAGAGAGTTTGACTTCATTATTGAGCTCGAGCCGTGGACCCTCCCTATCTCGAAGGCTCCGTGATCGCATGGCGCCAGTGAGTTAAAGGAATCAAGATTCACGGGGAGATGTTAGACCGAGGGTTCATCCGTCCAAGTGTGTCCCCGTGGGAGCACCCGATTCTGTTTGTGAAAAAGAAGGATGGTTCTATGCGCTTATGTATTGATTACCGCGAGCTTAATAAGGTGACAAAGTGAAGAATAAGTATCCGCTGCCTCGTATCGATGATTTGTTCGATCGGCTTCAGGGAGCTTCGTGTTCTCCAAGATAGATCTGAGATCCGGTTACCATCGATTCATGGATCGGGGATGCCGACATTCCTAAGACGACTTTCAGTCTAGATATGGTCACTATGAGTTTGTGGTCATGTCGTTTGGATTGACCAATGCCCCACCGCGTTCATGGACATGATGGATAGGGTGTTCAAATCATTTTTGGACAACTTTCGTCATCGTGTTCATTGACGATATTCTGATTTATTCGAGGTCTAAAGAAGACCATGCAGAGCATTTGAGGCGAGTATTGGCGGCTTTGAGGAAAACCACTTTATGCGAAGTTTTCCAAATGTGATTTCTGGTTGGAGCAGTGGCCTTCCTAGGCCACGTGGTTTCGAGAGATGGTATAGCCGTGGACCCCGCGAAGATTGAGGCCGTGAGTTCATGGGCCAAGCCGACTTCATTCTGCCGAGATTCGCAGCTTTCTAGGTTTGGCGAGTTACTACCGCTTGTCGTCAAGGACTTTTCGCTTTAGCCTCGCCCCTCACTCGTCGACGAGGAAGGGTGTCGAGTTTGTTTGGGACAGCAGTGTGATGAGAGCTTTGCCGTGCTCAAGCGCAGCTTTGACTTCAAAGACTGTGTTGGCAGTCCCGGAGGGGGACAGTGGTTTCGTGGTCTCTGATGATGCTTCCAAGTTTGGATTAGGTTGTGTGTTGATGCAAAGACGGGAAGGTCATTGCCTATGCTTCCCGTCACCAAGCCGTATGAGCGAGAACTACCCGACCCATGATATGGAGTTGGCGGCAGATGGTGTTTGCAATCAAGATTTGGAGGCATTACACCGTATGGTGAGCGGATTCGAGATGTTTACCGATCACCGAGCCTCAAGTATCTGCTTTACTCGTAAGGAGTTGAATATGAGGCGAGAGGAGATGGTTAGAGTTGGTAAAGGATTATGATCATGAGATTTTGTACCATCCGGTAAAGCCAATGTAGTGGCCGATGCTTTGAGCGAGAAAAGACGTCGCACTCTGCGGCGTTGTTGAGTTCCAGCCCGTTTACAGAGAGAGTTCGAGCGGGCCGAGGTTGCGAGTGTTGTTGGGAGGGTTACCGCCAGTAGCTCGATTGGATTCTGCTCAAATCGATTCAAAGCGCCAGATTATAGATGCCAGTTGGGTGACCCCGCACTTAAGAGATTGGTTGACAGAGTTAGTGCCGACGGTGACTTTGACTTTGTATATTCACCGCATGGTGGGTTGACTTATAGAGGCCGGTTGTGTGTCCCGGACATTGCGAGTTTGCATGAGCAGAGTTGCTCTGAGGCCCACAGCCCCTTTTTCTTGGCACCCCGGGTACCAAGATGTATCGAGACCTTGCGCGGACCTTACGGTGGATGGGAATGAAGAGAGATGTGGCGAGTTTGTCAGGTGTCTCACTTGTCGCCAAGTGAAGGCACCTGTGCAGAGGCCAACCGGTTTGTTGCACCCACCGAGTGTACCCAGTGGAAATGGGAAGAGATCTCTATGGACTTTATATCTGGTTTGCCAAGGACTCAGGAAGTCCTCTCGATTTGGGTGATAGTCGACCGTTTGACCAAGAGCGCACACTTCATTCCCTGTAGAGACACTTATACCGTGGAACAAAGGGCGCACTTTGCTTTTGGAGCGAGATCATCCGTTATCATGGTGTGCCGGTGAGGATTGTGTCCGATCGTGACTCATGGTTCACTTCTCGTTTCTCGAGAGCGCTCGGAAGGGTTTGGGCACAGAGTGCGCCAAAGATGACTTTTCACCCTCAGACGGATGGTCGACCGAGAGAGTGAATCGATTCTCGAGGATATGTTGAGGGCTTGTGTGTTGGATTTCCCGTGCGATTGGGACCATATCTCATTTGATGGAGTTTGCCTACAACAACGATTACGATCGATTTATTCGAGATGGCTCCATTCGAGGCATTGTATGGTAAGCGTTATCGGTCCCCGTGTTCTCGGGAAGAGGTTGGTGATAGACGTGTTTTGGGTCCCGAAATTCTGCGCTTGACCAATGGTGCAATCACGAGTAAGATTAGAGCTCGTATGTTGACAAACTTTCTGAGCGCGAGCGAGAGAGAGTTCTGCCGATGTTCGGCGCCGATTTGGAGTTTGAGGTTGGTCGGCATGTGTTCCTTAAGGTTGCTCCGATGCGAGGTGTTCTGAGGTTTGCAAGCGTGGGAAGTTGAGTCCCCGCTTTGTTGGTCCATTTGAGATCCTAGAGAGGATTGGCGAGTTGCTTACCGGTTAGCCCTACCTCCGTCACTATCGGCGGTGCATAGTGTTTTTCATGTATCGATGTTGAGGCAAGATGTGCCGGACCGTCGCCGCACATTGTGGACTTTGAGCCTTTGCAAATGAATGAGGATTTGAACTTCGAGGAGAAGCCGGTGAGGATCCTTGCCTTTGAGACCAAGACGCTGCGTAATCGCGAGATTCGTTTGGTAAAGGTTCGATGGAAGAATCGGGTTTACGAGGAAGCCACTTGGGAGCGGGAAGACGAGATGAGGTTGCATTACCCTCGAGTTGTTTTGTTTTAAGGACTTTCGAGGACGAAAGTCATAAAAAGGAGGGAATATTGTAACGACTCCAGTGTTTTTCTTCCCGGTCTTCCGTATGCCCTAGGGGTAATTTGGTAATTTGGTCGGGCCGTCATGGTCGTTTGTGTCTTTTCCACTACTAAAATTATTGGATGGTTTTATGTAGGTTTTGGAGGAGTTTGAGGTTTGGTTTGAGAAAGGTTTGATGCAAAAGTAAAAATAAAGGAAATTGTGCTGCAGCCGGGGTTTGAACCCGGGTCTCTTGGGAAGCTTGTAGAGTTGTGTGCCAATTGAGCCATTAGGTGCTCTTGTTGCTCTTTCTCGCATCACATCTTAGTTAACCTTGGATTTTGGAGTTTTGGTGCATTTGGTTAAATGAAATAGAATTAGGTTATTCCATCTTCTTCTCCAAAACACCTCTTGGCCGCCCAAGCTCTCCATCTCCATAGCCTTGCCGATTCTTCATCCTTGCATCTCCTTGGGTTCGATCATCATCATTCCGGGTAGGTATTGATCTTCTTCTTCTTCTTCTCATCCGTTTGGTGTGCGTTTGGCCAAGTGAAAAGAGGTGTTGTGTGTGTTGTGTTGATTGCAGCCAGCCGAGTGTAGCCGTTCGCCCAGCAGCACAGATCGCCCCCGATCGCTCGCACGCCCAGATCTGTCCTAGCGACCTTGCCGCTTCCCCAAGAAGACAGACGCCCACTCGCTGCCGCGACGTCCACCGATCGCTCGCGCGCAGATCTGTCCCAAAGCGCCTTGCCGCTTCGCCCAGCAAAGAAGACAGATCGCCCGACGCTCGCTTCAGACGCCAGAGGTCGCGCGCCGCCGCCATGGCCCTCGCCGCGTCGCGTCGCCCATCGCACGCCCTCGCCGGTTCGCTATGCTTGCGGCTGCTCGCCGCGCGCCTTCGCCGCCGAGCGTTCGCCCGCGCGCCCTCGCTGAAGCCGCTCGCCGTGTCGCGCGCCGCACGCCCTGCGCGCGCGCGCTTCGCCAGACGCTTTCGCCGCGACGCGCTGCTTGTCTGCAGTGCGGTAGCGCGCGCAGCCAGCAAGCGTCCCCTGCCGCGTGCCGGCTGCCGACCCCAAGCTCGTGTCGTCGCGCCGCGTGAGTTCCCCGAGCCGAGCTTGTCATTTCTATTGTTGTTTAGATATTTTAGATGCCGATTATTGTTGGTTTGCTAGGTTCCCGCCGCTAGCTCGGGATTGTTCCGCAGCTTAGGATTTGTGTGTAGAAGTCTTCCACCAAGGTAAGGATTTCTTACCGGGTTGTGTGGACCTGCGGTATATTTGTGATTGTTGTTTTGTATGCACTGTGTATGATTACTAGCATGTTTAGCCCTAGGTGCTCTGTTAAATTCCTCGATCGCATGAACTCTTGTATTGTTTCTCATGTTAGCCCATGCTAGGTTGTTCTATTCTAGCATGTTCGATATCTGTTCTTGCTTCGTAGTATCATGCTAGGTTCCTTGTATCTGTTGAGCACGTATTGGACCGCATTGATTGAATTGTTATTATTATTATTGTTAAGGTTTAGAATTCGGTAGAGATAGCATCATCCGGGCCCGATGCATAAAGTATCTTGCATCTATGGCAAGGACGTTCGAGATGAGCTCTCGCCCTGGACCCCGTGAGGGATTAGCTATCCCAACCGGTAGGCCCCGCAATCTTGGGTGAGGGTGGCGGTCGTTAAATGCCCCAACGGTCGGGATGATGACTTGGCATTGCCTCGTCCGGCAGCGATCGACACGTCCTCGGCGTGTTCGGCCGTAGCCCTTGATTGCCACTGTTAGGGCAAGGACCGCTTCTGGTGTAAGCCTACCACGACCGGTTCCTTAGCCTCAAAGCGGTGGTACAGTGACATAGTTCACGTGTCCGTGTCTCACACCCCTATGTCGGTGACACCGATCCGGAGATTTAGTTAGGCATGGTGGCCGAACTCGGCGGCTTGCCACTGGACCGGCACCCCCGAGTTTGCGGTAGCATGCGGTGCGCGCGCTTACGCTCATTACAAATACGATCGAGAGCTCCTCGGGATCTTGAGCGCAGTGCACCTTTCGTCTGCAAACGATGACAGCCGAGGCCGGGACTTGTTCCCGTATAGTGCGTTTAGTGTGTTGTGTTATTTCCGGACTAAGACCCTGAGATGGCATCCGAGGTCCAAGTGTGGACTTAGCTATGTGCTTCGCTCTATGTTGTACTCATAGCTTGCATACATTCTTCTAGATGATCATGTATATCGTATTGTACCCCGGTTGGGGATTCTTACTGGGTAATTCGTTACTCACCCTTATTCTGTGGCTTTCCTCAGGTAATAAAGGCGGGAGACAGGATGGCTGATGGAGGAGCTGTGATCATGGAATCCTGCTGTCATCTCTGATTATTTTATTTTAATTATCATGACTCTTCACTTTTTATTATTTCCCCTGAATGCATGTAGACGGGCACAGAGCCCCAGGATGTTTTCTTACGTTTTATGGATTCCAGCATATCTGTACTTGTGGATTGTTTTAATGGTTTAAATAAATCTCTGATCAGAGTATGTTTTTAGAAATGTATGTTTTGGTTGCTGAATGTTTCTGTTTTTACTTGGGATCCGAAATGTATTTTTCTTAATGTCTTTTATTTTCACTACATGCATTGGGGTAAAGGCCCATTTAGAGCCCCTTTTGGGTCGGGTCTTTACAAAAAGTTTGTTGTCTGCTTGGAAGCAGTTGTTTGTCCAGTTAGGTGGACTCTTGGATGGTGTTCTAGAGGCTGCAGTAAGGGTTGTTTAGCCTCTTGTGAGTGTTGGGCCAAGGTTTGGTCCTTTTGTTATTTCTAGAGCTAGTTCGGTTCTAGCTGGAGGGCGTTGCCCTGAGGTCTTGTTCCTAGTCAGGAAGTTTTGGGGAGTTGACCCCTCCCTCGGCAGTTGTGTAAGTTTTGTTAGTTCCGGATTGGTGATCTGATTGGTTGAGATTTCCCTTGGGTGTTGCTTCCAAGAGAGTTGGTTGCTGTTGCCTTGGGTTTGAGCAAGTCGTGAGCTTCGTGAAGTTCACGCCTTCGAGTTTGCTTGCCGGGAAATCGTTTCCCGTTTAGCGAGTCGCCTTAGCTCCCGAGTTGTGTAGTGGATCGTGAGTAGCGCAGTGGTCAGCCCAGTGAGAGGGTCCCTGCTTTGTGTTGTTAGCAAGCAAGAGTTGTTTGTCCCCGCAAGGGCGGAGGCCAGCCAGTGAGGGTTGTTTCTGGCAAGTTGTTGGTTCTTTGGGGATTGAAGATTTCCCTTTCCCCCTAGTCTCTGTTGTGGTTGAGTTGCTCCCTGGATGTCAGCCTCGAGTGTTAGCTTCTGAGGTAGTCTTGCGGATTCGTGTGGCTCAGGATCCGTAAGCTTTGAGGTTGTCGTTATCCGTTTTCCGCGTGAGGTTTTGGGAGTGGAGCTTCTGGTTGGAAGCTGAGTTAGGCTTAAGCTTAAAGGAGAAGTCCTTTGCGTAGCTAGTTGGATTTTTTTTTAGAGTTGAGTAGTAGCTTGGAGGCGAGCGTTGCTCGTTATAAGTTTGGGTTGAGTTCTGCTGAGCAAGCCCTTCTCAGGCTTTGCTCCTAGTCGTTGTGCGTTCGCAGTTGGCGATAGCGGAGCCTCGTTTGAGTGAGTTGGCACAGAGGTGTCGTGGCTTTGTTTGGTAAGATGTTGAGCTATTTTCCTCAAATGTTGTGCTGCAGAGAGCTGCGTGATGGTTTAGTCCTTGCAGCCCGAGATTCCTTGAGAGGAATGTTGGTGGTTTCCTTGCCTGGCTAAGTGATGGTTGGTTGTGTGCTTTGGGCTTTGGCTAAGTGATGGTTGGTTGTGTGCTTTGGGAGTTGGATTTAAGTGAGTTTTATTTATTGGAAAAGATTGCTTCGGTCGGGTCTCGAAGGAGGAAGCCGGGAAATGGGATTTTAAGGTTTTGATTTCGATAAAAGTGGATAAGGATGGATTTTATGGATAAAATCCCATTTATTCCCTTTTTTCCCATTTTCCTTTTTATTTACCATTTTCTTTTATTTTCTTTCCCAAAATCTCTTTTCTCTCTCTCTCTCTCTCTCTCTCTCTCTCTCCCCGAGCCCCCTAGCCGAGCAGCCCCTTTGGTTGCCCAACCAACCACCACCAGCGAGCAAATTTCAACCACCCGAGTGCCCGCCTCGCCTGTGTCGTGCCATCGCCCTTGACCCAGCTCTCCCGAGCGTCGCCCAGCCCGAGCCCTCTGCTCGCCCGAGCGTCGCCACCCGGCGCGCCCGCCTCGCCACAGTCCGTGTCGCCACCGCTCATCATTGTCCGAGCCGCGCGACAGCCTGCGTATGGTCGCTCGTGTCGCCGGCGCCCGTGTCGGCTAGATTGCGCGTCCTGTAGCTCGACGCGTCGTGTCGCTCTCGCCCGCGCGCCGTCCCCTGTGCCGAGCCGAGCTAGCGCCCGCGCCCGCGCGCCCCTTCTTCGTCGCCAGCGCCCGTCGCATGCAGCTGCGCCGGCGAGCTAGCAGCAACGGCGCCAGCTGCGCCCCTGTGCGCCAGGCCGGCCAAATTTCCTATCACCGCTATCCTGCAGCAAAATGACTTGTTCGCGTGTCAGCCGCGCCTCGTGAGTTGCTCCCGAGCCGAGCCCTATTTATTTTATTGTATTTAGGGCTATTTTATGATTATTGATGTGTTTGTTTGGCTCGCTTAGGTTGCTCGGGTTCGATCGCAGTTAGGTTTGTTGTGTGTTGTTGCCTTCGACCAGGTAAGGATTTCTTACTGGAGTTGTGTTGGCCCTGCGTTATATTATGTGATTGTTGATTGTATGCTTGTTGTGTTTATTGACATGTTTGATGATAAGTGCTCTATTCTGAATTCCCGAATGGCATGATATCCTATGTTGTTTCTCATGTTAGTCCATGCTAGGTTGTTCCTTTCTGGCATGCTCGTATCTGTTCTTGCTTCGTAGTATCATGCTAGGTTCGTTGTATTCTTTTGAGCACGTATTGGATTGATTTGATTGTTTGTTTGGTTGGTTGCTATGACAAAGTTAGAGTTCGTAGTAGATAGCATCATCCGTGCCGGGTGCATAAAGTACCTTGCATCCCCGACAGGGACGTACGAGATTGAGCTCCGTCCCTGATCCCGTTAGGGACTAGCTAACCCTAACGGCGGGCCCCAAAATCTTGGGTGAGGGTGGCAGACTGTTAAATGCCCCAACGGTCGGGATGATGACTTGGCATTGCCTTATCCCCGACAGCCGACACGTCCTCAGCATGTTTTGGCGGTAGCCCTTGAGTTGCCACCTGATAGGGCAAGGACGGTTTCCTGGTGTAAGCCTACCACGACCCGTGCCTTAGCCTCAAAAAAGCGTGGTTCAGCCGACATAGTTCACGTGTCCAGGTCTGACACCCCTATGTCAGTGACACCGATCCAGAGATTTAGTTAGGCGTGGTGACTGGACATGGGCAGCTTGCCACTAGACCCGGCACCCCCCAGAGTCTGTATTAGCACGCCCACGCTCATTATAGCACCGACCGGAGAGCTCCTCGGGATCTTTAGCCAGTGCACCTTTCATCGGCAGTAGACAGGCTGAGGTCGAGACTTGTTTCTCGTATAGGGCGTATTGTGTGATGAGTTATTTCTGGACTAAGACCCTGAGTTGGCATCCGAGGCCCCAGTGTGGGCTAAGCTATGTGCTCTATTCTGTGTTTATATTCATAGGTTGCATACCTTTCTGCTAGATGACCATGTGTATCGTATTGTACCCCGGTTGGGGATTCTTACTGAGTAATTTGTTACTCACCCTTATTATGTGGTTTTTCCACAGGTAGCCATGGTGCGAGACAGGATGGCTGGAGGAGGAGCTGTGATCATGGAAACCCGTTGTTCAACTCTGAGTTTTCTGTTTATGATTTAAATGTTCTCTGAATGCATGTAGTTGGGCACGGAGCCCTAGGGTGTTTTCTAAATGTATTTCCGGATTCTAGCATTGTTGTAACTATTGTAAAGTTTGTATGTTTTAAATAAATCTCTGATCAGAGTAAGTTTTGGAAATGTATTTGTCTTGGAACAGGTGCTTGGAAACAGGGACAGGTTTCAGGAAATTATGTTAACTTTTTAAATGGATGTTTTATGTTTTAGTTTTTACTTAGAATCCGAACACCCTCTTGCAAATTTTTTGTAGATTTGTAATGCATGCATTGAGGTAACGGCCTAGTTAGAACCCTTTCGGGTCAGGTCGTTACAGACAGCCAGCTGAGTGATCCCGAGTTGAGCCGTTTGATTACGAGGGTTCAGGCCAATGGAGACTTCGACTTTGTTGTGGCTCTCAATGGTGGTTTGTGGTATAGAGGACGCCTTTGCTTGCAAGCAGACGCGGAACTGCGAACTCAGCTTCTTTCTGAGGTTCACAGTTCTCCGTTCGCGTGGCACCCAGGGGGAAAAAAATGTATCAGGACCTCAAACAAACCTTATGGTGGGTTAACATGAAAAGAGACATAGCAGAGTTCGTTAGTCGGTGTCTCACCTGTCAGCAGGTGAAGGCTCCCAAGCAGAAGCCTGTAGGGCTGTTGCAGCCAATGAGTGTGCCTCAGTGGAAGTGGGAAGAGATTTCCATGGATTACATTTCTGGTTTTCCAAGGACACCGAGAGGGTTTACTCAGATCTGGGTGTTTGTCGACCGCTTGACCAAGTGTGCGCACTTCATTCCCGATAGAATCACCTATACCGTGGAGCAGTGGGCACAGTTGTTCTTGGACCAGATTGTGCGGTACCACGGGGTGCCAGTTAAGATTGTTTTGGACAGAGATTCCCGTTTCACTTCTCGTTTCTGGATGGCACTCCAGAAAGGCTTGGATACCGAATGTAGCTTCAGTACCGCTTTTCACCCTCAGACCGATGGGTAGACGGAAAGGGTGAACCAAATATTAGAGGACATGCTGAGAGCCTGTGTGTTAGACTTCCCGGGCAGTTGGGATCAGTACTTGTATCTGTTGGAGTTCGCTTATAATAACAGTTACCAGGCGTCAATTCAGATGGCACCGTTTGAGGCACTGTATGGTAAGCGATGTAGGTTCCCTGTGTTCTGGGAAGAGGTAGGCGACAGACAGGTTTTGGGTCAAGAGTTGCTTCAGTTGACCAACGAGGCGATCACGAGAAGATCCGAGCTCGTATGTTGATTTGCTCAGTGGGCGCGAAAGAGCTACGCCGATGTTAGGCTGTAAAGACCCGACCCGAAAGGGGTTATAAACTAGGCCTTTACCTCAATGCATGCTTTTAAAACTTAAAGACAATATCCAAGATTGTATGCCAGATTCTGAATGAGAACTAAAAACATGTAAACATCCAATTCAAAAGTCAAATAAACATGTAAATCTTGGATGCCATCTTATGGTCTTACTCTGAAAAACTACAACGCTTTACGATACTATACGAGAAACTAGTCTCGACCTCAGCCTTCCTACTGTCGATACGAAAGGTGCACTGAACTCAAGATCCCAAAGAGCTCTCGATCGCCAGAATGAGGCGTGTGCGCGCGCACCGCGATTCTCACGCAAACCTGGGAGGTCTTGGGTCTAGGCATCTTGCCTCTAGTCCAATCGCATGCCTAACAAATCTCTGGATCGGTGTCACTGAACATAGTGGTGTGAGACCAGGACACTGTGACTATGCAGCTTGTACCACCGCACCTCAGGCTAAGAAATTGGCCGTGGTAGGCTTACACCAGGAACCGATCCTTGCCCTATCAGGTGGCAATCAAGAGCTACTGCCGACACGCTGAGGTCGTGTTGACTGTCGGGGACAAGGTAATGCCTCGTCATTCCCCCGACTGTTGAGGCATTTAACGATGATCGCCACTCTCACCCAAGATTGCCTTTGAAGTTTGCCGTTAGGGTTAGCTAAACCCTAACGACGGATCGTGATGGAGTCTTGCCTGCACGCGTCCACGCCACAGATGCAAGTTACGTTATGCATCCTCGCCTGGATGATGCTACCTATCAGAATTCTAAACTATAAACAGATAACAGCTAACAGTCCAAAACGTGCTCAGCAGAAACAATGAACCTAACATGATACTACAAAGCAAGAATAGATAACGAGCATGCCAGAACAGAACAACCTAGCATGAAACTAACATGAGAAACAACACGAGAATCATGCCATTCGAAATTCATAACAGAGCACCTATCCACTAACATGCTGACAAACATAAACAAGCATACAAACAACAATCACAGAATATATCGCAGGGCCCACACAACTCCGGTAAGAAATCCTTACCTTGGTCGGAAGGCAACAACACTCAAAGATCCTATGCTGCAAACGAACCCGAGCTAGCTATCGAGAACCTAACAAACAACAAAAAATATCACAACCTAGAGGCCTTAAAATAATAATACAAATAGGGCTCGGCTCGGGAGCAACTCACATGGCACGGGGCTGGTTCGTGGACAGATGGGCTGCACGGGCGCTGCTGGCGTGCTGGTGCGGTAGGGGCTGCACACGCGGACAAGAGCTGCACTGTAAAGACCCGACCCAAAAGGGGCTCTAAATGGGCCTTTACCCCAATGCATGTAGTGAAAATAAAAGACATCATGAAAAATACATTTCGGATCCCAAGTAAAAACAGAAACATTCAACAACCAAAACATACATTTCTAAAAGCATACTCTGATCAGAGATTTATTTAAACCATTAAAACAATCCACAAGTACAAATATCTTGGAATCCATAAAACGTAAGAAAACATCCACGGGGCTCTGTGCGTCTACATGCATTCGGGGAAATAACAAAAGTCAAGAGTCATGATAAATAAATAAAATAATCGAGAGATGACAAATGAGGATTCCATGATCACGCTTCTCCTCCTTCACCATCATCGCCTCGCGCCATGGTTACTGAAAGATAAGTAAGGGTGAGTAACGAATTACTCAAGAAGAATCCCCAACCGGTACAATACGATATACATGATCATCTAGAAGATTGTATGCAAGCTATGAGTACAAACACGAATGCAGAGCACATAGCTTAAGTCCACACTTGGACCTCGGATGCCATCTCGTGGTCTTAGTCCGGAAAATACCACAACACACTATACGCGCTATACACGGAACAAGTCCCGGCCTCGGCTGTCTCTGCCGATCGTCGAAAGGTGCACTAGCTCAAGATCCCGAGGAGCTCTCCGATCGGCGCCAGTAATGAGCGTGGCGCGCGCACCGCATGCTCTGCAAACTCGGGGTGCCGGTCTAGTGGCAAGCCGCCCGTGTTCACCACCATGCCTAACTAAATCTCTCGGATCGGTGTCACCGACATAGGGTGTGAGACACGGACACGTGAACTATGTCGGCTGAACCACCGCACTTTGAGGCTAAGGAACCGGCCGTGGTAGGCTTACACCGAGAAGCGGTCCTTGCCCTAACAGTGGCAATCAAGGGCTACGGCCGAACACGCCGAGGACGTGCCGATCGCCGGGGCGAGGCAATGCCAAGTCATCATCCCGACCGTTGGGGCATTTAACGATCGCCACCCTCACCCAAGATTGCGGGGCCTACCGTTGGGATAGCTAATCCCTCACGGGGTCCAAGGACGGAGAATCGTCTCGAACGTCCTTGCCATAGATGCAAGATACTTTATGCATCGGGCGGATGATGCTATCTACGAATTCTAAACCTTAACAATAATAATAATAACAATTCAATCAATGCAGTCCAATACGTGCTCAACAGATACAAGGAACCTAGCATGATACTACGAAGCAAGAATGATATCGAACATGCTAGAATAGAACAACCTAGCATGGGCTAACATGAGAAACAATACAAGAGTTCATGCGATCGAGAATTGACGAGCACCTAGGCTAAACATGCTAGTAATCATACACAGGCATACAAAACAACAATCACAAATATACCGCAGGTCCACACAACCCCTGTAAGAAATCCTTACCTTGGCGGGGAGGCAACTACACACAAAAATCCTACGCGCGATCGATCCCGAGCTAGCTAACGGGAACCTAACAAACACAATAGAAATCACCATCATAGCCCTAAAATATAATAAAACAAGCGAGCTCGGCTCGGGGCACTCACTGCACGGCGACGACGACACGGGCCGAGCTGTAGCTGCTTGCGCGCGCGGCAGTGGCAGGCTTGGCTGCTGCGCCAGCGCACACGGCACGGCGCGGCACGGCAGTTACCGCAGAGGGACGCGCGTGCGGTGTGCGCCGTCTGGCGCGCGCGCGCCGCGGCGTGGCGTCACGACGACGCGACGAGCGCGGCCGGCGCGCGGCGCGGCTTAAGCGGCGCGCGCGCGCGCGCTGGCGATTCTTCTGCTTGCGCGAATCGAGTGCGACGGCGCGCTCGCGCGAGGATCGGCGTCGCGATGGGTGATGGCGGGCGGCTGGCGGTGTCGCGCGCAGACAGGCGACCGACGCGCGTTCGAGCGTCTTTGCTCGGGCGAATCTGATCGGCTGGCTGGCGCGCGCCGCCACAGCTCGATTGGTGCGATCTGGCGTCTTTGCTCGGTGATCTGGCCGGTGGTGGGCGATCCGCGCGCTGGCGGACTCTGCAACAACACACACACACATGGGCACCTCCTCTTACCTTCGGCCAGCAAAACAACTTATCGAGAAGATGAAGAAGATGAATACCTACCGAATGATGATCGAACTACGGAGCGGCAAGGGGATGAAATTCGGCTAGAGAAAGATGGGGAAACAAACTTGGGCGGCTAGGAGGATGTGATGGAGAAGAAGAACAAAACCTAGCTTTTCTTTTCCATTTAACCAAATGCACCAAAACCCCAAAATCCAAGGCTAACTATAAAATGACACAGAAAGAGCAACAAGAGCTCTCAATAGCTCAACTGCCACACCACCCACTGACTTCTCGACCACCACAGGTTCAAACCCACCAAACACACTTTTAACACACCATTTACCTTTTGCATCACCCCATGCCCAAACACATCCACAAAGCCTCAAAAACTTACATAAATCCATCCAATAATTTTAGCAACTGGAAAAAGACATAAACGGTCCCGACGGCCCGACCAAATTACTAAAATACCCCTAGGGCATACACGGAAGACCGGATGAAAACTGGGTCGTTACAATATTCCTCCTTTTTATGACTTTCGTCCTCGAAAGTCCTTAAGACTGAAACAACACAGAGGATCTTTGCAATCTCATCCCGTTCTTCCCGCTCACGAGCGGCCTCCTCCAAACTCAGACTCCTTCACTAAACTTTTGCCAACGGATCTCACTTCTACGCAACGTCTTCGACTCAAGACCAGAATACTCACAGGCTTCTCCTCGAAGCCCTAAACCCTCAATCAGCTGCAAGGGCCCAAAGTCCACAATGAGCAATGGGTCCGGCACATGCTGCCCCAACATCGATACATAAAAAAACACTGCGTACAACGGTGACAACAAACAAACTCAACCCTACAACAAATCAAGCAAACAACTGAACCTTCCAGATTCCAAAACTAAACGGCCTACTCTTACTTCACAAGAGACCAACAAACCTCAAACCTTGACTACAAATTTCTTAACGAGATACAAACGAACCACCAATCGGCGATCGATCCAAAAGACAAACTTCTCCAACTAGAACACGTCCACAACACTTAAGCAACCATCTTAAGGAGAAAATCGCCAGGCAAGGAACATCCAACATTCCTCTCAAGGAAAACTCGGGAAGCAAGGATTAAACCATCACGCAGCTATCTGCGACACAACACCTTGAGGAAAACAGCTCAACAGCTTACCAACCAATGCCACGGCACCTCTGTGCCAACTCACTCAAACGCGGCTCTACTAACGCCAACTGGGAACTCACAACAATTAGGAACAAAGCCCGAGAAGGGCTTGCTCGTGAGAACTCAACCCAAACTTATAACGAGCAACGCTCGCCTCCAAGCAACTACTCAACTCTTAAAATCCAACTGGCTACTCAAAGGACTTCCCCTTTAAGCCTAAGCCTAACTCATCTTCCAACCAGAAGCTCCACTCCCAAAACCTCACAAGGAAAACTGATAACGACAACCTAAAAGCTTACGGATCCTGAGCCACACGAATTCGCAAGACTACCTCGCAAGCTATCACTCGAGGCTGGCATCCAAGGAGCAACTCAACCACCACAGAGGCTAGAGGGAAAGGAAATCTTCAATCCCCAAAGAACCAACAACTTGCCAGAACAACTCAACTCTTCTTGGCTGGCCTCCGCCCTTGCGGGAACAAACAACTCTTGCTTGCTAACAACACAAAGCAGGAACCCTCTCGCTGGGCTGACCGCTGCGCTACTCTGATCGACTACACAACTCAGGAGCTAAGCTGACTCCTGCCAAACGGGAAACGACTTCCCAGCAAGCAAATTCGGAAGGGCGTGAACTCCACACACGCTCGCTAACTGCTCAAACCCAAGGCAACAAGAACCAACTCTCTTGGAAGCAACACCCAAGAGAAAACTCAACCAATCGGACCACCAAACCGAAACAAACGAAGACTTGCTCAACTTCGAGGAGGGGTCAACTCCCAAAACTTACTTGACTAGGAACAAGACCTCGGGCAACGCCCTCGGCTAGAACCGAACTAGCTCTCGAAACAACAAACGAACCAAATCTTGGCCAAACACTCACAAGAGGCGAAACAACCTTTACTACTGACCTCTAGAACACCATCCAAGAATCCGCTTAATCGGACAAACGACTACTTCCAAGCGACCAACAAACTTTTCCTTCAAGCTAGCGCTTCCACCATTAACTCCAAGACCAAGGGAGTAACGACAACTCTCCGAGGAAACGGCTCATACAAGCGGACAACCAACGGACAGAGAACTCCACATACGCTCACCGTCTTGCTCCACGAGAGCAACAACACCTAATCTCACGGGGGCACAACAAGGGTCCATCTCGGTGAAACCTCCAAATGCCAAGCGGGGCAACTCAACATCCCGAAACAGAAAAACAACCAACATGGCACAAACCACTCGCCCCACGAGCAAAACTAGACTCTAGCAACTCCAATCCACACCTTGGTCAACACCAAGCACCAACTTGCCACCACACCGAAACCACTCCGAACTTTACTCCAAACAAACACTAGCTTGCTAGTCTACCAAGATCGCTAGCAACTCCACCGAGGCTACAAACTACACGCCTCTAGCTAGCCAACCGAAACTCACTAGCCGGGGCTGGACCGAGCTCTGGAGAGGCTCTCCACAACCTAGGGTTCTTCGGCAACCCTCGACTCACCTGCTTGTCGGCATACGATCTAACAGACAACCGCTGAAACAAACAACTCCAATTTCCAAATCCCAACCATGCTAGCCAACTCCAACTCCTTGGGAACCTAGAGGACCCAAAACGCTCTGAGGATGCGTCATCCTCCTACTCAAAACATCGGCCACAACATAACTCCTACCCAAGGAAGGAGCCGAACAACTCTCTTAGCCATGACGATCGTAAAACCATGCGGCTTAGCTACCATCGCTCTTGTTCGGTTTCCAATGAACTCCAACCAACGATCAACAAGAAGATCCGCCAACCAAGCTTAGGCCCAACTTAACAAATCTTGCCTAAGCAACAACTTGATACCACGAGCACGGTATCCTTACCACCTCAACCAAAGCCTTACAACAACCACAGAGTCCAACTTCTCAAGGAACTGAGCACGAGATCTCCAAAGAAAACCCTACATGGATCTGAAACTCTCGCCACAGAACGAACCACACAAAACACACTTGTGTGCATAACTCCCAACCTTCCTTTAGAGATCCAAGACTAACAAGAGCTTTTCCACAAAGCAACGATAACTCTGGCAAATGATACAAACAATCCAAGGAACACCAAAAGTTCCATCTCCGCACGATACTCGAAACTGAGGCAACCTTGCTTTACCAATGCATAATCATGCCAAACCAAACTTACTTTGTACCAAGCCTCTACCAAGGGTGCTTACCCCTAAGGCATCCAAAACCTCTCGCAAGGCATCAGCTCATCTCGCCTCAAAAGCATCCAACTCGCCTCATAAGCATCCAGCTCATCGATAAGCATCCAACTCATGGTCCTCAATTTGACCAAATTCGCATCTACAATGCTCAACTCTCCTCGATTTAGGCACTCGAAGGTAGTTGACCGCACTACCAACCACAAAGAAAATCTCTTGGCCTTAACACTAGCGCGAGACTCACGCGCACCAACATTTACCAACCGGTAACTCTGACTTACTCAACCTCCGTAAACACACGGGAAGAGGCTCCGGCTCCTCTCGAGCATCCTTTCGCTTGTAGTCCATTGACTACCACCGAACTAGCCCTCAGCACGACCTAAACGGGTGCAAGCGCCATAAATGCAGATCCAAGGCTAAAGGAGTACGTTGAACTCCGACGGCATAGAACCATCTGCTATGCCTCACCCAAACTCAAGCTGAACGGACTTAGTGCCAAAGTGGCACACCAACCAATGCACCTCAAGTGCTACTACTACCAAATCCACATCCGAGGAAGTGGGGTTGTTAAACATCAGCAGGGCTCGCAAGGGGCAAAAGATGACCCTTCATCCGCCTCCGACCACTAACACGGCAACTTGCCAAACAATCGGGCGATCGGTGGAGACTCGCTAGTCCACCTCTCACAAGGGACTTCCACCACCATCGATGAACCAAACGGCCTGAGAGCGGCACACCTCGGCCTCTGAGCAGCATCCATCCCACACACGGATGCTAAACTCAAACTCGGCCAACTACTTTACTACTAGCGGTAGGACTTACTAAAACATCGAGCTCTACAGGGCATCCATTTGCCAACACAGGCGTCTCCATCAATGCCAACAAACCGATCTGAATAAACTGCTGATCATGCCCTCCCGGAACCTCAGGGGCTACAAAAGCTCTTTGGGGAAAAATCTTTGAAATAAACTCTGCATACCGGTTGGGCTATCTGTGCCGGGACTCCTCACTACGCACTACAAATCTGCGTGCAGGTCTCGCTCTCTGATAGCTAAAGACCTGCCATCAAATCTCTCACGGCTGGAGCACACTCTGCTCAAGGAGTCTCACTATGAGGCGCTGCTAGCCTCTACCCCCTCCTCTAGGCAACTCAACTGCCGGGGCCAAATCTGGCATGCGGGCCTAACAACCCTGGACGCGGCCTCAACATCAACACGATCGGTCCAACTCCTCGGTCGGACATGCCAAGCGTCCCGCTACTGCAGGTGCGATCAACATACTAGCGATCTGCACAAAGCACCTCCACCCTCTCACTAGGGGAAAAGCAGCAATTGGGCCACAAATGGCCAATGGGAGACTAAGCTCTGCCTCCCTCGGGGACGATGTCCCAGGGCATCCGAATCTATCTGGATACCTCAACAAGCTGCTAAACAAACCGCTCGCACTGCGGGAAAGTTGGCATGATGGCTCACTAAGCCCAAACCAACAACGAGTCAGAACCCGCTCGTCTCCGCTCCACAACACTACACAAGGCATACACAAGATGACAGGTATTGTAAATTCTTAACCCTTTTTCAACAACAAATAGTAAACCTAGGCGTACTGATGACCGCTCGAGTCTTGATGATCATGGAAAAACGACCTACAACAAAAAGGTCGGTCTCTGAGAATCTATGACTCTGAGCTCGATACCAAACTGTAAAGACCCGACCCAAAAGGGGCTCTAAATGGGCCTTTACCCCAATGCATGTAGTGAAAATAAAAGACATCATGAAAAATACATTTCGGATCCCAAGTAAAAACAGAAACATTCAACAACCAAAACATACATTTCTAAAAGCATACTCTGATCAGAGATTTATTTAAACCATTAAAACAATCCACAAGTACAAATATGCTGGAATCCATAAAACGTAAGAAAACATCCTGGGGCTCTGTGCCCGTCTACATGCATTCAGGGGAAATAACAAAAGTCAAGAGTCATGATAAATAAATAAAATAATCGAGAGATGACAAAGAGATTCCATGATCACAGCTCCTCCTTGATCATCACGCCTCGCGCCATGGTTACCCAAAGATAAGTAAGGGTGAGTAACGAATTACTCGGTAAGAATCCCCAACCGGGTACAATACGATATACATGATCATCTAGAAGATTGTATGCAAGCTATGAGTACAAACACGAATGAGAGCACATAGCTTAAGTCCACACTTGGACCTCGGATGCCATCTCGGGGTCTTAGTCCGGAAAATACCACAACACACTATACGCTATATACGGGAACAAGTCCGGCCTCGGCTGTCTCTCTCGATCGAAAGGTGCACTAGCTCAAGATCCCGAGGAGCTCTCCGATCGGCGTGTATTTGTAATGAGCGTAAGCGCGCACCGCATGCTCTTGCAAACTCGGGGTGCCGGGTCTAGTGGCAAGCGCCCGTGTTCGATCACCATGCCTAACTAAATCTCTGGATCGGTGTCACCGACATAGGGGTGTGAGACACGGACACGTGAACTATGTCGGCTGAACCACCGCACTGAGGCTAAGGAACCGGGTCGTGGTAGGCTTACACCGAAGCGGTCCTTGCCCTAACAGTGGCAATCAAGGGCTCTGGCCGAACACGCCGAGGGCGTGCCGATTGCCGGGACGAGGCAATGCCAAGTCATCATCCCGACCGTTGGGGCATTTAACGATCGCCACCCTCACCCAAGATTGCGGGGCCTACCGGTTGGGATAGCTAATCCCTCACGGGGTCCAAGGACGGAGAATCGTCTCGAGCGTCCTTGCCATAGATGCAAGATACTTTATGCATCGGGCGGATGATGCTATCTACACGAATTCTAAACCTTAACAATAATAATAATAACAATTCAATCAATGCGATCCAATACGTGCTCATGAGATACAAGGAACCTAGCATGATACTACGAAGCAAGAACAGATATCGAACATGCTAGAATAGAACAACCTAGCATGGGCTAACATGAGAAATAATACAAGAGTTCATGCCGGTCAAGAATTGAAATGAGCACCTAGGCTAAACATGCTAGTAATCATACACAGCATACAAAACAACAATCACAAATATACCGCAGGTCCACACAACCCCTAAGAAATCCTTACCTTGGCGGGAGGCAACTACACACAAAAATCCTACGCTGCGATCGATCCCGAGCTAGCTAACGGGAACCTAACAAACACAATAGAAATCACCATCATAGCCCTAAAATATAATAAAACAAGCGAGCTCGGCTCGGGGGCACTCACTGCACGCACGACGACACGGCCGAGTGTTCTTGCGGCAGTCGGTGCGGGTGGCAATTTGGGCGCTGGCGAAGCGTGGCCAAAGCGCAGGCGCGCGCGTGCGACACAGGCAACGGCTGTAGCTAAGCGCTGGTTGCGCGGCCGGCATGGCACGCAACCACGGCGGTTACGGCAGCGGCAGGCGCGTCGATGAGCGCGCGCGGCGAAGCGTCATGGCGCGGCGCGCGCGCATCGCGCGCGACAAAGCGACGCGGACGCGGCTGGCGCGCGCGGCGGCAAGCGCGGCGGCGCGGGCGGCGCTGGCGATCTTCTGCTGCTGCGGCGCAGTGCGCGCGGCGGCTCGCGCGAGGATCGGGCGTCGCGATGGACTGTCGCGGGCGGCCTTTGGTGTCGACGGCGGCGGCGGCTGACCGCGCGCGTTCGCGCGTCTTTGCTCGGCGAATCTGGGCTATTCTTTGGCGCGCGACCGGCTCGCTGGTGCGATCTGGGCGTGCTGCTCAGGCGGTCTGGCCGGCTGGTGGGCAGATCCGGCGCCTGGGCAGACCTGCAACAACACACACACACATGGGCACCTCCTCTTACCTTCGGCCAAAGAAAACAACTTATCGAGAAGATGAAGAAGATGAATACCTACCTGGAATGATGATCGAACTACGGAGCAGCAAGGGGATGAAATTCGGCTAGAGAAAGATGGGGAAACAAACTTGGACGGCTAGGAGGATGTGATGGAGAAGAAGAACAAAACCTAGCTTTTCTTTTCCATTTAACCAAATGCACCAAAACCCCAAAATCCAAGGCTAACTATAAAATGACACAGAAAAGAGCAACAAGAGCTCTCAATAGCTCAACCGCCACACCACCCACGACTTCTCGGACCACAGGTTGAAACCCACCAAACACACTTTTAACACACCATTTACCTTTTGCATCACCCCATGCCCAAACACATCCACAAAGCCTCAAAAACTTACATAAATCCATCCAATAATTTTAGCAACTGGAAAAAGACATAAACGGTCCTGACGGCCCGACCAAATTACTAAAATACCCCTAGGGCATACCTGGAAGACCGGGATGAAAACCTGGGTCGTTACATGCACGACACTAAGGGCGTTGCTGGGCGTGCTGGTGCGATAAAGGGCTGCACGCACGGACGGGCTCGCGCTGGAGCTGGGCGATAGGACACGGGCTCTGGAGATGCGTTGCTGCAGGCTGCAATCGGGGTTGCTCGCACTGGTGCTGGGCGATGCGACACGACTGCGAACTGCTGGGGCGCTGCAGGCGGAACGAGCGACGGCAGGAGGCGCGACGAGATGGGGTTGCTGCGGCACGGTGCAGGGCTACGATGCGACGCTGGGCATTGCAGGCTGGTTCTCGAGGAGCTTTCGGTTCAGATTCAGTGGTTCGATTGGGCCGTTAGAGCTGTTTTGACCCTTAGGGGTATTTTGGTCTTTTTGCTCCCCAGGCAGGATTTGTGGATTTTCAGGGATTCGAGGCAGCTCCTGCCTTTGTTTAGGTTTGTTTGTTGGTGGCTGCGAGTCCCGAGATGTTTGGGCTATTCGTTTGGAGGTTCGGTTGTGATTTGGGTTTTGGGCAAAGTTATTGTTGTTTGGGTGTTTCCTCTGGGATTCGAGCCTGGGCCCTTAGTGTTGATTTGGGAGGTTGATTTAAGTGAGGTTTATTGATTGGAAAAGGTTGCTTCAGTCGGGTCTCGAAGGAGGAAGCCGGGAAATGGGATTTAAGGATTTTAAGGTTGGAAAAATGGATAAGGTTGGAAATTTGGATAAGGATAAAATAAAAGAAAGAAAAAGGAAATTCTTTTTTTTTTAAATCCCATTTTTCCCCATTTTTCCCTTTTCTCTCTCTCTATCTCTCCTCCAGCCCGAGCCAGCCCCCCAGCCTGACCCTAGCCGCCCAGCTCGCCAACCCCAGCGCCTAGGTCCCCCAGCCTGCGCCCCAGCTCGTCCAGGTCGCGCCGAGCCCAGCCCCTGCTCGCCCAAGCCCACGTCGCCTAGGTCCCGCGTCGCCCAGATCCGCCTCGACCAGGCCCGCGTCGCCCGACCTCACCCCGGTCGTGCCAGCCCGAGCGCCCTGTAGCTCGTCGCGTCGCCCAGCCCCGCGCGCCGTCTCCTGTGCCGAGCCGCACCGCGCGTCGTCGCCCGGCTGAGCTCGAGCCCGCGCCCGCGCGCCCTTGCCTCGTCCCAGCTCGTAGGTGGGCAGCCTCCGCGCCCCAGCGCCCGTGCCCTGCTCCCAGCGCCTGCGCCCAGCCAGCCCAGCCTGCCTGTTGTGTGTTGGTTGGCCCGAGCCTTGTGGCTTCTCAGATGGTATTTCCCGAGTCTTTTCTTCGTTGGGTCCTGATTTGTTGGCTGCTGTTTATGGATTTAATTGGGGTGTTTTATGTATTTGATTTGGGTGCTTTATTTGATGTTTAGGCTGTTCGAGTTCGATTAGAGGCTCGAGGATCGCTCGTTGATGATTTGTGATTAATTATTTTTTTCTGCTTGTTCCAGGTAAGGATTTCTTACCGTGGTTGTGTGGACCCTACGATATATCATGATGTGCCTTGTTTGCTTGCTGATTGTTATGAGCATGATATTGATAGGGCAGCTTTGTTTGATCTCTTGCTAGCATGTTTGCCTGATTTTACATGTTAGTGCCATACTAGGTTTGTTCTTCCAGCATGCTTATGATTCCTGCTTTACATTCGTAGTATCATGCTAGGTAAATGTGATTGATGTCGGTCATTGCTTGCTAGCCAGGAATCATTTATTTGCTCTGTACTCTTAGATAGAGTTGTAGGGTTTGTCATCATCCAGAGGCTGCGTGGACATAACGTACTTTGTCGCCATTGATCGGGAGTAAAGTGTGCGCAACATAACGTATCTTGCTTCCCCCCCCCCGATCGCCAATGTGGATTTAGTCCTGGTCGGGAGTAAAGTGTGCGCAGCATAACGTATCTTGCTTCCCCCAACCCCCCCCGACCCGCCGGTTGTGGATTTAGCTACCCACTTCGGCATAAGCCTAGTTTGTAGCCTACTAGAGCAGAACCCTGCCAACGGTGTAAGCCTACCTTGGCCGGTTCTTAGCTTCAGGTCGGTGGTTCAGCCGCATGCATGAGCGCCGAGGGCCTCGCGCTCATGATCGATGACACCGCTTCCGAGTCATAGGCATGCGTACCTGGCCCGCATAGTTTGCCCTTAGGCCACCGCATTTACGCCGGTTGCAGCAGCATGCGGTGTGCGCGCACACGTGTTAGTCGCCGGTTCGGAGAGCTCCCCCGTGCTAATGTTCGTGAGTACACCATTCCTTCCAGTTTATAGCCAGACTTCGGGTACTCTCTCGTAAGTCCAGATTAGTAGCAAGGGCAAGGAGGCCCTTGAGGACATCCTTGGGATCAGTTTTTGAGCTGAACAATCCCCCGAGTGAAAGATACTTCGGTGATGTCCCAGGATTGGTCAGGATAACAAATCATTAGGCCGGAAGTAGGAGACTTCTGATGACTCCAGATCTTGTATTATGAGCTCGTTGAGCTGTGATCTGTGTTGATAGCTGTTTGCTTGCATGTTGAGGTGCTAGATGACTGATGTATCGTATTGTACCTCGGTTGGGGATTCTTACTGAGTATGTTTATACTCACCCTTATTTATCTTTCAGGTAACTTGGGACAGCACCAGGATGGCTAGCGGAGGGAGCGGATTGATCATGGGAGCTGCCGGCACTCTGTCATTTATTATTTCTTTTTTTATTCAGCATGTAGATGGGCAGAAGTCCTAGGGGAACATTGTTTAAAACGTTGTTTAAATTGTATTGTATATTTTTATAATACTGGCCAGGTTGTTTTACTTCGTTGGATTGTTTAAATGAAAAATTATGGTTATGTTTTAAGGGTTCCCCCTTCTCATATGTTTTTGAAGAGTTTTAAAATATGAGCACTAAACCGCTTGTTATCATATTTAACTTGCATGCTGAGTGAGAACCCCGGTTTAGGACCATGTTTTGGGTCGGGTTCTTACAGTGCGTATCAAAGCACAGAGTCATAGATTCTGTAGACTAACCTGCTTTGTAGGTTGTTGTTCCCATGATCATCGACTCCACGGTAGTCGAGTTTATCCGAGTTCAATTAAGTTAAGGGTTAAGAATTTACAATACTTTTCATCTAGCTTTTATGCCTTGTGTAGAGTTGTGGCGCGGAGACGAGCAGGTTCTAACTCGTTGTTGGTTTGGGCTTAGAGCGCCATCATGCCAACTTTCCGCAGTGCGAGCAGTTTGATGAGCAGTGAGAGCCCCAGTGTGCGCCAACTTTTATGCTTTGTGCGGATCGCCGATATGTTGATCGCACTCGAGAGGAGGCGAGTTTAGACTCCGTGAGGCCATTTGTGGCCCGGTTGTTGGTTTTCCCCTAGTGAGAGGGTGGAGGTGCTTTTGCAGATCGCCAGTATGTTGATCGCACTCAGAGGAGCATGGATGCTTGGCATGTCCGACCGAGGAGTTGGACTGATCGTGTTGATGTTGAGGCCGCGTCCCAGGGTTGTTTAGGTCCGTAGGCCAGATTTGGCTCTGGCAGTTGAGTTGCCAAGTGGAGGGGGTAGAGGCTAGCACGCCTCAGAGTGTGCCTTCTTGAGCAGAGTGTGCTCCAGCCATGAGAGATTTGATGGCAGGTCTTTAGCTATCAGAGAGCGGAGACCCAGGCGCAGTTTGTAGCGCGTAAGTGAGGAGTCCCGGGCACAGATAGCCCAACTGACAGAGTTTGTTTCAAAGATCCCCGGTAGCTCTTGTAGCCCCGAGGTTCCGGGAGGGCATGATCAGCAGGTTTATGCGAGATGAGTTTGTTGGCGTTGATGAAGCCGCCCGATTTTGGCAAGTGGAAGCCTCAGAGAGCTCGATGTTTTAGAAAGTTCTCTCGCTAGTAGCAAAGCGGTTGGCGAGTTTGAGTTTAGCATCCGTGTGTTGGGATGCCTGCTTTGCTCAGCAGAAATGAGATGTGTCGTTCTGCTTACATTTGGTACAACAGTTGGTGGTGAAGTCCCTTGAGAGAGGTGGACTAGCAGAGTCTCCACCAGTCGCCCGATTGATTGGCAAGTTGCCGGGTTAGTGGCTTGAGGCAGATGTAGAGACATCTTTGCCCCCCTTGCAAGCTTCTTTGTCGTTATTCTGACCAGGCTCTCTTAGTACCCTCGTAGCCAGGGTGTAGTGTGGAGTTTGCTTGCCAGGGTTTTATCCGTCTGTGGATTTCAGCGGGCTAGTAGAGTGGAACACTCTTTTTATTTGGATGTTCCAAGTGTGGAACAAGTTGTTGCCACCCGAGGAGTTGGCCTGAGCTTTTGTTGAGCATCGAGTGGAATGCATGTAAAGACCCGACCCAAAAGGGGCTCTAAATAGGCCTTTACCCCAATGCATGCATTCAAAGCAAAGGACAATATGCAAATAAGTTTTCGGATTCCCAATTAAAACAAACAATCAAGATGCAACAAATCAAAATAGTTTGTTTGAAACTCCATCTGTCTCCAAGCACTGTTTTCAAGGCAAATACATTTCCAAACGCATACTCTGATTAGAGATTTATTAAAACATTTGAAACATCCTCAAATACAACAAAGCTGGAATCCACAAAAACGTTCAAAAAACATCATAGGGCTCCGTGCCCGGCTACATGCATTGAGGGGAAAATAAAAGACAAGAGTCATAGAAATAAAAGGTCAGAGACGACAGCAGGTTCCCATGATCACAGCTCCTCCTTCAGCCATCCTGTCTCGCACCTTGGTTACCTATGGAAAACCACAAAATAAGGGTGAGTAACGAATTACTCAGTAAGAATCCCCAACCGGGGTACAAGACGATATACATGGTCATCTAGATGATTGTATGCAAGCTATGAATATAAACACAGAATAGAGCACATAGCTTAAATCCACATATAATCTTCGGATGCCAACTTAGGGTCTTAGTAAGGAATAATCCACACCACACAATACGCCCTATACGAGAAATAAGTCTCGGCCTCAGCCTGTCTACTGTCGATACGAAAGATTTACTGGCTCAAGATCCCGAGGAGCTCTCCGGTCGGCGATGTAATGAGCGTAAGCGTACACTGCATGCTACTACAGACCATGGGGGGTGCCGGGTCTAGTGGCAAAGCGCCCATGTCCAGATCACCATCCCTAACTAAATCTCGGATCGATGTCACCGACATAGGGTGTGAGACTGGACACGTGAACTATGTCGGCCAACCACCGCACCGAGGCTAAGGAATCGGTCGTGGTAGGCTTACACCGAGAAGCCGCCCTTGCCCTAACAGTGGCAATCGTGGCTCTTGCCGAACACGCCGAGGACGTGCGCGCCGCCGCCGGGCGAGGCAATGCCAAGTCATCATCCCGACCGTTGGGGCATTTAACGATCTGCCACCCTCACCCAAGATTGCGGGGCCTCTGCTGGTCGGGTTAGCTAAACCCTAACGGGTCCGGGGATGAGTACTACCTCGTGCGTCCTGCCAAGGATGCAAGATACTTTATGCATCGGGCCGGATGATGCTACCTACCTACACTCTAACCTATCATATCAATAACATACAATCCAATACAATCCAAAACGTGCTCAACAGATACAACGAACCTAGCATGGTACTACGAAGCAAGAACAGATATGAGCATGCCAGAACGGAACAACCTAGCATGGACTAACATGAGAAACAACATAAGAAATCATGCCAGTTGGAAATTCAGAACAGAGCACCTATCACTATACATGCTGATAATCACAAACAGGCATATAAACAGCAATCACATGTAATATCGCAGGGCCCACACAACACCGGTAAGAAATCCTTACCTTGGTCGGGAGGCTTCTACACACAAATCCTAAGCTGCGAGCAATCCCGAGCTAGCTAACGGAACCTAGCAAACACAATAATAATCAACATCTATAAACCTAAAAATAATAAAACAGCAGGCTCGGCTCGGAAGCACTCACACGGCACGACGACACGAGGCTAGGCGTTCTTGGGCGGTCTGGCGCGGCTTGGCTGGGCTCAGCAGAGCGCGCGGGGCGGCGCCCCGGGCACGGCCTGACGGCGAGAGATGCTTTGGCGTGCGACGCGGATAAGGGCGAGCGACATGGCACGGGCGAGGACGCGCGGGCGCTGGGCGTGTGATGCGGACGCAGACAAGCTGCTCGGGAGAGGACGCGCGGGGCGATCTGGCGTGCTGGCTTGCGAGCGAACTGGGCGACCTACTGCGACAGCGAGCTTGCAATCCGGGCGACTCGGCTGTTGGGCGTGCGACGGGCGATCTGGGTGCGACAGGGCTGCAGACGATGGAGCTGGCTGGGCTGGTGGGCGAGTGGCAGGGCGATCTGGGCGCGATCTGGCCAAGCGATGGAGCTGGCTGGTGCGATGAGCTCGGCTGCTGGGCTTCCCTCGGCTGGCTGCACCAAACACACACACACACACAACCCCTTTTTTTTACATTCGGCCAGCAAGAATCCATAACGGAGAAGACGAAGAGACGAAGGACTTACCCGGAATGATGATTGAACCTTGGGGCTGCAAAGGGAATGAAAAAATCGGTAAGGGGGCTAGGGAGAGCTTGGCTTGTGCGGCAAAGAGGATGATGGGGGAGAATGACAAAAGACCTAATTTCTTTTTCATTTAACCAAATGCACCAAAACTCCAAGATCCAAGGCTAACCATAATATGACGCAGAAAGAGCAACAAGAGCTCTCCATAGCTCAACTGGCACTCATCCCCACAGGCTTTCCTGTAGACCCGGGTTCAAATCCCAGCTGCTACACAAATTCCTTTATTTTTACTTTTACAACTATCCATGCTCAAACGCTTCCACAAAACTTCAAAAACTTACATCAATCCATCCAATAATTTTATCGACTGGAAAAAGACATAAACGGCCCTGACGGCCCGACCAAATTACCAAAATACCCCTAGGGCATAACTAGAAGATCGGGATGAACACCTGGGCCGTTACAATGCAGGAGTTGGCCTGAGCTTGTGTTGAGCATCGAGTGGGATGCAGGAGTAGGTCTTGGCATGTCTGTTGGTCGAGCTGCCAAAGAGTAGTCTGCTCGAGTGTTTGGACTCTTGTGCTAAGTGCCATTGCCCCGTCACTTGGAGTGTGACCTTCCCTATCCTCAGAGGGGCATAAAGCTCGTTTATGGCTGATTTATGTTGTAAAGGATGTAGTGCCTGTTGGCACCAAGCTTTGAGAGGAGGCCTAGATTCAGGCTAGTTGGCACTTTTGTGCAGGTGGTTCCATGGCTGCCCAGAGTATAGCATCCCCACTAGTCTTGTACCCATTTCCTGAGGTTGCACCCGTTTGGGTTGCATAAGAGATCTAGCTCGGTGGTAGTCAGAGGACTACAAGTTTGAGGTCTTTCGAGGGAAAGTAGGAGCTTTTCAGGGTCACTGAGAGTTGGGTACCAAAGGATGTTGTAGGTCACATTAAGAGCTAAGCGCGTTCGAATTCTCGCTGTGTTGTGAGCTGTGAGCCGTTTGATGGTAGCATGATTCGGCTACCCTTTGAGTTACCCTAGTATGGGTAGTGTTGGCATCGAGGATGCGTGGTTGATCCAGTGTTAGAGCCATGAGTTGGATGGTTGATCGGAGCGCGTTTAGTGGGCACATTGGTTTGAGGTATGATAGCTTGGTGTGGATTCGCTCTTGTAGAGTGAGTTGGCCAATGTGGCTTTTCGTGGTGAGTTGGCCCCGAGAGGGTTTGAACTCTTTTTACTCCCTTATTAGTAGTGGCTCTGTTGGAGGCAAAAGTTGCCATGTGTGAGAGTCCTTGTTGGCATTGGATCTTAATGATCAAGTTGGAGCTGTACACCCCGATGTACTTTTGTGTAGCTCGTTCCGTGGTTTATGTTTGGAGAACCACGAGAGGTTCGTGTTGAGGAACCAGTGCTCAGTCTTTGAGGTGTCAAGGCTTTAGTTCTTGGCAAGTGCCCTAGCTTTGGTTGTAAAGATGTCGTGCTCGTTGCCGGGTTGTTGTTTAAGCATGTTTTGCTAGTTGGGCCTTAGCCTGGTTAGAGTTCAGTTAGAACTGAACAAGAGCGGTGGTAGCAAAGCCGCGTAGTTTCTGATCGTTATGGCTAAGAGAGCTGTTCGGATCCTTACCTTGGGCAGAAGGTATGTTGTGGCTGATGCTTGAGTAGAAGGATGATGCATTCTGTAGCGTTTCCGGTCCTCTGCGTTTTCAAGAGTTGGAGTTGGCCAGCGTAGTTGAGATGCTGGAGAGGGTTGTGCCCGTGTAGCCGGTTGTCTGTTAGATTGTTTGACGACCGTGTGTGTCGGAGGGTGATCGGAGGATCCCTAGGTTGTGGAGAGCCTCTCCAGAGCTCAGTAGGACCCAGGCAGTGTTCCTTGGGTGAGTTTCTTGCAGACTTGGTAGTCTAGCAAGCTAGTGCTTGTTTGGAGTAGAGTCCGGATTGGTTCCGGTGTGGTGGCTAGTTGGTGCTTGGTGTTGACCAAGATTTGGTTCTCTTGATTGTTTCAAGAGCTTGCTCGGTTTGAGCAAGAGGGCGATGCCCTGAGGACCTGTTCCTAGTCAGGAAGTTTTGGGAGTTGACCCCTCCCTCGGTGGTTGAGTAAGTTCTGCTAGCTCTGGATTGGTGGTACAATCGGTTGAGGTTTCCCCTTGGGTGTTGCTTCCAAGAGAGTTGGTTGTTGTTGCCCTTGGGTTTGAGCTAGTCAGCGAGCATGTGTGATGTTCGCTGCCCTTCAGAGGTTGCTTGCTGGGGAATCGTTCCCGTTGAGAAGGAGTCAGCGTAGATTCTGAGTTGTGTAGTTGATCAGAGTAGCGCAGTGGTTAGCCCAGCGAGAGGGTCCCTGCATGGTGTTGTTAGCAAGCGAAAAGTTGTTTGTTCCCGCAAGAGCGGAGGCCAGCCAGTTTCAGAGTTGAGCTTTTGCAGGAAAGTTGTTGGTTCTTTGGGGTTTGAGGAACCCCTAGTTTCTATGGTGGTTGAGTTGCACCATGGATGCCAGCCTCGAGTATTATCTTTGGAGATAGCCTCGTCAGTTCGTATTCCTTGCGATGTTCCGAGTGTGGAGTTTCTAGTCGCAAGATGAGTTAGGCCTAGGCTAAAAGGAGGAAGTCCTTTGAGTAGCCAGTTGGACTTAAGAGTTGAGTGGTAGCTTGGAGGCGAGCTTTGCTCGTTATGAGCTTGGTTTGAGTTTCTGCTGAGCAAGCCTTTCTCGAGTTTTGTTCCTAGTTGTTGTGCTTTCGCAGTTGGCGATTAGCGGAGCCACAGTTGAGTGAGTTGGCACAAAGGTGCCGTGGCATTGGTTGGTTAAACCCTTGAGTTGCTATCCTTAAGGTGTTGTGTTGCTAGTGTCTGCGTGATGGTTTGGTCCTTGCAGCCCGAGATTTTCCATGAGAGGAATGTTGGTTGTTTCCTTGCCTGGCAATGTTCTCTTTGGCCAGTTGCTAGTAGGTTTGCATGGAAAAGTTTGCGTTCCGCCGTTGAGAGGCTCCAGTTTGTTGGCTTGGACGAGTGGAGCCTGTGCCTGGTTTTGGCCATTTAGGGTTGGCCGTAGCTGAAGTTTCAGCGCGTGCTAGTTGGAAAAGTTTGCCTTTTGGATCAATCGCCAGATGGTGGTTCGATTGTATTTCGTTAAGGCTGTAGGCAAGTTTGTGGTTCGCTGGTCTCTTGTGAAGTAAGAGTAGGCTGTTTAGTTTCTGGAACCTGAGAGGTTCAGTTGTTTGGCCAGCTTGGTGTAGAGTTGAGGCTGTTTGTTAACAGCTGTGAGCATTCAGAGAAGTTTTGCCAGTGCGTGGCGTTGAGTTTTGGAGCTTGTGCCCAGTCTGCGAGTTTGCTGAGAGTAACACCGTAGAGAGGTGTTCCGTGTTGGATTAGCAGGGTTTAGTTTGAGCCCCAGGTTTGTAGGGCCTTTTGAGATCCTTGAGCGGATCAGAGCAGTGGTTAGCTTTGCCCAGTCTTTGGCAGCGGTGCATTTTTGTGTTCCTCGTCTCGATGTTGAGATAGTTTGTGGCAGACTGGATAGCTTTGTGGCTTTGAGCCTTTGAGAACCCAAGAGGGTTTGGTTTTCGAAGAAGGGCTAGTTTTGTCTTAGCCGAGAAGTTCAGTTGGCTAGGAATTAGTGGAGATTTCCTAGAGCCATTTCGTCTTAGGACTTTTGAGGACGAAAGTCTTAAAAGGAGGGAGTATTGTAACGGCCCAGTTTTCTATCCCGGTTCTCGAGGAGCTTCAGTTCAGTTCGATGGTTGGTTGGGCCGTTAGAGTTTATTTGACCCTTAGGGGTATTTTTTGGTCTTTTGCTCCCGGGCGGGATTTGTGGATTTTCAGGCTTGAGGCGCTCCCGCCTTTGTTGACGTTGTTTGTTGGTGGTCATGAGTCCCGAGATGTTTGGGCTATTCGTTTGGAGGTTCGGTTGTGATTTGGGTTTTGGGCAAAGTTATGGTTGTTTGGGTGTTTCCTTTGGGATTCGAGCCCGGGCCCTTAGTGTTGATTTGGGAGGTTGATTTAAGTGAGGTTTATTGATTGGAAAAGGTTGCTTCAGTCGGGTCTCAAAGGAGGAAGCCGGGAAATGGGATTTAAGGATTTTAAGGTTGGAAAAATGGATAAGGTTGGAAATTTAGATAAGGATAAAATAAAAGAAAGAAAAAGGAAATTTCTTTTTTTTAAAAATCCCATTTTTCCCCATTTTTCCCAAAAATTCCAATTTTTCCCTTTTCTCTCTCTCCTCCAGCCTGAGCCAGCCCCCCAACCCGACCCTAGCCGCCCAGCTTGCTAACCCCAGCGCCCAGCTCGCCCAGCTCGCTCAGCCCGAGCCCCAGCTCGTCTAGGTCGCGCCGAGCCCAGCACCTGCTCGCCCAAGCCCGCGTCTCCCAGGTCCCGCGTCGCCTAGATCCGCCTTGCCCAGGCCGGCGTCGCCCGACCTCGCCCATGTTCGTGTCGCCCAGCTGCGCACTGTGCCGAGCTGCACACAGTGTCGCGTCGCCCAGCCCCGCACAATGCTGTGCTAGCCCGAGCGCCCTGTAGCTCGTCGCGTCGGCCAGCCCCGCCCGCGTCCCTAATGCTTGCCGAGCTCGCGCCCGCGCGCCATCCCCTGCGTCGAGCCGCGCCGCGCGCCATCGCCCGGCTGAGCTCGAGCCCGCGCCTCAGCGCCCGTGCCCTGCGCCCAGCCTGCCTGTTATGTGTTGGTTGGCCCGAGCCTTGTGGCTTCTCGGATGGTATTTCCCGAGTCTTTTCTTCGTTGGGCTCAGATTTGTTGGCTGGTGTTTATGGATTTAATTGGGGTGTTTTATGTATTTGATTTGGGTGCTTTATTTGATGTTTAGGCTATTCGGGTTCGATTAGAGGGTCGAGGATCGCTCGTTGATGATTTGTGATTAATTATTGTTTTCTGCTTGTTCCAGGTAAGGATTTCTTATCGTGGTTGTGTGGACCCTACGATATATCATGATGGGCCTTGTTTGCTTGCTGATTGTTATGAGCATGATATTGATAGGGCAGCTTTGTTTGATCTCTTGCTAGCATGTTTGCCTGATTTTACAGGTTAGTGCCATGCTAGGTTTGTTCTTCCAGCATGCTTATGATTCCTGCTTACGTTCGTAGTATCATGCTAGATAAATGTGATTGATGTCGGTCATTGCTTGCAAGCCAGGAATCATTTATTTGCTCTGTACTCTTAGATAGAGTTGTAGGGTTTGTCATCATCTAGAGGCTGAGAGGACATAACGTACTTTGTCCCCACTGATCGGGAGTAAAGTGTGCGCAGCATAACGTATCTTACTTCCCCCCCCCCACGATCGCCAATGTGGATTTAGCTCTGGTCGGGAGTAAAGTGTGCGCAGCATAACGTATCTTGCTTCCCCCCCCCCCGACCCGCCGATGTGGATTTAGCTACCCACATCGGTATAAGCCTAGTTTGAAGCCTGCTAGAGCGGAACCCTGCCAACGGTGTAAGCCTACCTTGGCGGTTCTTAGCTTCAGTGCGTGGTTGTTTGCACAGATGAGCGCCGAGGGCCTCGCGCGACTGTGATCAGTGACACCGCTTTCGAGTCATAGGCATGCGTACCTGGCCCGCGTAGTTTGCCCTTAGGCCCTCCCATTTACGCCGGTTGCAGCAGCATGCGGTGTGCGTGCACACGCGTTAGTCGCCGGTTCGGAGAGCTCCCCCGGGCTAATGTTCGTGAGTACACCATTCCTTCGATTTAGAGCCGGACTTGGGTACTCTCCGTAAGTCAGTTAATGTAGCAGGGCAAGGAGGCCCTTGAGGACATCCTTGGGATCGATTTTGAGTTGAACAATCCCCCAAGTGAAAGATACCTCGGTGATGTCCCAGGATTGGTCAGGATAACCAATCATTAGGTCGGAAGTAGGAGACTTCCGATAACTCCAGATCTTGTATTATGAGCTCGTTGAGCTATGATCTGTGTTGATAGCTGTTTGCTTGCATGTTGAGGTGCTAGATGACTGATGTATCGTATTGTACCCCGGTTGGGGATTCTTACTGAGTATGTTTATACTCACCCTTATTTATCTTTCAGTAACTTGGGGACAACACCGGGATGGCTAGCGGAGGAGTGATTGATCATGGGAGCTGCCGGCACTCTGTTATTTATTATTGCATTGTTTATTCAGCATGTAGATGGACAGGAGTCCTAGGGGAACATTGTTTAAAACGTTGTTTAAATTGTATTGTATATTTTTATAATACTGGCCAGGTTGTTTTACTTCGTTGGATTGTTTAAATGAAAATTTATGGTTATGTTTTAAGGGTTCCCCCTTCTCATATGTTTTTGAAAGGTTTTTAAATATGAGCACTAAACCGCTTGTTATCATATTTAACTTGCATGCTGAGTGAGAACCCCGGTTTAGGACCATGTTTTGGGTCGGGTTCGTCACCTGGGGCGTCTGCGACAGGCGGGCTGCAGCGACGGTCAAGCGACCAGCGTTGTAGAGAGGGGCTGCTTTTACGTCATGTTGCTCTACCGGTGCACAACACCAAAACTCAATCTCTTCTTCTCTCGGCCAGCAAGAACAACACCCAAAACGAAAGAGAGAATGAGGGATCGAGAACATTTACCCGGGATGAACGAGACGGCGAAGCTTTGGGAGAAGACACACATCAAGGAGAGCTTGGGAGAATGGGGGCTGCAAAGAGGATTTGGAGAAGCAAAAAGAATGAAAACCTATTTCTTTTCTCTTTTAATCAAACTCACCTAAATCCCAAAACCAAAGCAAACCAAGACATACAGTGGAATAAGCAACAAAAGCAACCGGTGGCCCAACTAGCAGGACCACACCTTTGACTCCTTGGCCACCCGGGTTCGAAACCCAACAACAATACTTTTAAACCACTAATTTATTTTTGCATATCTCCATGCCCAAACACATCCACAAAGCAATCAAACCCTACATTTGACCATCCAAGAATTATATCAACTGAGAAAGACAGAAACGGCCCTAACGGCTCGACAAATTACCAAAATACCCTTAGAACATACCTGGAAGACCATGATGAAAACATGGGTCGTTACATAGGCGTAGAAGCTTAGAGATTGAGGTGGGGCAACATGTCTTCCTGAAGGTAGCACCGATACGTGGAGTACTGAGATTTGGTAAACGGGGCATGCTAAGTCCCAGGTTTGTGGGACCTTTTGAGATACTTGAGCGAATCGGTCCAGTGGCATACCAATTAGCTTTGCCTCCGTCGTTGGCTTCTGTGCATAGCGTATTCCACGTATCCATGTTACGTCAATACGTTGCAGACCCGTCCCACATTGTTGATTTTGAGCCGCTACAGCTGAACAAGGACTTGAGCTTCGAGGAGAAGCCTATGCAGATTTTAGCTCGGGAAAGCAAGGTTTTGCGTAACTTGGAGATCAGTTTAGTCAAAGTTCAGTGGAGAAACCAGAGAGCAGAAGAAGCCACTTGGGAGCTTGAGGATGAGATGAGGATGTACTACCCGGAGTGGTTTTAGCTTTAGGACTTTCGGGGACGAAAGTCTTAAAATGAGGGAATACTGTAACAGCCCAAGTTTTTCTTTCGGTTCTCCGGGCCTGACAGGTTGTTCTTCCTGTTAGTTGTTGGGCTGTTAGGGTCTTTTTGTGCTTCCAGGGGTATTTTGGTCATTTTACCCACCAGGGGGCATTGTGGTCATTTTGCCCATCGGGTTGTTCTCACAGTTATTCAGGGTTTCAGGAATGTCTGTGTTGGTTTTGGACTTCATTGTTCCTCCGGTTTTGATTTCCAGGGCAAGAGTTCCATTTTAGGAACGTTTGGTGGTCTCCTAGGTAAAAGGAGAAAATTAAAATAAATTGTGTTTGAGCTAGGATTTGATCCTTGGTGTGTGGTTGTCGAAAATTGAGGCTTGTGTAGAGGAAAATAAATTGTTTTAAAAAGTGTTGTTGGTGGGGCTCGAAGGGGGGATTTTTGGGGGTATTTTTATTTATGAAAAATAGGGGAAATTACTAGGGTTTGATCATATTCTCTTCCCCTCCCTTTGGTTGAATTCCTCTATCTCCCATTCCCTCTCCATTGCTGAAATTGCAAGCTCCCAAATTCTCTCCATCTCCATTGCTTCCAACCTCAAGGTTTTCAAGTGTAGTTCCTCTCCTCCTCCATTGATTCTCCAGGGTAAGCTTTTCTTTTCAAATCCATTCTCCTTCTCTTCTTCTTGCCATGGCCGAGACTAAATTCTCATAAAGGAGATGGTGGTTTTTCTTCTTCTCTTCTTGTAGATCCGAGAGCCTTGTTTGGGATAGGGGAAAATTGTGCTTGCCTTGCTTGTTGGAAATCTGAACTCATCTTCCTTCTCCAACCTCCATTGTCGAGAGCTTCAAGGTAAGATTGATTGTGATTTTGTTGTGTTTGACTTGTGGTTTGGTTAGATCTAACTTGTCTTTCTCTTCTTTGTGCAAATCCAAACCCTAGCCAAATTGCTCCTTGTTTGTGTTTGTCTTGGCCGAGACACCTAGTGCTTTGGGGAGCCTTGCCGAATCCGCCTTGGTGAATAGGTGAGTTGGTTGTTGTTGCCTTGTGGATGGTGTTGTTTGGCCGAGAGCACCTTAGGAGGAACAAGGGGGTGTTGTGTTTTGTTACAAGCAAATCTAACTTGATTTGGTTCTTGTGGTTGCCCTAGCCGAGATTGAAGTGGAAGAAGGTGGAAGTTCTCTTGTGTGTGGTTTGACCTAGCTTGGCCGAGAATACCCTTGGAGGTTGAGGTCTTGCTCGGGTTTCGGTAAAGCCCTAATTCCTGCGTGTTTGGTTGTGTAGTTTGTTGCACGCTAGTTTGTAAACGATTGTTCTGTTGTTAGGGTAACTGTGTGGTGTTGTGACGAACCCGACCCGAAACATGGCCCTAAACCGGGGTTCTCACTCAGCATGCAAGTTAAATATGATAACAAGCTGTTTAGTGCTCATATTTAAAAACCTTTCAAAACATATGAGAAGGGAGAACCCTTAAAAGATAACCAACAATTTACATTTAAAAAATCCAACGAAGTAAAACAACTTGGCCAGTGTTTATAAAAATCATACAATACAATTTGTACAACTTTTTAAACAATGTTCCCCTAGGACTCCTGTCCATCTACATGCTGAATAAACAATGCAATAATAAATGACAGAGTGCCGGCAGCTCCCCATGATCAATCAGCTCCCTACGCTAGCCCTCATGGCGTTGTCCCAAGTTACCTGAAAGATAAATAAGGGTGAGTATAAACATACTCAGTAAGAATCCCCAACCGGGGTACAATACGATACATCAGTCATCTAGCACCTCAACATGCAAGCAAACAGCTATCAACACAGATCATAGCTCAAC
The DNA here is from genome assembly GCA_036507275.1 of Sicyos edulis. NCBI lineage: Eukaryota > Viridiplantae > Streptophyta > Magnoliopsida > Cucurbitales > Cucurbitaceae > Sicyos > Sicyos edulis. The sequence continues at coordinate 13,389,042 of CM071858.1, forward strand.
GAGCTCATAATACAAGATCTGGAGTCATCGGAAGTCTCCTACTTCCGGCCGAATGATTGGTTACCCTGACCAATCCTGGGACATCACCGAGGTATCTTTCACTCGGGGGATTGCTCAGCTCAACAACTGATCCCAAAGATGTCCTCAAGGGCCTCCTTGCCCTTGCTAATCTGGACTTACGGGAGAGTACCCGAAGTCCGCTCTAACGGAAGGAATGGTGTACTCACGACATTAGCCCGGGAGCTCTCCTAACAACAACTAACGCTGCAGTGCGCGCACACCGCATCTTCTTTGTAACAGCGTAAATGCGGGGCCTAAGGGCAAACTACTCGGGCCAGTACACATGCCTATGACTCGGAGCGGTGTCATCGATCACGATGCGCGAGGCCCTCGACGCTCATCTGTGCAAACAACCACCAACTCGGGCTAAGAACCGGCCAAGGTAGGCTTACACCGTTGGCAGGGTTCAGCTCTAGCAGGCTACAAACTAGGCTTATGCCGAAGTGGGTAGCTAAATCCACAACCGGCGGGTAGGGGGGCGAAGCAAGATACGTTATGCTGCGCACACTTTACTCCTGACGAGCTAAATCCACCTTGGCGGCCAGGAAGCAAGATACATTATCTTTGCGCGCACTTTACGCCCGATCAGTGGGGACAAAGTACGTTATGTCCGCTCAGCCTCTGGATAATGACAAACCCTACAACTCTATCTAAGAGTACAGAGCAAATAAATGATTCCTGGCTAGCAAACAATGAGCGACATCAATCACATTTACCTAGCATGATACTACGAGCTTAAAGCAGGAATCATAAGCATGCTAGAAGAACAAACCTAGCATGGCACTAACATGTACAATCAGGTAAACATGCTAGCAAGAAATCAATCAAAGCTGCCCTACCAATATCATGCTCATAACAGCAAACAAGCATACAAGGCATATCATGATATATCGCAAGGTCCACACAACCACGGTAAGAAATCCTTACTTGGAACAAGCAGAAAATAATAATAATAATCACAATTAACCAAGCGACCCTCGAGCCTCTAATCGAACCCGAATAGCCTATACATCAAATAAAACACCCCAATTAAATACAATAACCAGCAGCCAACAAATCAGGGCCCAACGAAGAAAAGACTCGAGAAATACCATCCGAGAAGCCACAAGGCTCAGGCCAAGCCAACAGAGCTGGGTGCAGGCGCAGGGGCGCTGGGGTGCGGGCTCGACACAGCTGGGCGACGGCGCGCGGCGAGGCTCGGCACAGAGGACGGAGCGCGGGAGCGAGCGCGACGCGCTACAAGGGACGCGCGGCGCGTAGACGCGACGGGGGCGGGCTATAGGGCGCTCGATCTGCAGCGCGGGGCGGCTGGCGAGGGGCGGGCAACGCGACATTGTCTTTGCGCCGGGCTCGGGCGACGCGACATGGACCTGGGCGACGCGTCCTGGGAGACAGTGTGGGACGCGATCGGGCAGGCTTGGCTAGCTGGGGCGGACCTAGACAGCCAGCCGCACGGGGTGGCTCGACATCTTTGTCTTGGTGGGCTCGGGCGTGAGCTGGCGGCTAGGGGCTCGGGGCTGGCGACGACCAAGAAGTGGGGTCGGGCTGGAGGAGAGAGAAAGGGGAAAAATGGGGTAAAAAGGAAAAATGGGGAAAAATTAAAAGGAAAATGGGATTTTAAAAAAAGAAATTTCCTTTTTCTTTTTATCCTTATTTTCCATCCTTATCCATTTTTATCCAAATTCTAAAAATCCTTATAATCCTTAAATCCCATTTCCCGGCTTCCTCCTTCGAGATCCGACTGAAGCAAACCTTTCCAAAGAATAAATCTCACTTAAATTAACCTCCAAATCAACACCAAGGGCCCGGGCTCGAATCCCAAAGGAAACACCCAAACAACCATTACTTTGCCCAAAACCCAAATCACAACCGAACTCCCAAACGAATAGCCCAAACATCTCGGGACTCGCAGCCACCAACAAACAAGCCTCGACAAAGGCAGGAGCTGCCTCGAAGCCCTGAAAAACCACAAATCCTGCCCGGGGAGCCAAAAGACAAAAATACCCCTAAGGGTCAAAATAGCTCTAACGGCCCAACCGAACCACTGAATCTGAACCGGAAGCTCCTCGAGAACCGGGATAGAAAACTGGGCCGTTATAGGTGTTCCTCAACTTGTGGATTCATTATGGGATTTGGGATTCTGCTGTTGTCATGTAAGGGTTCCTCGCCAGGGTTGTGTGGGCCCTACGCACCTCATTGATAACTCCTAGTTGTGTGTTTGTATGAACTGTTAGTGGATTAGGCTTTTATGCAGGTTGTCTGGACTTTATAACTGTTAGTGGATTAGGCTTCTATGTAGGTTGTCTGGAAAATATAAACTGTTAGTGGATAGGCTTTTGCAGGTACCCTAGAAGAGTTTGTGCTTGTAGATGTTTAGCTCTGTTTATTCTCTCGTGTGTGTAAAATGGAAATGTATGTTGTATATACTTTGTGGTGATGTATGCTTTAGCATGAATGTAGCTAGGTCTTCTGGGACTATTGTTAGGGTTGGCATGTAGAATATATCTTGTTTATGTGCTTCTCTTCCTATTGACTGTTTATCTGTCCGCTTTACATTCTTATATCATGAACATAGTAATTATTATACCATGACTGTAATAGTGTGCTCGAGTCATTAGGGAGTCCCGAGTGTCAGTCGGTGTAAAGACCCGACCTGAATGGGGTCCTAAACTAGGCCTTTACCTCAATGCATGCTTTAAAACTTAGAAAATAATATGCAAGGTTGTATGCCAGATTCTCAATAAAACTAAACGGTAAACATCCATTCAAAACAAGACAAAATGCCCTGGAACCTGTCCCTGTTTCCAAGTACCTGTTCCAGGCTAAATACAATTTAAAACGTACTCTGATCAGAGATTTAATTCAAACATTCAAATCCAAAAATAGTTTACATCAGTGTCAGAATCCGGAAAGCAACCAGAAAACAACCTAAGGGCTCTGTGCCCAATTACATGCATTCAGAGGATATTTAAACATAAAAACATAAATAAAAGACTCAGAGTTTAATCAGCTGGTTTCCATGATCAGCAGCTCCTCCTTCAGCCATCCTGTCTCGCACCATGGTTACCTGTGGAAAACCACATAATAAGGGTGAGTAACGAATTACTCAGTAAGAATCCCCAACTGGGGTACAATACGATATAACTCGTCATCTAGTAGAAGGTATGCAAGCTATGAATATAAACACAGAAGAGAGCACTTTACTTTAATCCACACATAAACCTCGGATGCCATCTCAGGGTCTTACTCCGGAAAATCTACCACGTGATACGATACTATAAGAGAAACTAATCCCGACCTCAGCCTTCCTACTGTCGATACAAAAGGTGCACTGAACTCAAGATCCCGAGGAGCTCTCGATCGTGTACCATAATGAGCGTGTGCGCTCACCGCATCTTCTTTGCAAAACCGAGGAGGTCTTGGGTCTAGGGCATCTTGCCACGGTCCAAAGACGCATGCCTAACAAATCTTTGGATCGGTGTCACTGAACATAGTGGTGTGAGACCAGGACACTATGACTATGTCAGCATGTACCACCGCACCTGAGGCTAAGAAACCGGTCGTGGTAGGCTTACACTAGGAACCGGTCCTTGCCCTATCAGGTGGCAATCAAGAGCTATGGCCGACACGCTGAGGACGTGTCGACTGCATGGGACAAGGCAATGCCTCGTCATTCCCCCGACCGTTGGGGCATTTAACAGTCTGCCACCCTCACCCAAGATTGCACTGGGCTGCCATTAAGGTTAGCTAAACCCTAACGACGGATCAGGGACGAAGTACAACCTCGCACGTCCCTGCCACGGATGCAAGTTACATTATGCATCCCTTCCCGGATGATGCTACCTATCAGAAGTCTAAGCTATAACTGTAAGAACCCGACCCAAAATACGGTCTGAAACCTATGTTCTCACTCTGCATGCAGGTTAAATATGTAACCAAGCGGTTTAGTGATCATATTTAAAACTTTTCAAAACATTTGAGAACGGGGAACACTTGAAACATAACCAACAATTTTCATTAAGCAAAACCAACAAAGTAAAAACAAGCCTGGCCAGTATTTATAAAAACACTCAAATAGTTTAAACAACTTTTAACAACGTTCCCCTAGGACTCCTGTCCATCTACATGCTGAACAAATAATGCAAATAATAAACGACAGAGTGTCGGCAGCTCCCATGATCAAACAGCTCCTTCGCTTAGCTAGCATTTGTCGGTCTTTATCCCAAGTTACACAGTGGAAAAAACCACAGAAATAAAGGTGAGTATAAACATACTCAGTAAGAATCCCCAACCGGGGTACAATACGATACATCAGTCATCTAGCACCCTAGTATACGTGCAAACAATTACTAACACAGATCTTAGCTCAACGAGTTGACAAGGCAAAATCTGGAGTCCTCGGAAGTCTCCTACTTTCAGCCTAATGATTGGTTCTCATAGCAAATCCCGGGACATCTCTGAGGGTCTTTCTCCCTCGGCCAATTGATCAGCTCAAAAACCGATCCCAACAGATGTCCGACACCCTCGAGGTTCTCTCTCCGTCGACCGCATGATCAGTTCAAAAACCAATCCCAATGGGTGTCCTCAAGGGCATCTTACCCTCGCTAACAAATCTGGACTAACGGGAGAGTACTCGAAGTCTGGTTCTAAATTGGAAGGAACTGGTGTACTCATGAACATTAGCCCGGGGGAGCTCTCCGTACCGGTGACTAACGCTTGTGCGCGCACACCGCATGCTGCTGCAACTGGCGTAAATGTGGGGGCCTAGGGACAAACTACGCAGGCCAGGTACGCATGCCTAAAGACTTGGAAGCGGTGTCACTGAACACAGTAGTGCGAGGCCCTCGGCACTCATCTGTAACAGCCTGTACCACCGACATGAAGCTAAGAATCGGCCAAGGTAGGCTTGCACCGTTGGCAGGGTTCTGCTCTAGCAGGCTACAAACTAGGCTTATGCCGATGTGGTAGCTAAATCCACATCGGCTGCCGGGGGGAAGCAATGTACGTTATGCTTCGCTCTAACTCCCGACCCGTGGGGACAACGTACGTTATGTCCACTCTCAGCCTCTAGATGATGACAAACCCTACTGTTCTAACTACGAGCACAGAATAATTAATTCCTGGCTAAATATACATATTCAACATCAATCACAAACCTAGCATGATACTACGAACTTAAAGCAGGAATCATAAGCATGCTGGAAGAACAAACCTAGCATGGCACTAACATGTACAAACAGGCAAACATGCTAGCAAGAGATCAATCATAGCTGTCCTACCACTATCGTGCTCATAACAGTCAACAAGCATACAAGGCACAATCATGATACATCTGTAAAGACCCGACCCAAAAGGGGCTCTAAATGGCCTTTACCCCAATGCATGTATTGAAAATAGAAGACATTATGAAAAATACATTTCGGATTCCAAGTAAAAACAGAAACATTCAACAACCAAAACATACATTTCCAAAAGCATACTCTGATCAGAGATTTATTTAAACCATTAAAACAATCCACAAGTACAAATATGCTGGAATCCATAAAACGTAAGAAAACATCCTCGGGCTCTGTGCCTCGTCTACATGCATTCAGGGAAATAACAAAAGTCAAGAGTCATGATAAAATAAAATAGTCGAGATGACAGCAGATTCCATGATCACGGCTTCCCTTCACCATCCTGTCTCCCGCCTTGATTACACAGGAAAACCACGAAATAAGGGTGAGTAACGAATTACCAAAGAAGAATCCCCAACCGGGTACAATACGATATACATGATCATCTAGAAGAATGTATGCAAGCTATGAGTACAAACACGAGCGAGCACATAGCTAAGTCCACACTTGGACCTCGGATGCCAACTCGTGGTCTTAGTCCTGAAATACCACAACACACTAAACGCACTATACGGGAACATGTCCCGGCCTCGGCTGCCTCATCGCCGCCGATCACGAAAGGTGCAATCGCTCAAGATCCCGAGGAGCTCTCGATCGCGCCAGTAATGAGCGTAAGCGCGCGCACGCATGCTCACCGCAAACTCGGGGTTCTGGGTCTAGTGGCAAGCCGCCCGGTTTCATCACCATGCCTAACTAAATCTCTGGATCGGTGTCACCGACATAGGGTGTGAGACACGGACACGTGAACTATGTCGGCTGTACCACCGCACTTTGAGGCAAAGGAACCGGCCGTGGTAGGCTTACACCGTGAAGCGGTCCTTGCCCTAACAGTGGCAATCAAGGGCTACGGCCGAACACGCCGAGGACGTCTTGATCGCCGGGGGCGAGGCAATGCCAAGTCATCATCCCGACCGCTGGGGCATTTAACGATCTGCCACCCTCACCCAAGATTGCGGGGCCACCGTTAGGGTTAGCTAAACCCTAACGGGATCGGGACTGAGTACCATCTCGTGCGTCCTCGTCGGGGATGCAAGTTACGTTATGCATCCGGCCGGATGATGCTACCTACGAACTCTAAACCATAGCAATAATAACAATTCAATCAATGCGATCCAATACGTGCTCAACGGATACAAGGAACCTAGCATGATACTACAAAGCAAGAAGAGATATCGAACATGCGAGAATGGAACAACCTAGCATGGGCTAACATGAGAAACAATACAAGAGTTCATGCCACCAGAATTGAATGCAGAGCACCTAGGGCTAAACATGCTAATAATCATACACAGGCATACAAAACAACAATCACAAATATACCGCAGGCCCACACAACTCCTGTAAGAAATCCTTACCTTGGTCGGAGAGCTTCTACACACAAATCCTAAGTCATGGAACAATCCCGAGCTAGGAGCGGGAACCTAGCAAACCAATAATAATCAAAGATCTAAAACGTCTAAACAACAATAGAACGACAAGCTCGGCTTGGGGACTCACGCGCACGACGACGACACGAGCATGGAGCTGCTGGAGCAAGCAGCTCGGGCACGTAGAGGGCTCGGCGCAGCCGCGCAGCGCCGCACGACAGTGGCTGGCGCCGTGCTGCTGCACGCACACAGACGGCAGGGCTGGCGCTGCACGGCAGACGGCTGGCTGCTGCCCGCCACTGCACGGCACGGCAGGCTGGCGCTGCCGCGCCATTGCACGCAACGGTAGGACGCGCGCGGCGCGAGCAGCGTCTGAGCGTCGCAGCGAGCGCGCGCGCGCGCGCGCGGCGCTGCGTCGCGAGCGCGACGCGCGACGCGGCGCCTTGGCGCGCGGGCGGCGGCTTCGGGCTATGGCGCGCGCGCGCTGGCGTCGCGCGTCTGCTTCTTGGCGCGATCCGCACGATCGGCGAGCGATGGCGTCACGGAGGGCTGCTTCAACAGATCTGGGCGACTCGGTGAGCGATGGCGCGCGCGTAGGGGCTGCTCAACGGATCTGGGCGACTGGTGCGGCGGCGGGCGATCCGGGCGTCGCGATCTGGTCGGTGGGGGCGTCGGCGACGATGGTCGCTGGCCGGGCTTCTCTCCGGTGCAATCAACACAAACACACACAACACACCTCTTTTCACTTGGCCAAAAGCACACCAAACGGATGAGAAGAAGAAGAGGAAGATCGATACCTACCCTAATGATGATGAACGATCCAAGTGAGTCGCAAGGATGAAGAAACGGCAAGGGCTATGGAGAGGAGAGCTTGTGCGGCCAAGAAGAGATTTGGAGAAGAAGATGGAATAAACCTAATTGTATTTCATTTAACCAAATGCACCAAAACTCCAAAATCCAAGGTTAACTAAGATGTGATGCGGAAAGAACAACAAGAGTACCTAATGGCTCAATTGGCACACATCTCTACAAGCTTCCAAGGAGACCCGGGTTCAAACCCCACCACAAAGACAATTTCCTTTATTTTTGCTTTTGCATCAAACCTTGCTCAAACCAAACCACAAACCCCTCCAAAACCTACAAAACCATCCAATAATTTTAGTAATGGAAAAGACACAAACGACCACGACGGCCCGACCAAATTACCAAATTACCCCTAGGGCATACCGGAAGACCGGGAAGAAAAACACAGGTCGTTACAATATTCCCTCCTTTTTATGACTTTCGTCCTCAAAATTCCTTAAGACAGAAACATTTCGGGGTAATGCAACCTCATCTCGTCTTCCCGCTCCCAAGTGGCTTCCTCGTAACCCCGACTCTTCCACCGAACCTTTACTAAACGAATCTCGCGATTACGCAACGTCTTGGTCTCAAAGGCAAGGATCCTCACCGCTTCTCCTCGAAGTTCAAATCCTCATTCACCGCAAAGGCTCAAAGTCCACAATGTGCGACGGTCCGGCACATACCGCCTCAACATCGATACATGAAAAACACTATGCACCACCGATAGTGACGGAGGTAGGGCTAACAGGTAAGAAACTCGCCAATCCTCTCTAGGATCTCAAATGGACCAACAAAACGGGGACTCAACTTCCCACGCTTACCAAACCTCGAACACCTCGCATCGGAGCAACCTTAAGGAACACATGCCGACCAACCTCAAACTCCAAATCTCGACGCCGAACATCGGCAGAAACTCTTCTGCTCTCGCTCTGAAATTTGTCAACATACGAGCTCTAATCTTACGCGTGACTGCACCATTGGTCAATCTGCGATAACTCGGGACCCAAAACTCGTCTATCACCAACCTCTTCCCGAAACACGGGGGACCGATAACGCTTACCATACAATGCCTCGAATGGAGCCATCAGATCGCCGATCGTAATCGCTTGTTATAGGCAAACTCCATCAAGTACTGAGATCGTCCCAATCGCACGGGAAATCCAACACACAAGCCCTCAACATATCCTCGAGAATCGATTCACTCTCTCGGTCGACCATCCGTCTGAGGGTGAAAAGTCATGGCTTGAAATCGCACTCTGTGCCCAAACCCTTACGGGGAGCGCTCGAAACGAGAAGTGAACCGCGAGTCACGATCGGACACAATCCTCACCGGCACACCATGATAACGGATGATCTGTTCTAAAAACAATCTGTGCCCACTGTTCCACGGTATAAGTGTCTCTACCGGAATGAAGTGTGCGCTCTTGTCAAACGGTCGACTATCGCCCAAATCTGAGAGAACTTCCTCGGAGTTCTTGGCAAACCAGAGATAAAGTCCATGGAGATCTCTTCCCATTTCCATCGGGTACACTCGGTGGTCGCAACAAACCAAATGGCCTCTACCGGTGCCTTCACTTGTCGACAAGTGAGACACCTACCGACAAACTCTCTGCCACATCTCTCTTCATTCCCATCCACCGGAAAGGTCCGCTTGAGGTCTCGATACATCTTGGTACCCCAGGTGCCAAGAAAAAGGGAACTGTGGGCCTCCGAGAGCAACTCTGCTAGCAAACTCGCAATATCCGGAACGCACAACCGGCCTCTATAAGTCAACCCACCGTGCGGTGAATATACAAAGTCAAAGTCACCGTCAAGACTAACTCACAACCAATCTCTTAAGTGCGGGGTCACCCAACCGGTTGTCTATAATCCATTTGCCTAATCGACGGCCGAATGAATCATCCATCGAGCTACCACGGCGGTAACCTCACCCAACAACATCTTTGCAACCTCGGCCCGCTCGAACTCTCTCCGCAAACTGGCTGGGAACTCAACAACGCCGCAGAGTGCGACGTCTTTCTACTCAAAGCATCGGCCACTACATTGGCTTTACCGGATAGTACAAAATCTCGCATCATATAATCCTTTACCAACTCTAACCATCTCCTCTCGCCTCATATTCAACTCCTTCGAGTAAACAGATACTTGAGGCTCTGGTGATCGGTAAACATCTGAATCCGCTCACCATACAGTAATGCCTCCAAATCTTCATGCAAACACCACTGCCGCCAACTCCATATCATGAGTCGGGTAGTTCTCGCTCATACGGCTTGGTGACGGGAAGCATAGGCAATGACCTTCCCGTCTTTGCATCAACACACAACCTAATCCAAACTTGGAAGAATCATCAGAGACCACGAAACCACTGTCCCCTCCGGGGATCGCCAACAGTCTTGAAGTCAAACTACGCTTGAGCCACAGCAAAGCTCTCATCACACTCTTTGTCCCAAACAAACTCGACACCCTTCCTCGTCGGGCGAGTGAGGGGCGAGGCTAAAGCGAAAAAAAGTCCTTGACGAACCGACGGTAGTAACCGCCAAACCCGTAAAGTCGCGAATCTCGGCAATCGAAGTCGGCTTGGCCCATGAACTCACCGCCTCAATCTTCGCGGGGTCCACGGCTATACCATCTCTCGAAACCACGTGGCCTAGGAAGGCCACCGCTCCAACCAGAAATCACATTTGGAAAACTTCGCATAAAGTGGTTTTCCCTCAAAGCCGCCAATACTCGCCTCAAATGCTCTGCATGGTCTTCTTTAGACCTCGAATAAATCGAAATATCGCCAATGAACACGATGACGGTAAGCTGTCCAAAAATGATTTGAACACCCTATCCATCATGTCCATGAACGCAAATGGGGCATTGGTCAATCCAAACGACATGACCACAAACTCATAGTGACCATATCTAGACACGAAAAGTCGTCTTAGGAATGTCGGCATCCCGATCCGCAATCGATGGTAACCTGATCTCGATCTATCTTGAGAACACCGAAGCTCCTGAAGGCGATCGAACAAATCATCGATACGGGGCAACGGATACTTATTCTTCATCATCCACCTTATTAAGCTCGCGGTAATCAATACATAAGCGCATAGAACCATCCTTCTTTTTCACAAACAGAATCGGTGTGCTCCCACGGGGACACACTCGGACGGATGAACCCTCGATCTAACATCTCCTGCAATCGAATCTTGATTCCTTTAACTCACTGGGGGGCCATACGATCACGGAGCCTTCGAGATAGGGAGGGTCCTGGCTCGAGCTCAATTGTGAAGTCAACCTCCTCTTGGGGCAACCCCAGTAACTCCTCAGAAATACGTCCGCAAACTCCTGCACGCACCCGGTACTGATCAATCAGACAGCGAGGCGCGCTCTTCCCGACAACTTGGCTAGATAGCCCCAAGCTCCATGAGCTAGCAAACGACGAGCTTTCACGGTGACACCATCGGTGGGCGGACTCCCACCTGGACTCCACGAAACTTAAAGTGGGCGACTGGCGGCTGAACACTACTTCTTTCCGGTGGCGGTCAATCAACGCGTGGTTAGCAGCCTAACCACTCCATACCAAGAATCACATCAAAACCGCTCATAGGCGTAACTATGAGCGTAGCCTAAAGCAACTCTCCGGATATCTCGATCCGGCCATCCCTAATCTTATCTCTAGCCAACATATTAACTCCCGAAGGAGTTGCAACAGATAACTCAAAACCTAGAGGCTCTAGTCTTAACTTAGCATGCTCAAGAAAACAACACGAGATACAAATGAATGCGTAGAACCAGAATCAAACAAGACAAATGCGCAGTGATCTAAAACAAGAAGCGTACACGCCACGGCGGCATCCGTGACGCTCGGCCTCTGACGGTCGTAGCAAACACTCGACCTGCTGGCTGCTGCACTGGCCGAGCCGCCATAGCCGGGTGATCACAAAAACGGGCCATGTGCCCCTCTCTACCACAACGGAAGCACAATCTAGGTCCACCGACAAGCTCCGGCGTGGACTTTCCCACAAGTAGCACAAGCGGGAACTCGCTCGGGTCCTCCCTCCTGCTCGGGCCGGAAACGGACCGGAGCTCTCCGCAGATCTCTGCTGCAAATCGCCCTTGGCGCGGCGCCGCCTCCCCAAAAATCAAACTTCCTCTTCGCCCCACACTTTGTAAAGACCCGACCCAAAAGGGGCTCTAAATGGGCCTTTACCCCAATGCATGTAGTGAAAATAAAAGACATTATGAAAAATACATTTCGGATCCCAAGTAAAAATGTAAACATTCAACAACCAAAACATACATTTCTAAAAGCATACTACGATCGTAGATTTATTTAAACCATTAAAACAATCCACAAGTACAAATATGCTGGAATCCATAAAACGTAAGAAAACATCCTGGGCTCTGTCTGCTTCTACATGCATTCGGGGAAATAATAAAAAGTGAAGAGTCATGATAATTAAAATAAAATAATCGAGAGATGACAAAGAGAGTTCCATGATCACAACTCCTCCTTCACCATCCTGTCTCCCGCCTTGATTACCCGTGGAAAACCACGAATAAGGGTGAGTAACGAATTACCCAGTAAGAATCCCCAACCGGGTACAATACGATATACATGATCATCTAGAAGAATGCATGCAAGCTATGAGTACAAACACAGAGCGGAGCACATAGCTAAGTCCACACTTGGACCTCGGATGCCATCTCGTGGTCTTAGTCCGGAAAATACCACAACACACTAAACGCACTATACGGGAACAAGTCCCGGCCTCGGCTGTCTCGCCGATACGAAAGGTGCACTGCGCTCAAGATCCCGAGGAGCTCTCCGATGTGCTACCAGTAATGAGCGTAAGCGCGCACCGCATGCTACCGCAAACTCTGCAGGGTGCCGGGTCTAGTGGCAAGCCGCCCGTGTTCGATCACCATGCCTAACTAAATCTCTCGGATCGGTGTCACCGACATAGGGTGTGAGACACGACACACGTGAACTATGTCACCGCACTCACCGCACTTTGAGGCTAAGGAACCGGCCGTGGTAGGCTTACACCGAAGCGGTCCTTGCCCTAACAGTGGCAATCAAGGGCTACGGCCGAACACGCCGAGGACGTGTCGATCGCCGGGGGCGAGGCAATGCCAAGTCATCATCCCGACCGTTGGGGCATTTAACGATCTGCCACCCTCACCCAAGATTGCGGGGCCTACCGGTTGGGATAGCTAATCCCTCACGGGTCCAAGGACGGAGAACTGTCTCGAACGTCCTTGCCATAGATGCAAGATACTTTATGCATCGGGCCCGGATGATTCTATCTACCTCAATTCTAAACCTTAACAATAATAACGATTCAATCAATGCGGTCCAATACGTGCTCATCGATACAAAGAACCTAGCATGATACTACGAAGCAAGAACAGATATCGAACATGCTAGAATAGAACAACCTAGCATGGGCTAACATGAGAAACAATACAAGAGTTCATGCCATCAGAATTGAGAACAGAGCACCTAGGCTAAACATGCTAGTAATCATACACAGCATACAAAACAACAATCACAAATATACCGCAGGTCCACACAACCCCTGGTAAGAAATCCTTACCTTGGTGGAAGACTTCTACTCACAAATCCTAAGTCATGGAACAATCCCGAGCTAGCGAAGCGGGAACCTAGCAAACCAACAATAATCGGCATCTAAAATATCTAAACAACAATAGAATGACAAGCTCGGCTCGGGGAACTCACGCGCGCGCGACGACACGAGCTTGGGGTCACGCAAGCCGGCACGGCAAGGACGCGCTGGCCGCGCTGCTACTTGGCATTTGGCAGCGGACGCTACCTGCGCGCTGCGGCACGGCAAGGACGCTGCAACTGGCCGCGCGCTACCGCACGCCACGGCAAACAGACGCGCGCGCGCGAAGCGCTCTGGGGCGCGCGCTGCGCGCCGCGCGTGGCGCGCGTGCGACGCGCGACGCGGGCGCGGCGCTGGCGCGGCGGCGTGCGGCGTCACGCGAAGCGTGCGAGGCGCGGCCGGCGCGCGGCGCGAGCGCTTCGGGTGAAGGCCTCTGGCGCGCGCGAGCGATCGGCGAGCGGCTTTCGCGGCGAAAACCTCTCGGCGCGATCGGCGTCGCGATCATGTCTTCGATGGACGAACGGCAAGGCTGCTAGGACAGATCGGCATGCGACGGCGGTGGGCCGCCGTTGATTGAGCCGGGCCGATGCGACGAGCTCGGGTCTTTGGACTTCCCTCGGTGCGGGCCGCACAACACACACACACACAACCCCTTTTTCTTACATTCAGCCAACAAACACCCAAATGAGAAGATGAAGAAGACGAAGACTTACCCGGAATGATGATGATCGAACCCAAGAAGATGCAAGGATGAAGAATCAGCAAGGCTATGGAGATGGAGAGCTTGGGCGGCCAAGAGGTGTTTTGGAGAAGAAGATGGAATAACCTAATTCTATTTCATTTAACCAAATGCACCAAAACTCCAAAATCCAAGGTTAACTAAGATGTGATGCAGAAAGAGCAACAAGAGCACCTAATGGCTCAATTGGCACACATCTCTACAAGCTTCCTAGGAGACCCGGGTTCAAACCCTACTGCAAAGACAATTTCCTTTATTTTTACTTTTGCAACAAACCTTGCTCAAACCAAACCTCAAACTCCTCCAAAACCTACAAAAAACCATCCAATAATTTTAGTAATCGAAAAGACACAAACGACCACGGCGGCCCGACCAAATTACCAAATTACCCCTAGGGCATACCGGAAGACCGGGAGAAAACTCAGGTCGTTACACACCGCTTGGGGATAGGACGCCGAACAGAGCGGCAACAACCCGCTCAACAGATACTTCCCATTATAGATCGTGGCTAATCGGATGTACTTAGCATAAGTGTCGGGAGCACGAGCCACGACATCTGGGAAACACCGCCTCAATCCGGATATGAACTTCCGAATCTTCACTCAGGGTGGCAATCAATCGAGGAGCAAAATATCCATACTCGAGAACTTGCGCTCATATTCCTCAATGGAATCGTAACCACGCTTCGGTAATGGAAGAGCTCCACCATCTTCTCTTGAGCCTCATCACCGATGAACTTTACCTTGAACTCACCTTGAAGAACTCCCAAGTAGCGGGTGGAGACCAGGTGGTCTCTCGCTCAAGGTGGACTCCCACCACCATCTCATTGTGCCTCCCAAAGACACATGAGCCGCACACCTCGGCCTCTGAATATCGGGGCACACCATGATCGTGAAGGTGTACTCCAAATGGGCAATCCACACGGCCGCCGCTAACGCATCACCGGTGGCATCAAACTTCTCGAGCTTCCACTTAACAAAATCCTTGACCACCTACCCAATTCCTCGGCACCCTCTGCCATATCTCGCCTCAGGGGCTACTTGCTCTGTGGAGCTGGAGGTGCTCTTGAGCTCTCTTTGAACCAATCGAGTCACCGCTCGATCTGGGCCCGACTCTTCCCGCTGCCAGCGCGCCAACAAGGCACAGGTCTCTCCCTCTGGTCACTCAACATGCTGACCATAAAAGCCCTCATAGACTCAAGAAAACTCTGCTCCGGGAGCGATCTCACGGCGCTCGATCGCCTCAACTCCCGCTCTAGGCGTAACAGAGGAGCTGGTGGAATGCCATCGGTCTCGGCTTGGGACGATGTCCTGCAGATGATCGATCCGATCCGATACCTCGACCGCTCTCGAACCTCCTCTCCCGATGCGGGTGGTAGCATCTTGGCAATCTACATCCAAACCAACAACGAATCAAAACACTCACTGTCACCACTCCACAACACCAAACAAAGCATACACTAGATGATAGGTATTGTAAATTCTTAACCCTTTTTCAACAACAAATAGTAAACTTAGGCGTGCACTGATGACCGCAGTCGCGATGATCATGGAAAAACGACCTACAACAAAAGGTCGAGTCTCTGAGAATCTATGACTCGAGCTCGATACCAATCAGAAAGACTCCGACCCCAAAGGGGCTCTAAATGGCCTTTACCCCAATAAATGTATTGAAAATAGAAGACATTATGAAAAATACATTTCGGATTCCAAGTAAAAACAAAACATTCAACAACCAAAACATACATTTCTAAAAGCATACTCGATCGTAGATTTATTTAAACCATTAAAACAATCCACAAGTACAAATATGCTGGAATCCATAAAACGTAAGAAAACATCCTGGGCTCTGTGCCCGTCTACATGCATTCAGGGGAAATAAAAAAGTCAAGAGTCATGATAAAATAAAATAGTCGAGAGATGACAGCAGATTCCATGCTCACAGCTTCCCCTTCACCATCCTGTCTCCCGCTTGATTACACTGTGGAAAACCACGAGAATAAGGGTGAGTAACGAATTACCCAGTAAGAATCCCCAACCGGGTACAATACGATATACATGATCATCTAGAAGAATGTATGCAAGCTATGAGTACAAACACGTGGCGGAGCACATAGCTAAGTCCACACTTGGACCTCGGATGCCAAATCGTGGTCTTAGTCCGGAAATACCACAACACACTAAACGCGCTATACGGGAACAAGTCCCGCCTCGGCTGTCTCTTCGCCGATACCAAAGGTGCACGGCTCAAGATCCCGAGGAGCTCTCCGATCGTATTTGTAATGAGCGTAAGCGCGCACCGCATGCTCACCGCAAACTCTAGGGTGCCGGGTCTAGTGGCAAGCCGCCCGGTTCGATCACCATGCCTAACTAAATCTCTGCGGATCGGTGTCACCGACATAGGGTGTGAGACTGACACGTGAACTATGTCGGACTTGTACCACCGCACTGAGGCAAAGGAACCGGCGTGGTAGGCTTACACCAGAAGCGGTCCTTGCCCTAACAGTGGCAATCAAGGGCTACGGCCTAACACGCGAGGGCGTGTCGATCGCCGGGGGCGAGGCAATGCCAAGTCATCATCCCGACCGTTGGGGCATTTAACGATCCGCCACCCTCACCCAAGATTGCGGGGCCACCGTTAGGGTTAGCTAAACCCTAACGGGATCGAAGACGAGTACCATCTCGTGCGTCCCCCGCTCGGGGATGCAAGTTACGTTATGCATCCGCCCGGATGATGCTACCTACCGAACTCTAAACCATAGCAATAATAACAATTCAATCAATGCAGTCCAATACGTGCTCAACAGATACAATGAAACTAGCATGATACTACGAAGCAAGAATAGATATCGAACATGCCAGAATGGAACAACCTAGCATGGGCTAACATGAGAAACAATACAAGAGTTCATGGCAGTCAGGAATTCAGAATAGAGCACCTAGGGCTAAACATGCTAATAATCATACACAGGCATACAAAACAACAATCACAAATATACCGCAGGGCCCACACAACTCCGGTAAGAAATCCTTACCTTGGTCGGGAGGCTTCTACACACAAATCCTAAGCTGCGGAACAATCCCGAGCTAGCGAGCGGGAACCTAGAAAACCAATAATAATCAGCATCTAAAACGTCTAAACAACAATAGAACAGCAAGCTCGGCTCGAGAGACTCACGCGGCACGGCGACACGAGCTTGAAGCTGCTGGCAAGCTGGCACGGCAGCGCAGGTCGGGCGCAGCCTGCGCTACCGCACGGCAGCAGCTGGGCGCTGGCCGCTGCTGCACGCACAGCAGTAGGCTGGCGCTGGCCGCTTGCACGTGCACGCAGGCAGTGGCCTGGCGCTGCACGGCAGACGCAGGGCCTTGACGCGCTAGCCGCGCGGCCAGCACGCACTGGCAGGGACGCGCGCGGCGCAGCGTCTGGCGTCTTGAGCGGCCGCCGCCGCGAAGGCGCGCGAGCGGCGGCGTCACGACAGGCGGCGACGCGCGACGCGGGCGCGTGGCGCGCGCAACTTAGGGGATGGCGCGGCGGCGCGCGGCGTCTGGCGTCTCTCTGGCGCGCGATCGCGACCGCACGATCGCGAGCGATGGCGTCGCGGGAGGGCTGCCAGCGGATCTGGGCGACTGGTGAGCGATGGCGCGCGCTGGGGCTGCTCAACGGATCTGGGCGATCGTGCGACGGCGGCGGGGCTGCTCAATGGATCTGGGCGATCC
This sequence comes from Sicyos edulis, assembly GCA_036507275.1. Lineage (NCBI taxonomy): Eukaryota > Viridiplantae > Streptophyta > Magnoliopsida > Cucurbitales > Cucurbitaceae > Sicyos > Sicyos edulis. The sequence goes on from CM071858.1 coordinate 13,406,781, forward strand.
GTGCGACGGCGAGGGGCGATCCGGCGTCGCGATCCGGCGGACGGCGTCGCGATGATGCGCTGGGCCGGGCTTCTCTCTCGGTGGCCGCAATCAACACAAACACACACAACACACCTCTTTTCACTTGGCCAAAAGCACACCAAACGGATGAGAAGAAGAAGAGGAAGATCGATACCTACCCGGAATGATGATGAACGATCCAAGTGAGCTGCAAGGATGAAGAAACGGCAAGGGCTATGGAGAGGGAGAGCTTGTGCGGCCAAGAGGAGATTTGGAGAAGAAGATGGAATAAACCTAATTCTATTTCATTTAACCAAATGCACCAAAACTCCAAAATCCAAGGTTAACTAAGATGTGATGCAGAAAGAACAACAAGAGCACCTAATGGCTCAATTGGCACATATCTCTACAAGCTTCCCAGGAGACCCGGGTTCAAACCCCAACTGCAGCACAATTTCCTTTATTTTTGCTTTTGCATCAAACCTTGCTCAAACCAAACCACAAACCCCTCCAAAAACCTACAAAAACCATCCAATAATTTTAGTAACTGGAAAAGACACAAACGACCCTGACGGCCCGACCAAATTACCAAATTACCCCTAGGGCATACCTGGAAGACCGGGAAGAAAAACCTGGGTCGTTACAACATCGCAGGGTCCACACAACCAAGGTAAGAAATCCTTACCTGGAAACAAGCAGTAAATAAGTATAACGCTCCTAGAGCTGCAGAACACACAACCTAGCAAAACATACATAGTTACATCAATAACCTAAACTAGCTATCTCTAAACTAAACTCAAAGAAATAAGAACCGGGAAGTTACCCGGTGAGCTATACAAGCTCTCGGCCAACCCCTTGGGAAAGTCCTAGGGAGCTCACAACACCTCCTACAACAAGCTCGGCTTCACCTTAATAGGAAGGAACATACGTTAGTCTTGTCGGGAAGACAAACAACACATTCACAAACCACACCAACATGCACATGGCTAGGGTTGAGAACTCACCTCGAGAGTTTGCTCGGCTTGGCAATTGCTCACGGCTACTAGGGCTTGATGCGGAAACACTCTCAACTTCGATCGGAGCTTGCAAAACAACAAGAACATGATTAGGGCACACCCAAACAGCAAGGCAGACACTCGGCCAAAGGAAAGAAAACTCACCTTATCAAGAATCGGCTCCAACAAAAGCTTGAGGGAAGGTGCGGCTACAAGGGCTTCACTTGGATGGAGTTTTCGGCAACAACAATGTAACGGCCCAGGTTTTCATCCCAGTCTTCCAGGTATGCCCTAGGGGTATTTTGGTAATTTGGTCGGGCTGTCAGGGTCGTTTATGTCTTTTTCCAGTTGCTAAAATTATTGGATGGTTTTTTGTAGTTTGTGAGGTTTTGTGGAAGTGTTTGGGCATGGTTAAGTGCAAAAGTAAAAATGTAAGGAATTTGTGTTGAAGCTAGGTTTCGAACCCGGGTCTCCGGGAAAGCCTGTTGGGGTGCTTGCCAGTTGAGCTATTGGGAGCTCTTGTTGCTCTTTACGTGTCATATCTTGGTTAGCCTTGGATCATGGGAGTTTTGGTGCATTTGTTCAAAAGAAAAGAAATAGGGTTTTTGGTGTTTCTTCTCCCAAATCACCATGGCCGCCCAAGCCAATCTCTCCCAAGCCCCAAGCCGTTTTTCATCTCCTTAGCAGCTTCGTGGTTTGATAGTCATTCCGGGTAAGTCTTCATCCTCTTCATCTTATCCATTTGGTGTCCTTGCTGGCCGAATGTAAAGGAAGAGGTTGTGTGTGTGTGTGTTTTGTTGCAGCCAGCCGAGGGAAGCCCAGCAGCCGAGCCAGATCGCCTAGCACGCCCATATCGCCCTTGTCGCACGCCCGTCGCAGCTGTCCAACGCCCAGATCGCTCAGCAGGCCGTCGCCCGCACCAGATCTTCCGTCACTTCTCGTCACTCGCCTGCACGCGCCCAGTCCTCTTCGTGTCGCACGCCGCGTTCGTCCATCCGCGTCCGCGCCCGCGCGCCCGCTTCTCGCCCGGCGCCCGCGCCCGGTAGCATTGCACAAAGACGCCAGGCGCCGTCGGCCAAAGATCGTGTCGCCGCCCAACCTAACACGCCAGCCAGCGCCCGCCATCAGCCTCGCTGTGCGGCAAAATCTGTCGTCTGCGTCGTCGTGCCCTCGTGAGTTGCTCCCGAGCTGAGTCCTATTTATTTTATTATATTTAGGCCTGCGGATTGTGTTTATTATTGTGTTTGCTAGGTTCTCATTAGCTAGCTCGGAATTGATCGCAGCTTAGGATTCTTGTGTGTAGTTGCCTCCCGACCAAGGTAAGGATTTCTTACCGGAGTTGTGTGGGCCCTGCGATATTATATGTGATTACTGTTTGTATGCTTGTTGTGTTTATCAGCATGTTTAGTGATAGGTGCTCTGTTCTGATTTTCCGACTGGCATGATTTCTTATGTTGTTTCTCATGTTAGTCCATGCTAGGTTGTTCCGTTCTGGCATGCTCGTTATCTGTTCTTGCTTCGTAGTATCATGCTAGGTTCGTTGTATCTGTTGAGCACGTATTGGATTGTTTGATGTATCTGTTATAGGTTGAGATATGGTAGGTAGCATCATCCGGGCCAGGATGCATAAAGTACCTTGCATCCACGGCGGGGGCGTCTGAGGCGAGACTCGTCCACGGACCCGTTAGGGTTTAGCTAACCCTCTGCCGGTAGGCCCCAAATCTTGGGTGAGGGTGGCGATCGTTAAATGCCCCAACGGTCGGGATGATGACATGGCATTGCCTTGTCCCCAGCAGTCGGCACGTCCACAGCGTGTTCGGCAGTAGCTCTTGATTGCCACCTGTTAGGGCAAGGACGGCTTCCTGGTGTAAGCCTCCCACGACCGGTTCCTTAGCCTCAGATGCGGTGGTTCAGGCTGACATAGTTCACGTGTCCAGGTCTCACACCCCTATGTCAGTGACACCGATCCAGAGATTTAGTTAGGCATGGTGACTGGAGAGCTCCTTGGGATTGTGAGCCAGTGCACCTTTCATATCGACAGTAGACAGGCTGTGGCCGGGACTTGTTTCTCGTATAGGATCGTATCATGAGGTGGATTATTCCGGAGTAAGACCCTGAGTTGGCATCCGAAGTTTATGTGTGGATTTAAGCTATGTGCTCTCTTCTGTGTTTATATTCATAGCTTGCATACCTTTCTGCTAGATGACCATGTATATCGTATTGTACCCCGGTTGGGGATTCTTACTGAGTAATTCGTTACTCACTCTTATTTTGTGGTTTTCCACAGGTAACCATTATGCGAGACAGGATGGCTGGAGGAGGAGCTGTGATCATGGAAACCCGTTGTTGAACTCTGAGTTTATGTCTATGATTCTTTATGTCTATGTTCCTCTAAATGCATGTAGTTGGGCACGGAGCCCTAGGTTTTTTTCTGACTGATTTTCTGGATTCTAGCACAGTTGTAACTATTGGAAAGTTTTGAATGTTTTAAATAGATCTCTGATTAGAGTGAGTTTTGGAAATGTATTTGCCTTGGAACAGGTGCTTGGAAATATGGACAGGTTTCAGGAAATTTGTATTGATTTTCTAAATAGTTGTTTGAATGTTTTAGTTTTCACTTAGAATCTGAAAACCATTCCTGCATATTGTCTTTAAGTTTTGAACACATGCATTGAGGTAAGGGCCTATTTTGGACCCCATTCGGGTCGGGTCTTTACAAACAATTCCAACTAGGGCTTGCGAAAGCACCTCTCGGGCAAGCTTCTTGAACTAGGCTTGTGACAACCCATGGAGAAGAACAAGAGAGTGATCGACCCTCTCTTGAAAGAAGAAGGAGATGATTCGGCAATCCCAAGTACTCCAAAGGGAAGGCCTCGGCTTCAAGAGGAAATAACTTGCTCGATTAGGGTTTGCCCAAGCAACAAGGAAAGCAAGTCTCGGCTAGGAAAAAGAAAGGAAAAGAAGATGATTACCTCGGTTCTTGAACTTGATCTTGATCTTGGAGAAACGGCAAGAAGATGGAGGGGAAGAAGGGAAGAAGATGCTCTCGGCAAGACAAGCAACCAAACAAAAGAGAGGAATCGAGAAGGATAAAGTGCTCGGCAAGAGAAGAAGAATGGAGGATGAAATCGGCAAGATGATGGAAGGGAAGGAAAGATGGAATCGGCAAGGAGGGAGGGGAATACGTGCGGCAACTTTTAGGAGAAGGAAAAATAATACGATTCTTTTAGTCGATTGAAAATCCTGGGCTTTCCCCCTTCGAGTCCCAACTCCAACGCAAATTTCTTCTTAATTAATCCTTTTTAATCCAAGCCTCCAAACTCTCTTGTAGGTCAAGGGTTCGAATCCCACAAGCAACACTCTTTTAAAACTTGTTTAAACTAAGCTCTAAACTCCAAAACAACCAAGGTTCGAGTCCTAGCAACAACACCTTTAAAATCCTAATTTTTCCTTTCCAACTCAAGCTTCCCAAAAGCAAGCAGGTCACGGGTTCAAATCCCAGCAGCAACACTAATTAATTCCTAATTAATTAGCAACAAAGTTCAACTCCTAGCCACCTGGGTTCGAGTCCTGGCTCGAGCTCTTTACTTTTAAATTTTCCTTAATTTTTACATTAACTGGGATACCTCCAAAACCCTAACAAGCATCATAACTCCCGGGAACCGGCAACCAACAAAAAGTCAGGTCTCAACGAAAGATAGAAACAACCCTGGAACCCTAAACATCCACCAGGTCATCCCTAAGAGCAAAATGACCAAAATGCCCTTCAGGGTTAAAAAGCCCTAACGGCCCAACCGATTGTCCCAATACTAAACTGAAAGTACCTGGGAAACCGGAACGGAAAACTGGGCCGTTACAAACAGATAACAGCAAACATTCCAATACGTGCTCAACAGAAATTATGAACCTAGCATGATACTACTAAGCAAGAACAGATAACGAGCATGCTAGAACGGAACAACCTAGCATGGAACTAACATGAGAAACAACACAGGAATCATGCCAGTAGGAATTCAGAACAGAGCACCTATCCACTAACATGCTGATAAACATAAACAAACATACAAACATCAATCAGAGAATATATCGCAGGGTCCACACAACTTCGGTAAGAAATCCTTACCTTGGTCGGAAGGCAATAACACACTAAGGTCCTATGCTGCAAACGAACCCCGAGCTAGCTATCGGGTACCTAACAAACAACAACACATATTACAACCAATAGGCCTAAAATAATAAAACAAACAGGGCTCAGCTCGGGAGCAACTCACACGGCACGGCTGACGCGGGAGACGGACAGGCTGCACAGTCGTTGGCTACTGCTGGGCATCTTTGGTGCGGCGAGGCTGCGCGTCTTGCGCGACACAGACGCCAGCAAGGGCGCTGGCCGAGCGCAGACAGTAACAACGACGCAGTGTCTTTGGGACGGACGCGACGGGTGAAGCGACGCGATGCGACTGCTGGGCTGCAACGCTGTGCAGGCGGGGCGTCTGGGCGATGGCGCTACAAGGGCTGCACGACTGCGACGGGCTGGGCGACGACGCTGCAGGGCGATGGGCAGCTCACTAGGCAAAAAAGCGTCTTTGCCTGCCGCGATCGCCGGGCGTCTAGGTGGGCGACGGCGATCGTTGGGCGCTGCTCTGAGCGATGGGTAGGGGCGATGGGCTACTGGTCTTCTCGGCTGTCTGCAACAAAACCAACACTTAGCTCTCCTCTCTCGGCCAGCAAGAACACACCCAAACGAAAGAGAAGAAGAGCGAGACACTTACCTGGGTCGACGATCGATCGACGGAGCTGCTTGGGAAGATGATGCACGGCAAGAAGCTTGGGAGATAGGGATGGGGCGGCAAAGAGGATTTGGAGAAACAAGAGATGATAACCTATTTTTCTCTTTATTTAATCAAACACACCAAAATCCCAAAAACCCATAGCTAACCAAGACATACCGCGGAATGAGCATCAATATCGACTAGTGGCACAACCGGCAACACCACTCCTCTGATCACCTAGGCAACCCGGGTTCGAAACCTAACAACCACACTTTAATTCTCTAATTTATTTTTGCATCTCTCCATGCCCAAACACATCCACAAGGCAAAAAAACCCTACAAAAGATCATCCAATAATTTTAGCAGCTGAAAAAGACAGAAACGGCCCTGACGGCAGGACCAAATTACCTCTAGGGCATACCTGGAAGACCGGGATGAAAACCTGGGCCGTTACAATATTCCCTCCTTTTTATGACTTTCGTCCCTGAAAGTCCTTAAGACTGAAAAAGCTCAGGATAATGCAATCTCATCTCGTCCTCCCGCTCCCAAGTGAATTCCTCTTAACTCTGACTCCTCCACTGAACTTTTACCAAACGGATCTCGCGATTACGCAACGTCTTCATCTCAAAGGCCAGAATACTCATAGGCTTCTCCTTGAAGCTCAAGTCCTCACTCAGCTGCAAAGTCTCAAAGTCCACAATGTGCGACGGGTTCGACACATACTGCCTCAACATCGATACATGAATAACACTGTGCACAACTGACAACGACGGAGATAAGGCTAACCGATATGCTACTCTGCCAATCCTCTCAAGAATCTCAAACGGTCCAACGAAACGAGGACTCAACTTCCCTCGCTTACCAAACCTCAACACACCTCGCATCGGTGCAACCTTTAAAAACACATGCTCCCCAACCTCAAACTCTAAGTCTCGACGCCGAACATCGGCGTAACTCTTCTGCCTACTCTGAGCTATTAACATACGAGCTCTAATTTTTTGCTCTGCACCGTTGGTCAACTGTAGCAACTCGGGACCCAAAACCTGCCTATCACCAACCACTACCCATAACACAGGAGTGCAACAACGCTTACCATACAAGGCCTCGAATGGAACCATCTGGATCGTCGACTGATAACTGTTATTATAAGCAAACTCCATCAGATACACATACTGGTCCCAACTGCCCGAGAAGTCTAACACGCAAGCTCTCAGCATATCCTCAAGAATCTGGTTCACCCTCTCAGTCTGACCATCTGTCTGAGGGGGAAAAGATGTGCTGAAGCTGCACTCAGTGCCTAAACCTTTCTAGAGCGCCCTCCAAAAACGAGAAGTGAACCGCGAGTCACGGTCCGACACAATCCTCACAGGCACACCATGGTAACGGATGATCTTCTCCAAAAACAACTGCGCCCACTGTTCCACGGTATAAGTGTCTCTACCGGGAATGAAGTGTGCGCTCTTAGTCAAGCGGTCGACTATCACCCAGATCTGAGTGAACTTCCTCGGAGTCCTCGAAAAACAAGAAATAAAGTCCATGGAGATCTCTTCCCATTTCCACTGAGGCACACTCAACGGCTGCAACAAACCGGCTGGCCTCTGCCTGGGTGCCTTCACTTGCTGACAAGTGAAGCACCGACTAACAAAATCCGCAACGTCTCTCTTCATACCCATCAACCAGAACGTCTGCTTAAGATCCTGATACATCTTGGTATCCCCGGGGTGCCAAGCAAACAGAGAACTGTGGGCCTCTGAGAGCAACTCTGCTCGCAATCCTGCAACCTCCGGAACACACAACCGGCCTCTATAGGTCAACCCACTGTCTGGTGAATACACGAAGTCAAAATCTCCATCAGCACTAACTTTGTCAAACAACCTCTTAAGTGCGGGGTCACTCAGCTGGCTATCAATAATCCGCTGTCTGATCAACGGCTGAACAGTCAATTGAGCTACTCTGGCAGTAACCTCACCCAACAATACTGCAACCTCGGCCCGCTCGAACTCTTTCCGCAATCTGGGCTGGGAACTCAACAACACCGCGGAGTGCGACGTCTTCCTACTCAAAGCATCAGCCACCACATTGGCTTTACCCGGATGGTACAAAATCTCGCAGTCATAATCTTTTACCAACTCCAACCACCTTCTTTGCCTCATAATCAACTCCTTCTGAGTAAACAGATACTTGAGGCTCTAGTGATTAGTAAACATCTGAATCCACTCAACATACAGATAATGCCTCCAAATCTTCAATGCAAACACTACTGCTGCCAACTTCATATCATGAGTCGGGTAGTTCTGCTCATACGGCTTCAGCTGACGAGAAGCATAAGCAATTACCTTCCCGTGCTACATCAACACACAACCTAACCCAAACTTGGAAGCATCACTGTAGACTACGAAACCACCTGTCCCCTCCGGGACTGCTAACATTGGTGCTGAAGTCAAACTACGCTTAAGCCTGGCAAAGCTCTCATCACACTTACTATCCCAAACAAACTCGACACCCTTCCTCGTCAGACGAGTGAGGGGTGAGGCTATGGCTGAAAAGTCCTTAACGAACCCACAATAGTAACCCGCCAAACCCAGAAAGCTACGAATCTCGACAACTGAAGTCGGCTTGGCCCACGAACTCACAGCCTCAATCTTCGCGGGGTCCATGGCTATACCATCTATTGAAACTATGTGACCTAGGTGTAAGAACCCGACCCAAAATACGGTCCTAAACCTGGGTTTGAGCATGCAAGTTAAATATGGTAACAAGCGGTTTAGTGCTCATATTTAAAAACTTTTCAAAACATATAAGAAGGGGGAACCATTAAAACAAAACCAACAATTTCCAATTAAACAATCCAACAAAGTAAACAACCTGGCCAGTGTTTATAAAAACATACAATACAATTTAAACAACTTTTTAAACAATGTTCCCCTAGGACTCTGTCCAACTACATCTTTGAATAAACAATGCAATAATAAATGACAGTCTGCCGATTCCCCATGATCAATCAGCTCCCTCCGCTAGCCCTCCCGGTGTTGTCCCAAGTTACAGAAAGATAAATAAGGGTGAGTATAAACATACTCAGTAAGAATCCCCAACCGGGGTACAATACGATACATCAGGTCATCTAGCACCTCAACATGCAAGCAAACGACTATCAACACGAGTTCATAACTCAACGAGCTCATAAAACAAGATCCGAAACATCGGAAGTCTCTTACTTTCGGAATCATCGGAAGTCTCCTCTCGCCGCCTAATGATTGGTTCTCATAACCAATCCGGGACATCTCCGAGGGTCTTTCTCCCTCGGCCAATTGATAAGCTCAAAAACCGATCCCAAGATGTCCGACACCCTCGAGGGTCTTTCTCCCTCGACCAATTGATTAGCTCAAAAGCCAATCCCAATGGGTGTCCTCAAGGGCCTCCTTGCCCTCGCTAACAATCTGGACTATCGGGAGAGTACCCGAAGTCTGGCTCTAAACTGGAAGGAGCTGGTGTACTCACGAACATTAGCCCGGGGGAGCTCTCCGAACCGGCGACTAACGCGTGTGCGCCCACACCGCATGCTCATCTGCCACCAGCGTAAATGCGGGGGCCTAAGGGCAAACTACGCGGGTCGAGTCACGCATGCCTAAAGACTCGGGCGATGTCACCGAACACGATGAGTCACGAGGCCCTCGGCACTCATCTGTGCAGCACTGTACCACCGACTGAAGCTAAGAACCGCCAAGGCGAGCTTGCACCGTCGGCGGGGGTTCCGCTCTAGCAGGCTACAAACTAGGCTTATGCCGATGTGGTAGCTACATCCACATCGGCCGCCGGGAAAGCAATGTACGTTATGCTTCTCTCTACTCCCGACCGGTGGGGACAAAGTACGTTATGTCCGCTCTCGCCTCTGGATGATGACAAACCCTACTACACTATCTCACGAAAAAGAGAGTAAATCAATGATTCACGGCTAGCAAGCAATGACCGACAACAATCACATTTACCTAGCGAGATACTACAACTTAGCGGGAATCACAAGCATGCCGGGAAGAACAAACCTAGCATGGCACTAACATGTAAAATCAAGCAAACATGCTAGCAAGAGATCAAACAAAGTCGCCTATCACTTTCATGCTCATAACAATCAAAGAAACATACAAGGCACAATCAAGATATATCGTAGGGTCCACACAACCACGGTAAGAAATCCTTACAGGACAAGCGAGAAAATAATCACAAATCAACCAAACAAAATTAAACATCAAATAAAGCGACCAAATCACATACATAAACAGCCCAAATAAATCAACAACCAAACCAACAAAAAACGGGGCCCAACGAAGAAAAGACTCGGAAATACCATCCAGGAAGCCACAAGGCTCGGGCCAAGCCAACACATCACAAGCAGTGCTGCTGGGCACTTTGGCAGTCTTGGGCGCAGGCGGCGCTAAGACACGGACCAGGCGGCGGGGCATGTGAACACGGCACGGCCCAGCCCCAGGCGGCGAGCGCGCACAACGCAGCGCGAGAGGAGGAAGAGAGCGCGCGGCGCGCAACGCGCGCTCTGAGGACGCGACTTCGGGCTGGCTCAGCGTAGACGGCGCGCGCGCGCGCGAGGCGTCGCGACAAAGCTGGCCCTGGGGCGCGCGACGCGGTTTGGTAGGAAATGGCACGCGCGACAGATCTGAGCACACGCGAGGGGGGCGACGGCGAGCGGCGGCGATGTGGGCGAGATCTGGCGGGGCGAGCTCGGATCTTGGCGTCACAGTGCGACGACGCGCGATCTCGGCTGGCGGGCGACGGACTTCGGCGGCGGCGCGATCTGGCGCGCGAGGGGCCCGGGCTGGTGCGGCGATCTTTGGGCTGCGACAGCAGCGTCTTGGTCTGGCCGGCTCGGCGGTGGCGCGATGGCGTCAGATGCTTCGGGGCTGGGGTGCGGCTAGGTCGGGGAGAGAGAGAGAGAAAGAAAAAAGAAAAAGAAAAGAAAAAAAAAATAAAAGAAAAGGAAAATGGGTTTGGACAAAAGGGAAAAAAATAAAAGAAAAGGGAAATAAAAGGAAAAATGGGATTTTATCCTCCTTTCCATCCTTAACCAATTTTCTTTCCAAATTTAAATAAGTCTTAAAGTCCTTAAATCCCATTTCCCGGATTCCTCCTTCGAGACCCTACTGGCAAACTTTTCCAAACAATAACTCTCACTTAAAACAAACTCCCAAATCATCTCTAAGGGCACAGGCTCGAATCCCAAAGGAAACACCCAAACAACGATCACTTTGCCCAAAACCCAAATCACAACCGAACTCCCAAACCAATACCCCAAACATCTCTCGGACTCATGACCACCAACAAACAAGCCTCAACAAAGCGCGAGGAGCGCCTTGAAGCCCCGAAAATCCACAAATCCCGCCCGAGGAGCAAAAGACCAAAATACCCCTAAGGGTCAAAATAGCTCTAACGGCCCAACCAAACATCAATCTGAACCTAAGCACCTCGAGAACTGGAATAGAAAAGCGGGCGTTACAATACTCCCTCCTTTTAAGACTTTCGTCCTCGAAAGTCCTAAACGCAACAACTCTATGAATACTCCACCGATTCTTAGCCAATCGAACTTCTCGACTAAAACAACACTAGCCCTTCACTCGATAACCAAACCCTCTTGGGTTCTCAAAGGCTCAAAGCCACAATGCTCTCGATGCACTTACATACTATCTCAACAAAGAGACGAGGAACACAAAACTTGCACTGCTGTCAAAGACGGGGCAAAGCTAACCACTACTCCAATCCGCTCAAGGATCTCAAAAGTCCTACAAACCTGGGGCTCAATCAAAACCATGCTAAACCAACACGGAACACCTCTCAACGGTGTTACTCTCAAAGAAACTCAAGATCGCACACAAGCTCCAAAACTCAACGCCACGCACCGGCGTAACTTCTCTGAATGCCCACAATCGATAACAAATCGCCTCAACACAACGCCAAGATGGCCAAACAATCTGAACCTCTCGGTTCCGAGAAACCAAACGGCCTACTCTTTCTTCACAAGAGACCAGCGAACCACAAGGCTTGCCTAAAGCCTTAACGAAAAACAATCGAACCACCAATCGGCGTTTGATCCAAAAGTCAAACTTTTCCCACTAGCACAAGTGAAACTTCAACTCTGACCAACCCTAAATGGCCAAAACCGAGCACACAGCTCCACTCGGCCAAGCCAACAACCGGAGCCTCACAACGGCCGAACACACAGACTTTTCCATGCAAACCTACTAGCAACTGGCCAAAGAGAACATTGCCAGGCAAGGAAACAACCAACATTCCTCTCATGGAAAATCTCGGGCTGCAAGGACAAAACCATCACGCAGCCACTAGCAACACAACACCTTGAGGATAGCAACTCAAGGGCTAACCAACCAATGCCACGACACCTCTGAGCCAACTCACTCTCAAATGAGGCTCAGCTAATCGCCAACTGCGAAAGCACAACAACTAGAAGCAAAGCCCGAGAAAGGCTTGCTCTACAGAAACTCAAACCAGGCTCATAACGAGCAAAGCTCGCCTCCAAGCTACCACTCAACTCTTAAGTCCAACTGGCTACTCAAAGGACTTCCTCCTTTTAGCTTAGGCCTAACCCATCTTGCGACTAGAAACTCCACACACGGAACATCACAAGGAATACGAACTGACGAGGCTATCTCCAAAGATAATACTCGAGGCTGGCATCCATGGTGCAACTCAACCACCAAGAAAACTAGGGGGAAAAACTTCAAACCCCAAGAACCAACAACTTTCCAAAGAAAAGCTCAACTCTTAAATCAATGGCCGCCACACGCTCTTGCGAGGACAAACAACTTTTAAACTTGCGAACAACACAATCAGAGGACCCTCTCATTTGGGCTAACCACTGCGCTACTATGATCCACTACACAACTCAGGAGCTACGCTGACTCCTCCTCAACGGAAAACGAATTCCCAGCAAGCAAACTCTAAAGGGCAGCGAACATCACACACGCTCGCTGACTTGCTCATACCCAAGGGCAACAACAACCAACTCTCTTGGAAGCAACACCCAGGAAACTCAACCGATTGGACCACCAATCCGAGAACTAGCCGAACTTACTCAACCACCGGGTGAGGGGTCAACTCCCAAAACCTCCTGACTAGAAACAAGCCTCGGGGGCAACGCCTCTGCTCGAACCAACCGAGCTAGCTCTCGAAACAACAAGGGAACCAAATCTTGGTCAACACCAAGCACCAACTAGCCACCACTCCGAACCAATGGACTCTACTCCAAACAAGCACTAGCTTGCTAGACTACCAAATCTGCAAGCAACTCACCCAAGGAACACTTTGCACAGGTCTAATCGAGCTCTGGAGAGGCTCTCCACAAACTAGGGATCCTCCGATCACCCTCCGACACACACGGTCGTCAAACAATCTAACAGACAACCGGCTACACGGGCACAACCTTCTCCAGCATCTCAACTACGCTGGCCAACTCCAACTTGGAAACCAAGAGAACCGGAAACGCTACAGAATGCGTCATCCTCCTACTCAAAGCAACAACCTCAACATACCTTCTGCCCAAGGTAAGGATCCGAACAGCTCTCTTAGCCAAAACGATCAGAAACTGCGCGGCTTTGCTATCACCGCTCTTGCTCAGTTCCAACTGAACTCTGCCCAGGGCAAGGACCAACTAGCAAAACTTGCTTAACCAACAGCCCGGCAACGAGCACGGCATCCTTACAGCCAAAGCTAGGGCACTTGCCAAGAACTAAAGCCTTGACACCTCAAAGACTGAGCACTGGCTCCTCAACACGAACCTCTCGTGGTTTTCCAAACATAAACCACGGAACGAGCTACGCAAAAGTGCACCGGGGTGTACAGCTCCAACTTGATCCCTTAAGATCCAAAGCCAACAAGGGCTCTCACACAGGGCAACTTTTGCCTCCAAACAGAGCCACAACAAACAAGGGAGCAACAAGAGTTCAAACCCACTCGGGGCCAACTCACCACGAAAAGCCACATTGGCCAACTTACTCTTACAAGCGCAAAACCACACCAAGCTAACATTCCTCAAAACAATGTGCTCACTAAACGCGCTCCGATCAGCCATCCAACTCATGGCTCTAACACTGGATCAACCACACATCTACGATGCCAACACTAACCATACTAGGGTAACTCAAAGGGTAGCCGAATCATGCTACCATCAAGCTGGCTCACAGGCTCACAACACAGGCGCGAGAACTCGAACGCGCTAGCCCTTACACCTATAGCATCCTTTGTACCCAACTCTCGAGAGATCCCGAGCAGCTCCTACTTTCCTCGAAAACCTCAAACTTGTAGTCCTCGACTACCACCGAGCTAGATCTCTTAAGCAACCCAAACAGTGCAACCTCGGAAAAGGGTACAAGACAAGCGGGGATGCTATACTGCTGGGCGCCATGGAACCACTGCACCAAAAGTGCCAACCGGCCCGAATCTAGGCCTCCTCTCAAAGCTTGGTGCCAGCAGCACTACATCCATTACAACACGAATCAGCCCTAAACGAGCTTTACGCCCCTCAGAGGAAAGTCACACTCCAAGTGACGGGGCAATGGCACTCAACAAAGGAGTCCAAACACTCGAGCAGCCTAATCTCTGGCATCTCGACCAACAGACATGCCAAGGCCTACTCCTACATCCCACTCGATGATCACAAAATCTCGGGCTAACTTTTGCATCTCACTCGATGCTCAACAAAAGCTCAAAGCTAACTCCTGGGTGGCGTCAACTAGTTCCACTATAGGAACATCCAAATAAAAAGAGTGCTCCACTCTACTAGCCCACTGAAATCCACATACGGATCAAACCACGGCAAGCAAACTCCAAAGCGCACCACAGCTCACGAGGGCACTAAAAGAACTGGTGCACAACGACGGCATGCTTGCAAGGGGGCACAGATGTTTCTACATCTGCCTCAAGCCACTAACACGGCAACTTGCCAATCAATCGGGCGACTGGTGGAGACTCTGCTAGTCCCCTCTCTCAAGGGACTACCACCACCAATCTGCTTGTACCAAACAAAGACGGGAACGCAGTACACCTCGGCCTCTGAGCAATGGGACATCCCAACACACGGATGTTAAACTCAAACTCAGCCAACCGCTTTACTACTAGCGGCAGGACTTTCTAATACATCGAGCTCTACAGGCATCCACTTGCCAAATCAAGCGCTCCATCAACGCCAACAAACTCAATCGCATAAACTCACTGATCATGCCCTCCCGGGAACCTCTGGGGCTACAAGAGCTGGGGGAAAAATGCTGAAACAAACTCTGTCACCGGGCTATCTCTGTGCCCGAGACTCCTCACTACGCGCTACAAAGCGCGCCTGGTCTTTGCTCTCTGATAGCTAAAGACACGCCATCAACCCTCTCATGGTCGGGAGCACACTCTGCTCAAGGAGTCATACTCGAGGCGTGCTAGCCTCTGCCCCCTCCTCTAGGCAACTCAACTGCTAGGGCCAACTCGCCAACGGGCTAAACAACCACGGGACGCGGCCTCAACATCAACACGATCGGTCCGGCTCCTCGGTCGGACATGCCAAGCGCCCCGCTCCTCTGAGTGCGATCAACACATCGGCGATTCGCACAAGGCACCTCCACCCTCTCACTGGGGAGAAACCAACAAGCGGGCCACAAATGGCCTGTGGAGTCTAATCTCGCCTCCCTCGAGTGCGATCGACACACACCGGCGATGCGCATAAAGCATAAATGCTTTGGCTCACACTAGGGCTCTCACTTTGCTCAACAAATCGCTCACATGCATGAAAGTTGGCAT
This sequence comes from Sicyos edulis, assembly GCA_036507275.1. NCBI lineage: Eukaryota > Viridiplantae > Streptophyta > Magnoliopsida > Cucurbitales > Cucurbitaceae > Sicyos > Sicyos edulis. Next base: position 13,422,346 of record CM071858.1, read on the forward strand.
GATGGCTCTCTAAGCCCAAACCAACAACGAGTCGAGACACCGCTGTCTCCGCTCCACAATCGTTCACGGCATAAAAGCTAGAAGAAAAGTATTGTAAATTCTTACCCCTTAACTTAATTGAACTCAGACAAACCTGGCGGCCGTGGAGTGCTGATGATCATGGGAACAACAACCTACAAAGCAGGTTAGTCTACAGAATCTATGACTCTGTGCTCTGATACCAACTGTAAGAACCCGACCCAAAATACGGTCCTAAACCTGGGTTCTCACTCAGCATGCAAGTTAAATATGGTAAAAAGCGGTTTAGTGCTCATATTTAAAAACTTTTCAAAACATATAAGAAGGGGGAACCCTTAAAACATAACCAACAATTTCCAATTAAACAATCCAACAAAGTAAACAACCTGGCCAGTGTTTATAAAAACATACAATACAATTTAAACAACTTTTTAAACAATGTTCCCCTAGGACTCTGTCCAACTACATCTTTGAATAAACAATGCAATAATAAATGACAGAGTGTCGGCGATTCCCCATGATCAATCAGCTCCCTCCGCTAGACCTCCTGGTGTTGTCCCAAGTTACCTGAAAGATAAATAATAGTGAGTATAAACATACTCAGTAAGAATCCCCAACCGGGGTACAATACGATACATCAGTCATCTAGCACCTCAACATGCAAGCAAACGACTATCAACACGCATCATAACTCAACGAGCTCATAAAACAAGATCTGAAACATCGGAAGTCTCTTACTTTCGGAATCATCGGAAGTCTCCTACTTCCGCCTAATGATTGGTTCTCATAACCAATCCCGAACATCTCCGAGGGTCTTTCTCCTCGGCCAATTGATCACCTCAAAAACCGATCCCAAGATGTCCGACACCCTCGAGGTCTTTCTCCTCGACCAATTGATTAGCTCAAAAGCCAATCCCAATGGGTGTCCTCAAGGGCCTCCTTGCCCTCGCTAACAATCTGGACTATCGGAGAGTACCCAAGTCCGGCTCTAAATCGGAAGGAACCGGTGTACTCACGAACATTAGCCCGGGGTAGCTCTCCGAACCGGCGACTAACGCGCGTGTGCGCCCACACCGCATGCTCATCCGCCACCGGCGTAAATGCGGGGGCCTAAGGGCAAACTACGCGGGTCGAGTGCGCATGCCTAAAGACTCGGAAGCGGTGTCACTCGAACACGATGAGTGCGAGGCCCTCGACACTCATCTGCAGGCTGTACCACCGACACGAAGCTAAGAACCGCCAAGGCGGGCTTGCACCGTCGCGGGGTTCACTCTAGCAGGCTACAAACTAGGCTTATGCCGATGTGGTAGCTACATCCACATCGGTTTGCTGGGGGAGCAATGTACGTTATGCTTCGCTCTACTCCCGACCGGTGGGGACAAAGTAATCGTTATGTCCGCTCTCGGCCTCCGGATGATGACAAACCCTACTACACTATCTACGAATACAGAGTAAATCAATGATTCCCAGCTAGCAAGCAATGACCGACATCAATCACATTTACCTAGCGAGGATACTACAACTTAGCGGGAATCACAAGCATGCCGAAGAACAAACCTAGCATGGCACTAACATGTAAAATCAAGCAAACATGCTAGCAAGAGATCAAACAGAGCTGCCTATCACTTTCATGCTCATAACAATCAGCAAACATACAAGGCACAATCGAGATATATCGCAGGGTCCACACAACCACGGTAAGAAATCCTTACAGGACAAGCGAAAAATAATCACAAATCAACCAAGCAATCCTCGAGCCTCTAATCGAACCAAACAGCCTAAACATCAAATAAAGCAGCCAAATCACATACATAAACAACCCAAATAAATCAACAACCAGCAGCCAATAAAACAGGGCCCAACGAAGAAAAGACTCGGGAAATACCATTCGAGAAGCCACAAGGCTCGGGCCAAGCCAACACATCACAGCGCAGTCGGGCATTGGGCATCGGCGCGGCGCAGGCGCGGCGGCGCTACCGACACGGCGGCTGGCGGCGCAACGCGCGGGCGAGCAGGGAAGAGGGCGCGCAGGCGCCACGACGCGCTACAGGGACGCGACTCTTAGCGGCTCGGCGTAGAGGACGACGCGCGGGCGCGAGGGCGCGGGACAAGGGCGCTGGGACGCGCGACGCGGCTTGGCAGGGATGGCACGACGCGGACGGACGAGATCGCGCGCGCGCGAGCGGAAGCGGCGGCGGCGGCGATGTGGGCGAGATCTCGCGGCGAGAGCTCGGATCTGGCGTCAGTGCGGCGACGCGATCTCTCACTGTTGGGCGACGGACTCGCGGCGGCGGCACGATCTGGGCGCGCGAGGGGCTGGTGCGCAGCGATCTTTGAAATTGTGATGGCAGCGTCTGGATCTGGCTGCTCACGGCCGTGGGCTGGGCGGCGTCACAACAACTCGGTACCAAAGTGCGGCTAGGTCGGGAGAGAGAGAGAGAGAGAGAGAGAGAGAGAGAAAAAGAGAAAAGAAAAAGAAAAGAAAAATAAAAGAAAAAAGGAAAATGGGTTTGGTCAAAAGGAAAAAAAAAAAAGAAAAGGGAAATAAAAGGAAAAATGGGATTTTATCCTCCTTTCCATCCTTAACCAATTTTCTTTCCAAATTTAAATAAGTCTTAAAGTCCTTAAATCCCATTTCCCGCTTCCTCCTTCGAGACCCGGCTGAAGCAACCTTTTCCAAACAATAACTCTCACTTAAAACAAACTCCCAAATCATCTCTAAGGACCTGGGCTCGAATCCCAAAGGAAACACCCAAACAACGATCACTTTGCCCAAAACCCAAATCACAACCGAACTCCCAAACGAATACCCCAAACATCTCGGACTCACGACCACCAACAAACAAGCCTCAACAAAGGCAGGAGCTGCCTCGAAGCCCTGAAAATCCACAAATCCTGCCCGGGGAGAAAAAAGACCAAAATACCCCTAAGGGTCAAAACAGCTCTAACGGCCCAACCGAACCACTGAATCTGAACCAGAAGCACCTCGAGAACTGGAATAGAAAACTGGGCCGTTACACTAGGAAGGCCACTTGCTCCAACCAGAAATCACATTTGGAAAACTTTGCATAAAGATGGTTTTCCCTCAAAGCTGTCAACACTCGCCTCAAATGCTCTGCATGGTCCTCCTTAGTCCTCGAATAGATCAGAATATCGTCAATGAACACGATGACGAAGCTGTCCAAAAATAATTTGAACACCCTATCCATCATGTCCATAAACGCTGCTGGGGCGTTAGTCAATCCGAACGACATGACCACAAACTCATACTGACCATATCTAGACCTGAAAGCTGTCTTAGGAATGTCGGCATCCCTGATCCGCAACTGATTGTAACCGGATCTAAAATCTATCTTGGAGAACACCTAAGCTTCTGAAGCTGGTCGAACAAATCATCAATACGGGGCAACAGGTACTTATTCTTCAATGTAACCTTATTAAGCTCGCGATAATCAATACATAAGCGCATCGAACCATCCTTCTTCTTTACAAACAGAACTGGTGCTCCCCAAGGGGACACACTCGGACGGATGAACCCTCGATCTAGCATCTCCTGCAACTGAACCTTCAGTTCCTTCAACTCTGTTGTCGCCATACGATACGGAGCCTTCGAGATAGGGAGGGTCCCTGGCTCGAGCTCAATTGTGAAGTCAACCTCTCTCTTCGGGGGTAACCCCGGTAACTCCTCAAGAAACACATCTGCAAACTCCTCAGTCGACGACCGTGCACGATCAACAATCAGCGGGCGCGCTCTCCCGCATAACTTGGCTAGGTAGCCCCAAGCTCCACGAGCTAATAAACGACGAGCTTTCACAGCTGACACCATCGGCGGGCATACTCCACCCTGGACTCCACGAAACTTAAAGCTGGGCCGACCCGACGGCCTAAACACTGCTTCTTTCCGGTGGAAGTCAATCAACGCGTGGTGTAAAGACCCGACCCGAATGGGGTCCTAAAATAGGCCTTTACCTCAATGCATGCTTTAAAACTTAGAAAATAACGTGCAAAGTTGTATGCCAGATTCTGATTAAAACAAAATACGATAAAACATCCATTCAAAACAACACAAAACGTCCTGGAACTTGTCCCTGGAACCTGTCCCTGTTTCCAAGTACCTGTTCCAAGCTAAATACAATTTAAAACGTACTCTGATCAAAGATTTAATTCAACATTCAAATCCTAAAATGGTTTACATTAGTGTCAAAATCCGGGAAACAACCAAAAAACAACCTAAGGGCTTCGTGCCCAACTACATGCATTCAGAGAACATTTAAAACATAAAAACATAAATAAAAGACTCAGAGTTCGAAACAACGGGTTTCCATGATCACATCTCCTCCTTCAGCCATCCTGTCTCGCACCATGGTTACCTATGGAAAACCACAAAATAAGGGTGAGCAACGAATTACTCAGTAAGAATCCCCAACCGGGGTACAATACGATATAAAGGGTCATCTAGCAGAAAGGTATGCAAGCTATGAATATAAACACAGAAGAGAGCACATAGCTTAAATCCACACATAAACCTCAGATGCCATCTCAGGGGCTTACTCCGGAAAAACCACCACGCGATACGATCCTATACGAGAAATAAGTCTCGGCCTCAACCTGTCTACTGTCGATACGAAAGATGCACTGAACTCAAGATCCCGAGGAGCTCTCCAGTCAGCGCTGTAATGAGCGTGTGCGCGCACCGCATGCTGCTGTAAACCAGGGGGTGCCGGGTCTAGTGGCAAGCTGCCCTGCTCTAGTACTCATGCCTAACTAATCTCTGGATCGGTGTCACTGACATAGGGGTGTGAAACCTGGACACGTGAACTATGTCAGCCTGAACCACCGCACCTCAGGCTAAGGAACCGGTCGTGGTAGGCTTACATCAGAAAGCGGCCCTTGCCCTAACATGTGGCAATCAAGGGCTACGGCCGAACACGCTGAGGACGTGCCGACTGCCAGGGACAAGGCAATGCCTTGTCATCATCCCGATCGTTGGGGCATTTAACAGTCTGCCACCCTCACCCAAGATTGCAAAGGGCTGCCGTTAGGGTTAGCTAAACCCTAACGACGGATCAGGGACGGAGTACCGCCTCGTACGTCCCTTCCACGGATGCAAGTTATGTTATGCACCCTCGCCCGGATGATGCTACCTATCATAATTCTAACTATAACAGATACAACAAACAATCCAATACGTGCTCAGCAGAAACAACGAACCTAGCATGATACTACGAAGCAAGAATAGATAACGACCATGCCAGAACGGAACAACCTAACATGGGACTAACATGAAAAACAACACGAGAATCATGCCAGTTGGGGATTCAGAACAGAGCACCTATCACTAAACATGCTGATAAACATAAGCAAGCATACAAATAGCAATCACATATTACATCGCAGGGCCCACACAACTCCGGTAAGATATCCTTACCTTGGTCGGGAGGCAACTACACACAAAGATCCTATGCCGCGATCGATCCCGAGCTAGCTAATGCAAACCTAACAAACACAACAATTATCACAATCTATAGGCCTAAATATAATAAAACAAATAGGGCTCGGCTCTGGAGCAACTCACACGCAGACGGGGTGACACGCGACAGACGAGCCGCGACGGCAACCCGGGCGATCTTTGGCGATGGGCTGCGCAGCTGGCGTCTTGGCGTCTGCACGGCTACTGGCCGGCCTGGCTGCCGGCGTCTTGGCACGGCATTGGGGCGCCCTGAGCGAAGCGAGCGACGAGGCGGATTGGGCTCACAGCTCGCCGCGCGCGACGCAGCGACACTATCCGGCCGCCGCGCGACGAGTTCTTTGGCGACGGACGTCTGGCGCTAACTGCTGGCGTGCGTCGCGATAAGGCCGCAACAGGGCTATGAGCGTCTGGACGCGACAGTCTTTCTGCACCTGGGCGATGGATCGCGACGGCGTGTAGGGGGCTTTCTTGGATGGACACAATCTCTTTGCTGCTTTACCGCTTTGCTCTCTCTCTCGGTGGCGGGATGACGAACGATCGATGGGGCTGCTTGGGGAGATGAAACATGGCTGGAGGCTTGGGAGAGAGAGCTTGGGTCGCTAGGGAGGATTTGGAGAAGAAAACACAAACAAACCTAATTTCCCTTCATTTAGTCAAATGCACCAAAACCCCAAAGACCCATAGCTAACCAAGACATACCGCAGAATGAGCATCAATAATAGCTCGAGGCACAACCGACAACAACACTCAACTGACCTCCCAGACAACCTTGGTTCGAACCCCAACAAACACACATTTATTTCTCAATTTTACTTTTGCATCTCACCATGCCCAAACACATCCACAAAGCAACAAAATCCTACATAAGACCATCCAATAATTTTAGCAACTGAAAAAGACATAAAACGGCCCTGACGGCCTGACCAAATTACCAAAATACCCCTAGGGCAGACGTGGAAGACTGGAATGAAAACCTGGGCCGTTACACGTGGTTAGCAGCTAACCACTCCATACCAATAATCACATCAAAGTCGCTCATAGGCAGGACTATGAGTGTAGCTACAAGAAACTCTCTGGATATCTTCATCCGGCCATCCTTAACCTTATCTCTAGCCAACATACTAACTCCCGAAGGAGTTGCAACAGACAACTCAAATCCTAGAGGCTCTAACCTCAAACTAGCATGCTGAGCAAACATAACAGATACAAACGAATGCGTTGAACCAGAGTCAAACAAAACAAATGCGCAGTGATCTAAAACAAGAAGCGTACCTGCCACAGCGGCATCTGTACGCTCGGCCTCCTGTCGGGTCGTAGCAAACACCCGACCCTACTGCTGCTGCGCTGGCTGAGCTGCCATAGCTGGCTGATTACAAAAATGGGCCAGATGCACCTCCCTACCACAGCTATAACACAGTCTGGTCCCTGCCTGACAAACTCCAGTGTGGGCTCTCCCACAAGTAGCACATAAGGGAATCTGTCTGGGACCACCCTGCTGGCTAGGCTGGAAAAGGACCGGAGCTCTACGCTGATCCCGGTTCTGAAACTGTCCTTGGAGGCGCTGGTCGCCTCCTCTGAAATCAAACTTCCTCTTCTGCCCTACTGCAGCTGGGGCAGGACGCTGAATCGGAGAGGCGACAACCTACTCGACTGGGTACTTCCCATTATAAATGGTCGCCAACTGAACTGCTCTAGAAGAAGTGTCAGGGGCCTGTGCCCTGACATCCTAGGACACACCCTTCTTCAGACCTGAAATGAACTTCCTTATCTTCAGCTCAGGAGTAGCTATCAACTACGGAGCAAAATACCTATACTCCGAGAATTTCCTCTCATACTCCACCATCTTCAGGTTCTAGAACAGCTCCACCATCTTCTACTGGGCCTCATCACTAATATACTTGGCCTTGAACTCAGACTTAAAGAACTTCCAAGTGGCATGTGAAGACCCAACTGGTCTCTCACTCAGAGTGGACTCCCACCACCATCTAGCTGTGCCTCCTTGTAACGGCCCAGTTTTCGATTTCGGTATCCCAGGTGTTTTCGGGACATTATTCGGATGTTGGGATGGGCCGTTAGAGCTATTTTAACCCTTAGGGGTATTTTGGTCTTATTGCCCCGGTCAGGGTTTTGTGGATTTTCAGGATTCTAGGGTCACTCCTGCCTTTGTCGAGGCTTGATTGTTGTTGGTTGCAGGACCCAAGAGGTTTGGGCAAGTTGTTTGGGAGTTTGGAGGTATTTTAGTTATTGGCAAAATTAATGGGTTTTTTAGTGCTTCCTTTGGGATTTGAACCCTTGCCCTAAATGGTTTTGGGAGTTTGTAGGAAAAAGAGTTTTATTAAAAAGAAAAGTTTGCTTGGGCCGGGTTTTGAAAGAGGAAGCTTTGGGAAGGGATTTTAGACCCATTTAAATTAAGAAAAGGAAAGAAATCAAGAAAAATCCATTTCCCCCTTATTTTGCAAGATTCTCTCTCTCTCTCTCTTTCTCTCTCTCTCTCTCTAAACCCTAGCCGCACCATGCCCAGCCCTTGCCGCACAACCCCAGCCGAGCCACCACACCCTAGCCGCACCCCCCACACCAGAGCCGCTCGGCCCTGCCCGATCGCGGCCTGCAGACACCAAGACTACCACAGCGCACAACACCACGCCCAGATCACTCACCCATGGCGGCCGCTCTGCACCACCACCGCACCACCACCCGATCCAGCCAAATCCTCCGCCCAGCGCGCCAGATCTGCAACCAGACGCCGCCGCCAGCCCGACGCCGTCGTCGACCCACACCGCCTAGAGGCGCCTCCCGTGCGTGTCGACCCAGCCGCCCAGATGCTCCTCCCGTGTGTCGACCCAGCCGCCCAGATGCGCCTCCCGTGCGTCGTCCCAGCCGTCGCACGCCCGCAGCCCAGACGCGTTGCCTGCGCGCCGTCCTAGAAGACCCGACGTCTCGCCCGTGCGGCCGTTCCAGCGCGTCTGCTTGCCTTGCCGCGAGCCTGAGCCAGCACCCCTGCCGCACCAGAAGCGCCCATTCCTGCCCATTTGCTGCCGAGACCGCATGTCTTCTCGGTTGGTAATTCCCGAGCCCTTCCCCTTTTAGATTTTAAGTCACGGGCGCTGCTTATTTATTTAGGATGTTTTTATCATATGTCTAGGTTGCTCGGCTTCGTTTTAAGCTCGAGGGTCGTTATCTGATTCGCGATAGTTATTTTTCCACTTGTTTCCAGGTAAGGATTTCTTACCGTGGTTGTGTGGACCCTGCGATGCTTTCTTGATTGTGCCTTATATGCATGTTTACTTCTATGAACATGATTAGTGGATAGGACAACTTGTGATTGCATTCTTGCTAGCATGTTTGCCTGTTTGTACATGTTAGTGCCATGCTAGGATTGTTCTTCCAGCATGCTTGAGATTCTTGCTTTAAGTTCGTAGTATCATGCTAGGTTATGTGTGATTGATGTTGATATGTATGTCTAGCCAAGAATCAGTTATTTTGTACTTTTAGCTGGTATAGTAGAGTTGTCATCATCCAGAGACTGAGAGCGGACATAACGTACTTTGTCCCCACCGATCGGGAGTAGAGCGAAGCATAACGTACATTGCTTCCCCCCGGCAGCCGATGTGGATTTAGCTACCACATCGACATAAGCCTAGTTTGTAGTCTGCTAGAGTGGAACCACGCCAACGGCAAGCAAGCCTACCTTGGCCGGTTCTTAGCTTCGTGTCGGTGGTACAGTGCCACAGATGTGTGCCGAGGGCCTCGCACTACTCGTGTTCGGGTGACACTGCTTTCGAGTCTTTAGGCATGCGTGCTGCCTAGCGTAGTTTTTACTTAGGCCCCACATTTACGCCGGGTTGCGGCGAAGCGGTGTGCGCGCGCGCTGACACGCGTTAGTCGCCAGGTCGGAGAAACCCCCGGGCTAATGTTCGTGAGTACACCAGTTCCTTCCGCTTTAGAGCCGGACTTGGGTACTCTCCGATAGTCCGATTTGTTAGCGAGGGTAAGAGGCCCTTGAGGACACCCATTGGGATTGGCTTTAGAGTCGATCATATGGTCGAGGGAGAAAGACCTCGAGGGTGTCGACATCTTTGGGATCGGTTTTGAGCTGATCAATTGGCCGAGGAGAAAGACCCTCGAGATGTCCCGTGATTGGTTATGAGAACCAATCATTAGGCCGGGAAGTAGGAGACTTCCGAGGATTCTAGATTCTCGCTTTGTAAGCTCGTTGAGCTATGATCCGTGTTGGTAATCGCTTTTTGCATGTATACTAGGTGCGAGATGATTGATGTATCGTATTGTACCCCTGGTTGGGATTCTTACTGAGTATGTTTATACTCACCCTTATTTCTCGTGGTTTTTCCACTGTAACTTGGGACAAAGACCGGACAAATGAAGCTGAGGGAGCTGATTGATCATGGGACCCGCGGGCACTCTGTCTTTTATTGTTTGCATAATTTGTTCAGCATGTAGACGGACAAGAGTCCTAGGGGAATGTTTTTAAAAGTTGTTTAAATTGTATTGTATGATTTTATAAACACTAGCCAGGCTTGTTTTACTTTGTTGGTTTGCTTAAATGAAGGTTGTTGTTTATGTTTTAAGTGTCCCCACTTTTAAATGTTTTGAAAGGTTTTAAATATGAGCACTAAACCGCTTGATGAAGTATTTAACTTGCATGCTGAGTGAGAAGCTAGGTTTAAAACCGTATTTTGGGTCGAGTTCTTTACATGCACATGAGCTGCACATCTCGGCCTCTGAACATTGGAGCACACCATAATCAGAAAGGTGTACTCCAGATGGGCAATCCATCTGGCTGTAGCTAAAGGATCTCCAAGAGCATCAAACTTCTCTGGCTTCCACTTCACGAAGTCCTTCAGCCATCTGCCAAGCTCCTCGGCACCCTCTGCCACAACTGCCTCTAGGGCTGCTTGCTCCTGTGGGGCTGGGGGTGTTGTAGTGCCCTGCTGAAAAATCTGAGTCAACTGCTCGATTTGGGCCCGAAACTCTTCCTGTTGCGCGGCCAACAAAGCCTGGGTCTCTGCCCTCTGGTTACTCAACAGGCTGACCATCATGGCCCTCATAGAATCAGCAAACTCTGCTCCATGAGCAGTCTCTCGACGCTCGGTCGCCTCAACGCCTACTCTAGGCACAACAGGGGGAGCTACTGGTGGTACACCATCAGTCTCAGCTTGGGACGATGTCCCTGCTGTATCATAACCAATCCTGATACTCTGACCTGCTCTCGAACCTCCTCTTCCTGCTCGAGTAATTGGCATGCTGGCGATCTACACCCAAACCAACAACGAGTCAGAACCTGCTCGTCTCCGCTCTACAACACTAAACAAGGCATACACTAAATGAATGGTATTGTAAATTCTTAACCCTTTTCGAAAACAGTAAACTTAGGCGTACCTGATGTAACGGCCCAACCCATCGCTAGCAAAGATATTGTCCGCTTTGGCCCACTGACCTCACGGATTTGTTTCTCCCCCCATGGGAAAACGCGTCTTGCTAGGGAAAGGTGTCCACACCCTTTATAAGGAGTGCTTCGTTCCCCTTTCCAACCGATGTGGGATTCCCCTATGGGTATAAAATTTGGACCATTTCTCGATTTTTGGGTGTCATCCTTGCGCAGGGGCCATGCTAATCTTCTCTGTATCGTTCCAATTTTATCGGATGTCCCCGAGGGTTATGAATTACAATACCGTTTGCACCTTGTATGTACATGACTTGTTGTTGTAGAGCAGGGAAAACAGGTTCTGACTCATTGTTGGTTTGGGTGTAGATTGCCAGTATGCCAGTCACTCGTAGAGGGCAGGGAGGCTCGAGGCCGACCACCCAGGGCATTCGTATTGATTCTGAAACGGGAGGGACGTCGTCCCAAGCTGATGCTGATGTTAGGAAGCCTACAGGCCCTTCTGTTGTGTTACCCGGAGAGGGCGTGGAGGCAACTCAGCCTCGGGAGGCTGCTCCAGGAGTTTCTTTTGTGGAGTCCATGAGGGCTTCTATGGTTGGGTTGCTGTCTGACCAGAGGGCCGAGCAGAGAGCTGAGACGCAGGCTCTGTTAGCTGCACAGAGGGAGGAGTCCCGAATTCAGATAGAGCAGCTGACCGAGTTGGTTTAGCAGAGGACTGCAGTACTGTAAGAACCCGACCCAAAATACGGTCCTAAACCTAGGTTCTCACACAACATGCAAGTTAAATACTTCATCAAGCGGTTTAGTGCTCATATTTAAACCTTTCAAAACATTTAAAAGCGGGGACACTTAAAACATAAACAAAAACCTTCATTTAAGCAAACCAACAAAGTAAAACAAGCCTGGCCAGTGTTTATGAAATCATACAATACAATTTAAACAACTTTTAAAAACATCCCCTAGGACTCTGTCCGTCTACATGCGAACAAATTATGCAAACAATAAAAGACAGAGTGTCGGCGCTCCCATGATCAATCAGCTCCTCCGCTAGCCATCCTTGTCTTGTCCCAAGTTACACGTGGAAAAACCACAGAACTAAGGGTGAGTATAAACATACTCAGTAATAATCCTCAACCGGGGTACAATACGATACATCAATCATCTGGCACCCTAGTATACATGCAAACAGTTACCAACACAGATCATAGCTCAACGAGCTTACAAGGCAGAATCTGGCATCCTCGGAAGTCTCCTACTACAGGCCTAATGATTGGTTCTCATAACCAATCTCGGGACATCTCCGAGGTCTTTTCTCCTCGGCCAATTGATCACTCAAAACCGATCCCAAAGATGTCCTACACACCTCGAGGGTCTTTCTCCTCGACCATATGATTAGCTCAAAACCAATCCCAATGGGTGTCCTTAAGGGCCTCTTACCCTCGCTAATAAATCTGGACTACCGGGAGAGTACCCGAAGTCTGGCCCTAAACTGGAAGGAACTGGTGTACTCACTAACATTAGCCTGGGGGAGCACTCCGAACTGGCAACTAACGCGTGTGCGCGCACACCGCATGCTGCTGCAACCGGCGTAAATGTGGGGGCCTAGGTACAAACTACGCGGGTCAGGTACGCATGCCTAAAGACTCGGAAGCGGTGTCACTAAACACAGTAGTGCGAGGCCCTCGGCACTCATCAGGCGGCTGTACCACCGACCTGAAGCTAAGAACCGACCAAGGCAGGATTGCACCGTTGGCAGGGTTCCGCTCTAGCAGGCTACAAACTAGGCTTATGCCGATGTGGTAGCTAAATCCACATCGGCTGCCGGGGGGAAGCAATGTACGTTATGCTTCGCTCTACTCCCGACCGGTGGGGACAAAGTACGTTATGTCCGCGATCAGCCTCTTGATGATGACAAACCCTACTACACTAGCTAAGAGTACAGAGTAAGTGATTCCTGGCTAAACATACATATCAACATCAATCACACATAACCTAGCATGATACTACGAACTTAAAGCAGGAACCATAGCATGCTGGAAGAACAAACCTAGCATGGCACTAACATGTACATCAAGCAAACATGCTAGCAAGAGATCAAACATAGATACCCTATCACTATCATGCTCATAACAATCAACAAGCATACAAAGCACATCATGATAATATCGCAGGGTCCACACAACCACGGTAAGAAATCCTTATCTGGAAGCAAGCAGAAATAACTTTAACAATCAAATAACGACCCTCGAGCTTTAAAGCGAACCCGAGCAACCTAGGCATACAATAAAAACATCCTTAATAGATAAACAGCAGCCAGCAACCTAATGCCCAAAGGAGAAAAGACTCGAGAAATACCGACCGAGAATACCTGTGGTTTCGCCCAACCCGCACGGCAAGGCAAAGTGGTCGGGCAGCAAGCGGCGAAGCGGCGGTATACCGCGCAGCGCGCAGCAAAGCGACGGAAACGAACGGCACGCGGCGCGCAGGCGAGCGGCATGGGGCGAGGCATTGGGTCTGCAATGACGGCGGGCGAGCGGCACGGGGTGAGGCATCGGGTCTGCGAGAACGGCCCGCGGGCGAAGCGCACACAGCGGCGCTGGCGACGCGGGCGGACGGGCAACAACGAAGCGCACGTGCGGCGGGTGGCTCGTCGTGGGGGGCGCGCGCGTCTGTCTGGTGCTTGGTGCGGGCGGCTGGTGCAGTGGTGAGCTTGGGCATGTGGCAGGGGCTGGTGCGGGCGGTCGGCGCGATCGCCCAGGCGGGGTTGTGGCTCGGGTTGGTGCTGCTAGGGCTGGTGCGGCTAGGGTTGGGTTTTCTTGGTGAGGTCGGCAAGGAGAGAGAGAGAGAGAGAGAGAGAGAGAGAGATTGCATAACAAGGGGAAAGGGATTTTCTTGATTTTCTTCCCTTTTCCTAATTTAAATGGGTCTAAAATCCCTTCCCAAAGCTTCCTCTTTCAAAACCCGGCCCAAGCAAACTTTTCTTTTTAAAAAAAAAAACTCTTCTTCTTACAAACTCCCAAAACCATTTAGGGCAAGGGTTCAAATCCCAATGGAAGCACTAAAAAACCCATTAATTTTGCCAATAACTAAAATACCTCCAAACTCCCAAACAACTTGCCCAAACTGCTTGGGTCTTGCAACCAACAACCACCAAACTTCAATGAAGGCAGGAATGGCCCTGAAATTTTGAAAATCCTCAAAACCCTGACCGGGGCAAAAAGACCAAAATACCCCTAAGGGTTAAAACAGCTCTAACGACCCATCCGAACATCCAAATAATGACCCGAAATCACCTGGGTAACCGAAATAGAAAATTGGGCCGTTACAATACTCCCTCCTTTTAAGACTTTCGTCCTCGAAAGTCCTAAGACGAAAATAACTCTAGGAAAACTCCACTGATTCTTAACCAACCAAGCTCTCGGTTAAGACAACAAAAATCCTTCTTTGAAACCGAACCCTCTTGGGTTCCCAAAGGCTCCAAGCCCAACAGACACCGAGTCTGCCACGAACTATCTCAACCAAAACTGAACTAACACTGAGCTTCGAAGAAAGCATGCGATAACTAGTCGGTGAGCCACATCCTCTGACTCGCAGCAACTCTCAACAGTCTTACGACTCTAGGGCTCACTTATCCCTGCTAACCCAACTCGGAACGCCTCTCTACGGCGCTACTCTCAGCAAACTCGAGGACTGATCACAAGCTCTAAACTCTCCGCCGCGCATCGGCGTAACTTCTCTGGCTCACAGCTGTTAACAAACAGCCTCAACTCTACACCACGCTAACCAAACAACTGTACCTCTCGGGTTCCCGAAACTATTCAACCTACTCCTACTTCACAAGAGACCTGCGAACCCCAATGCTTGCCTACAATCCTTAACGAAATCCAATTGAACCTCCAACTGGCGTCTGGTCCTGAAGGAAAACTTCTCCAACTAGCACGCGTCTGCAACACTTAAGCAACAATCTTACGAGAAATCGAAGCACCAAAGCCAAGGGGCACTTTTCTGGTTCACCAAACGGCTACCACCACTCACACTAGCTGAAACTTCAGCTTCGGCCACCCCTGAACGACAAGATTCAAGAACATGCTCCACTCAGCCAAACTAATAAACTGGAGCCCCTCATCTGCCGACAACAAACTTTCCAATGCAATCCGATCAACCACTGGCCTAGGTGAACATCGCCAGACAAGAAAACAAACAACATTCCTCTCACGGAAACCTCGAGCAGTAAGGAATAAAACAACACGCGGCTACTAGCAACACAATAGCTTGAGGATAGCAACTCAAGGGTTTTACCAACCAATGCCACGGCACCTCTGTGCCAACTCACTCAACTGTGGCTCAGCTAAAATGCCAACTGCGAATGCACAACAACTAAAAGTAAAGCCCGAGAAAGGCTTGCTCAGCAGAAACTCAAACCAAGCTCATAACGAGCAAAGCTCGCCTCCAAGCTACCACTCAACTTTTAAGTCCAACTGGCTACTCAAAGGACTTCCTCCTTTACCTAGGCCTAACTCATCTTGCGACTAGAAACTCCACACTCGGAACATCGCAAGGAATACGAACTGACGAGGCTATCTCCAAAGATAATACTTGCGGCTGGCATCCATGGTGCAACTCAACCACCATGGAAACTAGGGGTTCCTCAAACCCCAAAGAACCAACAACTTTCCAGCAAAATCTCAACTCTTAAACTGGCTGGCCTCCGCCCTTGCGGGGACAAACAACTTTCGCTTGCTAACAACACAATGCAGGGACCCCCTCACTGGGCTAACCACTGCGCTACTCTGATCAACTACACAACTCAGGAGCTACGCTGACTCCTTCTAAACGGGAATGATTTCCCGAAGAAGCGAACTCTAACTCAAGGCGCTGAACTTCACACACGCTCGCTGACTAGCTCAAGGGAAAACCCAAGGGCAACAACAACCAACTCTCTTGGAAGCAACACCCAAGGGAAAACCCAACTGATTGGACCACCAATCCAGAACTAGCAGAACTTACTCAACCACCGAGGGAGGGGTCAACTCCCGAAACCTCCTGACTAGAAACAAGTCCTCAGGGCAACGCCCTCTTGCTCGAACTGAGCTAGCTCTTGAAACAACAAGGGAACCAAATCTTGGTCAACACCAAGCACCAACTAGCCACCTCACCGGAACCAATCCGAACTCTACTCCAAACAAGCACTAGCTTACTAAACAACCAAATCTGCCAGCAACTCACCCAAGGACACTGCCTGGGTCTGACTGAGCTCTGGAGAGGCTCTCCACAACCTAGGGATCCTCC
Source organism: Sicyos edulis (assembly GCA_036507275.1). Classification (NCBI taxonomy): domain Eukaryota; kingdom Viridiplantae; phylum Streptophyta; class Magnoliopsida; order Cucurbitales; family Cucurbitaceae; genus Sicyos; species Sicyos edulis. Next base: position 13,438,524 of record CM071858.1, read on the forward strand.
GATCACCCTCCGACACACACGGTCATCAAACGATCTAAACAGACAACCGGCTACACGGGCACAACCCTCTCCAGCATCTCAACTACGCTGGCCAACACCAACTTCTTGAAAACCAGGAGAACCAGAAACGCTACAGAACGCGTCATCCTCCTACTCAAGCATCAGCCACAACATACCGTCAGCCCAAGGTAAGGATCCGAACAGCTCTCTTAGCCATGACGATCAGAAACTGCGCGACTTTGCTACCACCGCTCTTGTTCAGTTTCAACTGAACTCTGACCAGGGCAAGGACCAACTAGCAAAACTTGCTTAAACAACAACCCGGCTACGAGCACGACATCCTTACAACCAAAGCTAGGGCAGTTGCCAAGGACTAAAGCCTTGACAACTCAAAAACTGAGCACTGGCTCCTCAACACGAACCTCTCGTGGTTCCTGAAACATAACCACGAAACGAGCTACACAAAAGTACACCGGCGTGTACAGCTCCAACTTGGTTCCTTAAGATCCAAACTCAACAAGTACTCTCACACAAGGCAACTTTTGCCTCCCAATAGAGCCACAACTAGTAAAGGAGCAACAAGAGTTCAACCCACTCGGGGTCAACTCACCACGAAAAGCTACATTGGTCAACTCACTCTTACAAGAGCATAACTACACCAAGCTAACATACCTCATACCAATGTGCCCACTAAATGCTCCACTCAACCATCCAACTCATGGCTCTAACACTGGATCAACCACGCATCCTCGATGCCAACTCTACCCATATTAGGGTAACTCCAAGGGTAGTCGAAACACACTACCATCAAGCTGGCTCACAAGCCTACACACAAGCCCGATAACTCGGACGTGCTAGCCCTCACCAACCTACAGCATCCTTTGCACCCAACTCTCGGTGACCCTGAAAAGCTCCTACTTTTCCCTCAAACGACCTCACACTTGTAGTTCTCTGACTACCACCGAGCTAGATCTCTTAAGCAATCCAAACAGATGCAACTTTAGAAAAATGGGTACAAGGCTGGTGGGGATGCTATACTCCGGGCGGGCATGGAACCATCTGCACCAAAAGTGCCAACTGGCCCGAATCTAGGCCTCCTCTCAAAGCTTGGTGCCAACAGGCACAACATCATTTTCAACACAAATCAGCCCAAAACAAGCTTTATGCCCCTCTAAGGATAAAGAAGGTCACACTCCAAGTGACGGGGAAAAGGCACTCAACACAAGAGTCCAAACACTCGAGCAGCCTAATCTCTGGCATCTCGCCTAACAGACATGCCACGACCTACTCCTGCATCCCACTCGATGCTCAACAATAGCTTAGGCCAACTCTTCGGGTGGCAGCACCTAGCTCCACATCTGGAACATGCCAACACAAGGTGCTTCTCTCTACTAGCCAACTAGAATCCACGGATGGGTTAAGTTCTGACAAGCAACCTCCACACTACACCCTGGCTACGAGGGTACTAAAGAACTGGCTGCAAAACGACTGCAGGCTTGCAGGAGGACAAGATGTCTCTACATCTTCCTCAAAAGCAACTAACCTGGCAGCTTGCCAATCGACCGGGTGGCTGGTGGAGACTCTGTTGGTCCGCATCTCACAGGGGACTTCCACCACCACACTGCTGCATCAAACAACACCAGAACGGCACGCCTCGACCTCTGAACATCAGGTCATCGGCCTCTGAACACTAGGTCATCCCAACACTTGGATGATAAACTCGATCCTTGCCAACCACCTCGCTGCCAGCAGTAGGTCTAAAAAACATCCAGCTCTACAGGCTCCCACTTGCCAAACTTGGAGGCTCGATCAACGTCAACTATCTTATCAGCATAAACCTGCTAATCAAGCCCTCCCGAGAACCTCTGGGGCTACTGGAGCTACTAGGAGGGGTGTCTCCTAAATAAACTCTGCCAGCTGGGTTATCTGTGCCCAAGACTCCTCACTACGCGCTACAAATTGCGCCTGGGTCTCCGCTCTCTGCTCAAGGAGTCTCACTCTGAGGCGTGCTAGCCTCGAGCCCCCCTACTCTTGGCAACTCATCTGTCAGGGCCAAAGGTGGCCTACGGGTCTAGACAACCCTGGACGTGGTCTCATCATCAACATGAACAGTCCAACTCCTAGGTTGGAAATACCAAACGTCCCTGCTACTCTATGTGAAATCAACATACTGGCAATCTACACAAAGCATAGAAGCTAGCCCACGCTGGGGCTCTCACAGCCAAACAAGGGTAACACATGTCTACTAGATGCAGTATTGTAAAATAAAACCCTTAGCTTAATGAACTCAGACAAACCTGACGGACGCGGAGTGATGATGATCATGGGGGCAACAACCTACAAAGCAGGTTAGTCTACAGAATCTATGACTCTGTGCTCTGATACCAACTGTAAGAACCCGACCCAAAATACGGTCCTAAACCTAGGTTCTCATTCAGCATGCAAGTTAAATACTTCATCAAGCGTTTTAGTGCTCATATTTAAAACCTTTCAAAACATTTAAAAGTGGGGACACTTAAAACATAAACAACAACCTTCATTTAAGCAAACCAACAAAGTAAAACAAGCCTGGCCAGTGTTTATGAAATCATACAATACAATTTAAACAACTTTTAAAAACATCCCCCTAGGACTCCTGTCCGTCTACATGCTGAACAAATTATGCAAACAATAAAAGACAGAGTGTCGGCGGCTCCCATGATCAATCAGCTCCCTCCGCTAGCCATCCCGGTGCTGTCCCAAGTTACCTGGTGGAAAAACCACAGAAATAAGGGTGAGTATAAACATACTCAGTAAGAATCCCCAACCGGGGTACAATACGATACATTAATCATCTGGCACCCTAGTATACATGCAAACAGTTACCAACACAGATCATAGCTCAACGAGCTTACAAGGCAGAATCTGGCATCCTCGGAACTCTCCTACTTCCGGCCTAATGATTGGCTCTCGTAACCAATCCCAAGACATCTCCGAGGGTCTTTCTCCCTCGGCCAATTGATAAGCTCAAAAACCGATCCCAAAGATGTTCGACACCCTAGAGGGTCTTTCTCCCTCGACCATATGATTAGCTCAAAAACCAATCCCAATTGGTGTCCTCAAGGGCCTCTTACCCTCGCTAATAAATCTGGACTACCGGGAGAGTACCTGAAGTCTTGCTCTAAACTGGAAGGAACTGGTGTACTCACGAACATTAGCCCGGGGGAGCTCTCCGAACCGGCGACTAACGCGTTTGCGCGCACACAGCATGCTGCAGGAACCGGCGTAAATGTGGGGGCCTAGGTACAAACTACGTGGGACAGGTACGCATGCCTAAAGACTCGAAAGCGGTGTCACTGAACAGAGTAGTGCGAGGCCCTCGACACTCATCTGCAGCCTGTACCACCGACCTGAAGCTAAGAACCGGCCAAGGCAGGCTTGCACCTTTGGCAGGGTTCCGCTCTAGCAGGCTACAAACTAGGCTTATGCCGATGTGGTAGCTAAATCCACATCGGCTGCCGGAGGAAAGCAATGTACGTTATGCTTCGCTCTACTCTCGACCGGTGGGGACAAAGTACGTTATGTCCGCTCTCAGCCTCTGGATGATGACAAACCCTACTACACTAGCTAAGAGTACAGAGTAAGTGATTCCTGGCTAAACATACATATCAACATCAATCACACATAACCTAGCATGATATTACGAACTTAAAGCAGGAACCATAGCATGCTGGAAGAACAAACCTAGCATGGCACTAACATGTACATCAAGCAAACATGCTAGCAAGAGATCAAACATAGATACCCTATCACTATCATGCTCATAACAATCAACAAGCCTACAAAGCACATCATGATAATATAGCAGGGTCCGCACAACCACGGTAAGAAATCCTTACCTGGAAGCAAGCAGAAATAACTTTCACAATAAAATAACGACCGTCGAGCTTTAAAGCAAACCCGAGCAACCTAGGCATACAATAAAAACATCCTAAATAGATAAACAGCAGCCAGCAACCTAATGCCCAAAGGAGAAAAGACTCGAGAAATACCGACTGAGAATACCCAAGGTTTCGGCCCAACCCGCACGACACGGCACGGCAGGTCGGTCGGCAAAGAAGGAAGCGTGCAGGCGCGGCAGGCGCCGCGGCAGCGACGCGAGAACGAACACTGGCGGCGCTGCGCGCGGCGAGCGGCATGGGGTGAGGCATCGGGTCTGTGAGGACGGCGGGCGAGCGGCACAAGGTGAGGAATCGGGTCTACGAGGACGGCTCGCGGGCGAGCGGCATAGGCGGCGCTGGGCTACGCGTCTGAGACGAAAACAGCGGCACGCGCGGCAGGTGGCTCGTGTGGGCGGCACGGCGCAGCGCTGGCGGGCGGCTCGTGCAATCTTGCGGCTGGTGCAGAGCGGCTGGGCATGGGCCATCTGGATTTGGTCTTGAGCGATCTTGTGCGATCGCGCGGGCGGTGGGCTCGAGTTGGTGCTGCTAGGGCTGGTGCGGCTAGGGTTGGGTTTTCTTGGTGAGGTCGGCAAGGAGAGAGAGAGAGAGAGAGAGAGAGAGAGAGAGATTGCATAACAAGGGGAAAGGGATTTTCTTGATTTTCTTCCCTTTTTCTAATTTAAATGGGTCTAAAATCCCTTCCCAAAGCTTTCTCTTTCAAAACCCGGCCCAAGCAAACTTTTCTTTTTAAAAAAAAAACTCTTCTTCTTACAAACTCCCAAAACCATTTAGGGCAAGGGTTCAAATCCCAATGGAAGCACTCAAAAACCCATTAATTTTGCCAATAACTAAAATACCTCCAAACTCCCAAACAACTTGCCCAAACTGCTTGGGTCTTGCAACCAACAACCACCAATCTTCGATGAAGGCAGGAATGGCCCTGAAATCTTGAAAATCCTCAAAACCCAGACCGGGGGCAAAAAGACCAAAATACCCCTAAGGGTTAAAACAGCTCTAACGGCCCATCCAAACATCCGAATAATGACCCAAAATCACTTGGGTAACCGAAATAGAAAACTGGGCCGTTACAAGTGCCACCAGTACCGCCCGCTCAGCAGGAGCCAATTGTGAACGAGGCCTTTGCGGCGGAAGGTGCTGAGGATCTGGGCAAGTGGCTGAAGGATTTTGTCAAATGGAAGCCCGAGAAGTTTAGTGCCTCTGGGGAACCATTGGTAGTTGCCAGGTGGATTGCTGAGCTAGAATATACATTTATGGTGATGGCTTGTCCGGAGGTGCAGCGAGCTCGATGTGCGGCTCATGTGTTAGCTGGTACGGCTAAGTGGTGGTGGGATTCCACCTTAAGTGAGAGACCGGCTGGGTCTCCACCTGCCACCTGGGAATTCTTCAAGGCCGAGTTCAAGGCAAAGTTTATCAGTGAAGAAGCCCAAGAAAAGATGATTGAGCTATTTTCAAACCTTAGCGAGTGGGTCGACTCGATAGAGGTGTATGAGAAAAAGTTTTGGAGTATGGGTACTTCAGCGCGCGATTGATTGCTACCCACAGTGAAGATCAGGAAGTTCATTGCAGGTTTGAGACAGGGAGTGTCTCAGGATGTTAGGGCGCAGGCCCTAGAGACTTTTGCCAAGGCAGTACAGTTGGCGACGATTTATGATGGGAAGTACCCTCCAGAGCAGGTAGCTAGTCCCGTGGTGCAGAAGGCCCCAGTGTACTCGGGTCAGAAGCGTAAGTTTGACTCGGGAAGTAATGGCCGTGGGGGTGGTCAGCGCCGCCAGGGTACTTATCATGGCAGAGACCAGCATCGGGACCGTAACCGTGATCAGCCTCGCCAACAGGGCGTAGGGAGGCGCCACCTATTATAGATCCTGTGGGAAGCAGTATTGGGGACCTTGTGGTGGTAACCCTAGAGCTTGCTATAACTGTGGTAAGGAGGGGCATCAGGCCCGGCATTGCAATCGAAGCGAGTGGTGGCGCGGCCAAAGAGTGAGAGAGAGTGTATGCTACGACCCGCCAGGAGGCTGAGAAAGCCGGGGCCGCGGTGGCAGGTACTATCCTAGTTCTTGACCACCTTGCCTTTGTGTTGTTTGATTCGGGTTCCACACATTCTTTTATTTCTGTTGTGTTTGTTGAGCATGTTTGCATGATTTTAGATCCCCTAGGATTTGAGTTATCTGTTGCTACTCCCTCGGGAGTTAGTATGTTGGCTAGCAAGAAGGTAAGGGATGGTCGGATACACGTATCCGACGAGTCTCTACAGGTTACGCTCATAGTGTTAGCTATGAGTGGTTTTGACTTAATCCTCGGTATGGATTGGTTGGCTGATAACCACGCTATGATTGACTGCCACCGAAAGAAGGTAGTGTTCGGGCCGCCAGGTAGACCTAGCTTTAAATTTCGGGGCACCCAGAGTGGGGTGTGTCCGCCAGTGATTTCGGCAGTTAAAGCTCACCGTTTGCTAGCTCGAGGAGCTTGGGGTTTCTTAGCTAAGTTGACTGGAGAGAACCGTGATCATTTAATTGTTGAGCAAGTGCCCATTGTGCAAGAGTTTGCAGATGTTTTTCCTGAAGAGTTGCCTGGTCTGCCGCCAAAGAGGGAGGTGGATTTCTCAATAGAGCTTGAGCCAGGGACTCGTCCTATTTCGAAAGCTCCTTATCGTATGGCTCTAGCTGAACTGAAAGAGCTAAAGGAGCAGTTGCAGGAGTTGCTTGACAGAGGATTTATTAGGCCGAGTGTGTCCTCGTGGGGAGCACCCGTGCTATTTGTTAAGAAAAAGGATGGCTCGATGCGCCTATGAATCGATTACAGGGAACTGAACAAGGTGACTATTAAGAACAAGTATCCACTGCCACGTATCGATGACCTGTTAGACCAGCTCCAGGGAGCTTGTGTGTTCTCGAAAATTGACTTGAGGTCAGGCTACCACCAGTTAAGGATCCGGGATGCAGATATCCCTAAAACATGATGGACAGAGTGTTCAAGGCATTATTGGACCGCTTTGTCATCGTATTCATAGATGACATTCTTGTGTACTCTAAGTCTAAGGAGGACCATGCTTCGCATCTAAGGCAGATTTTGTCAGCCTTGCGCGAGAACCAGCTCTATGCAAAGTTTTCAAAGTGTGACTTTTGGCTTGAGGAGGTAGCTTTTATAGGACACGTTGTGTCTAAGGAGGGAGTGGCTGTGGACCCTTCAAAGATAGAGGCCGTTAGTTCGTGGGCCAGACCGACGACTGTGTCAGAGATTCATAGCTTTCTAGGTCTGGCCGGATATTAGCGTCGCTTCGTTCAAAAAGTTTCCGCTATAGCAGCCCCGCTTACTCGGTTGACAAGAAAGGGCGTCGATTTCGTTTGGGATAAGAAGTGCGATGAGAGTTTTGCTAAGCTGAAGAACAGCTTGACGTCTGCGCCGATGTTGGCGATTCGGAGGAGAACAGGGGTTTCGTGGTGTACAAATGATGCCAAAGAAGTTTGGTTTGGGTTGCGTTCTGATGCAACACGGTAAGGTGATAGCGTACGCCTCGAGGCAGTTGAAACCACACAAGCAGAACTATCCGACTCATGATATGGAATTGGCAGCGGTCGTCTTTGCGCTTAAGATCTGGAGGCACTACTTGTATGGGGAAAAGATTCAAATTTTCTCTGACCACCAAAGCCTCAAATATTTCTTCACTCAGAAGGACCTGAACATGAGACAGAGGAGGTGGTTGGAGCTTGTAAAGGATTACGACTGTGAGATCCTGTATCACCCTGGAAAGGCAAATGTTGTGGCTGATGCACTAAGTAGAAAGACCTCGCATCTAGCAACGTTGGCAAATCCCAAAAGTATCATAAGAAAAGACCTCGAGAGAGCGGAAATAGCAGTGTTGTTAGGGGATGTTACCGCCAGGGTAGCTCAGTTGACCATCCAGCCTTCAATAAGGCAAAGGATTATCGACGGCCAGTTGAATGACCCTAAGTTAAAGAGTTTGTATGAGAGGGTTCAGGCGATGGTGACTTTGATTTTGTGATATTTACAGATGGTATCAGAGCCAGGCATCGGGTCGGTGTGCCGGGTCCATCGGGACGCTGGACCTCTAAGGGGAGGTGGAAACCCATAGGGGAATCCCACATCGGTTGGAAAGGGGAAAGAAGCACTCCTTATAAAGGGTGTGGACACCTTTCCCTAGCAAGATGCGTTTTCCCATGGGGGGAGAAACAAATCCGTGAGGCCAGTGGGCCAATGCGGACAATATCTTTGCTAGCGATGGGTTGGGCCGTTACACCTAATGACTGTCAGAGTGCTGAGGATCATGGAAAAATGACCTACAACAAAAGGTCAGTCTACAGAATCTATGACTCTGAGCTTTGATACCAACTGTAAAGACCCGACCCGAATGGGGTCCTAACCTTGGCCTTTACCTCAATGCATGCTTTAAAACTTAGAAAATAATATGCAAGGTTGTATGCCAGATTCTAAATAAAACTAAACGGTAAACATCCATTCAAAACAAGAGAAAATGCCCTAGAACCTGTCCCTGTTTCCAAGTACCTGTTCAAGGCTAAATACAATTTAAAACCTACTCTGATCAAAGATTTAATTCAAACATTCAAATCCAAAAATAGTTTACATTAGTGTCAGAATCCAGAAAGCAACTAGAAAACAACCTAAGGGCTCTGTGCCCAACTACATGCATTCAGAGGACATTTAATCATAAAAACATAAACAAAAGACTCAGAGTTTAATCAGCTGGTTTCCATGATCAACAACTTCTCCTTCAGCCATTCTGTCTTGTACCATGGTTACCTGTGGAAAACCACATAACAAGGGTGAGTAACGAATTACTCAGTAAGAATCCCCAACCGTGGTACAATACGATATAACTGGTCATCTAGCAGAAGGTATGCAAGCTATGAATATAAACACAGAGGAGAGCACTTTACTTTAATCCACACATAAACCTCGTATGCCATCTCAGGGTCTTACTCCAAAAATCTACCACGCGATACGATACTATACGAGAAACTAGTCTCAGCCTCAGCCTGCCTACTGTCGATACGAAAGATGCACTGAACTCAAGATCCCGAGGAGCTCTCTAGTCGGTGTTGTAATGAGCGTGTGCGCGCACCGCATCTTTCGCTGCAAACCGAGTCTGTTGGGTCTAGGCAAGCCGCCTAGTCCGATCGCATGCCTAACAAATCTCTGGATCGGTGTCACTGAACATAGTGGTGTAAGACCAGGACACTACGACTATGTCAGCCTGTACCACCGCACTTGAGGCTAAGAAACCGGCCGTGGTAGGCTTACACCAGGAACCGGTCCTTGCCCTATCAGGTGGCAATCAAGGGCTACAGCCGACACGCTGAGGACGTGTCGACTTCTAGGGACAAGGCAATGCCTCATCATTCCCCCGACCGTTGGGGCATTTAACAGTTTGCCACCCTCACCCAAGATTGCACTGGGCTGCCATTAGGGTTAGCTAAACCCTAACGACGGATCAAAGATGGAGTACTGCCTCGCACGTCCCTGCCATGGATGCAAGTTACGTTATGCATCCTCGCCCGGATGATGCTACCTATCAGAACTCTAAGCTATAACAGATAACAGCAAACATTCCAATACGTGCTCAACAGAAATAATGAACCTAGCATGATACTACGAAGCAAGAACAGATAACGAGCATTCCAGAACAGAACAACCTAGCATGGAACTAACATGAGGAACAACAGGGATGGCTAGGTTGTTTTGTTCTGGCATGTTTGTTATCTGTTCTTGCTTCGTAGTACCATGTTAGGTTCATTGATTTTGCTGAGCATGTGTTAGTATGTTTGCTATTAGCTGTTTATAGCTTAGAGTTCTGATAGGTAGCATCATCCAGGCAAGGATGCATAACGTAACTTGCATTCGTGGCAGGGACGTGTGAGGCAGTACTCCGTCCCTGATCAGTCGTTAGGGTTTAGCTAACCTTAACGCCAGCCCAGTGCAATCTTGGGTGAGGGTGGCAGACTGTTAAATGCCCCAACGGTCGGGGGAATGACGAGGCATTGCCTTGTCCCCAGCAGTCTACACGACCTCAACGTGTCGGCAGTATCCCTTGATTGCCACCTGATAGGGCAAGGACCGGTTCCTGGTGTAAGCCTACCACAGACGGTTTCTTAACCTCAGGTGCGGTGGTACAGGCTGAAATAGTCATAATGTCCTGGTCTCACAACACTATGTTCAGGGACACCGATCCAGAGATTATTTTAGGCATGCGTACTGGACCAGGGCAGCATGCCCTGTCCACACCTCACACGGTTTGCGGCGAAGATGCGGTGCGCGCGACGCTCATTACAAAATTTCCGATCGGAGAGCTTCTCGGGATCTTGAGTTCAGTGCACCTTTCATATCGATAGTAGTAGGAAAGCTGACGCCGAGACTAGTTTCTCGTAGAGTACCGAGATTCGTTGTAGTTCCCGGAGTAAGACCGTAAGATGGCATCCGATGTATTTATGTATGGACTAAAGTGATGTGCTCTCTTCTGTGTTTGCATTCATAGCTTGCATACTTTCTGCTAGATGACCAAATGTATCGTATTGTACCCCGGTTGGGGATTCTTACTGAGTAATTCGTTACTCACCCTTATTTTGGGGTTTCCACAAGTAATCAGGGCGCGAGACAGGATGGCTGATGGAGGAGCTGCTGATCATGGAATAACTGTTGTCTTTTCAACTCTGAGTTATGTTTATGTTTATGTTTACGCTTTATCCTCTGAATGAATGTAGTTGGGCACGGAGCCCTTAGGACGTTTTTGGATTGTATCTGGATTCTGTCCTTATCGAACTATTTTGGATTGTTGGTTTTCAAATAAATCTTTGATTAGAGTATGTTTTAAATTGTATTTAGGTTGGAACAAGTGCTTGGAAACAAGGACAGGTTTCAGGACGTTTTATGCTTGTTTGTTAAAATGAATGTTAACTTGTTTTTATTTTCATTCAGAATCTGGATAACAATCTTGCATATGATATTTACATTTTAAAAGCATGCATTGAGGTAAAGGCCTAGGTTAAGACCTCTTTCGGGTCGGGTCTTTACATGTAAGAACCTGACCCGAAATACGGTCCTAAACTTAGGTTCTCACTCAGCATGCGAGTAAAAATATGTTTACAAACGGTTTAGTGCTCATATTTTTAAAACTTTCAAACAACAAAAGAGGGGAACATTTAAACTCAAAATCAAACTTTCATAAAGTAAATCAATAACTTAAAACATGTTGGCCAGTGTTTATAAAAACATTCAAATAGTTCTAAACAACAAATCACTAAGTTCCCCTAATGGACTCCATGTCCAACTACATGTTGAAATAACAATGCATAAAGAAAGACACAACAAAGTGCCGGCAACTCCCATGATCATGCAGCTCCTCCGCTAACCGTCCCGGTGCTGTCCCAAGTTACCTGGTGGAAAAACCACAGAAATAAGGGTGAGTACAAACATACTCAGTAAGAATTCCCAACCGGGGTACAATACGATACATCAATCATCTAGTATCCTAGTATACATGCAAACAGTTACCAACACAGATCATAGCTCAATGAGCTTTCAGGGCAAATCCGAAATCCTCGGAAGTCTCCTACTTCTGGCCTAATGATTGGTTCTCCTAACCAATCCCGAGACATCCTTGAGGGTTTTTCTCCCTCGGCCAAATGATCAGTTCAAAAACCGATCCCAATAGATGTCAGACTCCCTCGAGGGTCTTTCTCCCTCGACCGTATGATCAGCTCAAAAACCAATCCCAAATAGGTGTCCTCGAGGGTCTCTTGCCCTCGGCTAGCTAAAACTTGACTAACGGGAGAGTACCCGAAGTCTAGCTCTAAACTAGAACGAAAGTGGTGTACTCACGAACATTAGCCTGGGGGAGCACTCCGAACCGGTGACTAACTCGTGTGCGTGCACACCGCATGCTACTGCAACCGGCGTAAATGTGGGGGCCTAGGGACAAACTACGCGGGCCAAGTACGCATGCCTAATGACTCAGAAGCAGTGTCACTGAATACAGTAGTGCGAGGCCCTCGGCACTCATCTGTACAGCCTATATCACCGACCTGAAGATAAGAACCAGCCAAGGTAGACTGACACCGTTGGCAGGGTTCCACTCTAGCAGGCTACAAACTAGGCTTATGCCGATGCGGGAGCAAATCCACATCAGCCGTCGGGGTGGAAGCAAAGTACGTTATGCTTCCCACTGGGTCCCGACCGGTGGGGACAAGGTGCGTTATGTCCGCTCTCAACCTCTGGATAATGACAAACCCTACTATTCTAACTAAGAGTACAGAGTAAACGATTCCTGGCTAAAGCATACATGCTCAACAACATAAACACATAACCTAGCATGATACTACGAACTTAAAGCAGGAATCATAAACATGCTGGAAGAACAAACCTAGCATGGCGCTAACATGTACAAGCAGGCAAACATGCTAGCAAGAAGTCAACACAAGCTGTCCTATAACTAACATGCTCATAACAGTCAACAAACATACAAGGCACATCATGATAATATCGCAGGGTCCACACAACCTCGGTAAGGAATCCTTACCTAAAAACAAGCAAAAAATAACTATAATGCTCCTTGAGCTGCAGAAACACATAACCTAGAAAACAATCTTACCAAAATACATTAATAACCCAACTAGCTATCATTAAACTAAAACCAAGAGAAACAGGGACCGGGAAGCCACCTATCAGGCTTCACAAGCTCTCGGCCAAGCTTCTTGGGAGTGTCCAAGGAAGCTCTCAGCTAGGGCTGAGAATTCACCTCGGGAATGTGCTTGGCTTGGCTATTGCTCACGGCTGCTAGGGTTGATGTGGGAACTCTTTCGGCTTCGAACGGAGCTTGCAAAGCAACGAAGAAATGCTTAGAAAACCACCAACCAGTAAGGTAGGCTCTCGACCAAGGGGAGGGAAAGCTTACCCCAAGATGATTCGGTTGCAAAGAAGGCTAGAGAATTGGTGAGGCAATAAGGGAATGATGGCTTGGTGAGGAATCAGCAGCAACACTCCAACGTGGCTTGCGAAAACACTTCCCTGGCAACCTTCTTGAACCAAACTCGCAGCTACTCAAGGAGAAGAACCAAGGGAGATGGTCGACACTCTCCCAAGAAGAGGATGAAGTTTGGGCACTCCCAAGAATCCCAAGGGGGGTCTCGGCTGTAAGGAGGAAACAATCTTCATGATTAGGGTTTGGCCAAACGCGAAGGGAATGGTTCGGCTATGAAGAAAAGAAGGAGAAGAGAGAAACTTACATGGTTCTTGGTCTCGATCTTGAGATTGAAGAAACGACAAGAATGGGGGAAGGAAGGAGCAATCATAGGCAAAGAGGGAGAGAGCAAATGCGTGCGGCAAAGACTAGGGAGTCAAAAGTTTTTTTTTTAATTACTTAGGTTTGGCGAGAAAAGCCTCTTCCCAGGGCTTTCCCCCTTTGAGTCCCAGCTGAAGCAACCTTTTCATCCTTAATTAACTCATTTAAATCCATGTCTCCAAATCCCTTTAGGTCAGGATTCAAATCCCAATGGAAGAACTTATTTCCTTATAATTTTACAATTAACTGGATCACCTCCAAACCCTATCAAACAACACGTCTCTTGGGAAAAAGCCACCAACAAATTCACAGATCTCAACAAAGGTCAGAAATAGCCCTGGGACCCTAAAAATCCACAAACCCTGACCGAGGAGCAAAATGACCAAAATACCCCTAAGGGTTAAAATAGCTCTAACGGCCCAACCGAACAACCGAATAATGAATCGGAAGCACCCGAAGAACCAGAACGGAAAACCGAGCCGTTACAATACTCCCTCCTTTTAAGAATTTCTTCCCCTAAAGTCCTAAGACTGAAATAGCTCTGGGAATGAGTCCTCATCTCATCCTCTAACTCCCAAGTGGCTTCCTGTGCCCTCTGATGTCTCCACTGAACCTTCACCAAGCTTATCTCTCGGTTACGCAAGGTCTTGCGCTCCCGAACCAAAATCTGCACAGGCTTCTCCTCGAAGCTCAAATCCTTATTCAACTCCAAGGGCTCATGATCTACCACATGCGTCGAGTCCGCCACGTATTGCCTCAACATCGAATCGTGGAACACATTATGGACTGCTACCAACGACGGGGGCAATGCCAACCTGTAAGCCACTGCTCCAATCCTCTCTAGAATCTTAAAAGGTCCTACAAACCTGGGGCTCAACTTGCCTCGCTTACCAAACCTTAACACACCACCCATCAGTGTAACCTTAAAAAATAAATGTTGACCAACCTCGAATTCCAAATCCCTACACCTAATATCGAAGTAACTTTTCTGTCTACTCTGAGCTGTCAACATGCGAGCCCTGATCTTCTGCACAACATCGTTCGTCACCTGAAGTAACTCGGGACCCAAAACCTGTCTATCACCAACCTCCTCCCAGAACACTAGGGATCTACACTTCTTACCATACAGAGCCTCAAATGGAGCCATCTGAATAGTCGACTGATAACTATTATTGTACGCGAACTCCATCAAATACAGGTATTGGTCCCAACTGCCTGGAAAGTCCAAAACACAGGCTCTCAAGATATCCTCAAGAATCTGATTCACCCTCTCCGTCTAACCATCCGTCTGAGGGTGAAAAGAGGTGTGAATCTACACTCGGTTCCCAAACCCTTCTAGAGCGCTCTCCAGAAGCAAGAAGTGAACCGCGAATCTCGATCTGACACTATCTTCGCTGGCATCCCATGGTACCGAACGATCTGCTCCAAAAATAACTGTGCCCATTGCTCCACGGTATAATTAACACTACGGGGAATAAAGTGTGTACTCTTAGTCAGCCAGTCCACTACTACCCAGATCTGAGTAAACCATCTCGGTGTCCTCGGCAACCCAGGGATATAATCCATCGTAATCTCGTCCCACTTCCACTGTGGAACACTCAACGGCTGCAACAATCCTGCCGGCTTCTATCTGGAAGCCTTCACCTGCAGACAAGTGAGGCACCGGCTAACAAACTCACCTACATCACGCTTCATTCCCATCCACCAAAACATCTGCTTGAGATCCTGATACATCTTGGTACCTCCCGGGTGCCAAGTAAAAGGGGAACTATGAGCCTCGATAAGCAACTCTGCTCGAATCCCTGCGACATTCGAGATGCACAACCGACCTCTATATCTCAAGCCTCCGTCTGGTGCTACGATAAAATCAAAGTCGCCATCAGCCTCAACTCTCTCAAACAATCTTTTCAACATGGGATCACTCAGCTGGCTGTCAATGATCCTCTGTTTAAGCGACGACTGAACTGATAACTAAGCTACCCTGGCGGTAACCTCTCCCAATAAAACTGTAATACCGGCTCGATCAAACTCTTTCCGCAATTCGATCAGAGAGCTTAACAAAGCTGCGGAATGCGACGCCTTCCTACTCAACGCATCAGCCACCACGTTGGCCTTTCAGGGGTGATACAAGATCTCGCAATCGTAGTCCTTTACTAAATCGAGCCACCTCCTCTGCCTCATGTTCAACTCCTTCTGAGTGAAGAAATACTTAAGGCTCTGGTGGTCCATGAACAACTGAATCTTTTCACCATACAAATAGTGCCTCCAAATCTTTAGGGCGAAAACCATTGCTGCCAACTCCATATCATGAGTCGGATAGTTCTTCTCATAAGGCTTCAACTACCGGGAAGCATAAGCTATCACCTTCCCATGTTGCATCAACACTCAACCTAAACCATACTTGAAAGCATCACTGTAGACTACGAATCCTCCTGTTCCCTCGGGAACTGCCAACACTGGCGCCGTCGTCCAACTGAGCTTAAGCTGGGCAAAGCTCTCCTCACAACTGGCATCCCAAACAAAGTCAACACCCTTTCTGGTCAGTCGGATTAGGGGTGTGCTGCCTTAGCCGAAAAGTCTTTCACGAAACGCTGGTAATAACCTACCAGTCCCAGAAAGCTGCGAATCTACGCGACCGTCCTCGGTCTGTGTAAGAACCCCTACCCAAAATGGTCCTAAACCCGGTTCTTACTAGCATGCTTACGATTTAAAACCTTTAAAACATTATTGAAACAGCTAAAAGATAAAACTCATTTAGACTTCATAATAGAAACAATCATTTCATAAACATCCTTAAAACAATCCTAGCCAGTATTTCAAACAAAAATAGTTTAACAAGTCTCAACAGTAAACAAAGTTCCTAGCATGCTACTACATAAAAAAAAACTCCAAATGAAAAAGACACAGAGTTTGCCGGCAGCACCCATGATCACACAGCTCCCTCCACTAGCCATCCCGGTGCTGTCCCAAGTTACCTAAAAGATAAGTAAGGGTGAGTATAAACATACTAAGTAAGAATCCCCAACCGGGGTACAATACGATACATCCATCATCTAGCATCCTAGTATACATGCAATCAGTTACCAGCACAGAAACTTTGCTCAACAAGCTAATCAAGTCAAGTCCGGGAACCTCAGAAGTTTCCTACTTTCGGCCTAATGATTGGTTCTCCTAACCAATCCCAAAGATATCCTCAAGGGTCTTTCTCCCTTGGCCAAATGATCAACTCAAAATATGATCCCAAATAGATGTCAGACACCCTCGAGGGACTTTCTCCCTCGGCCAATTGACCAACTCAAACGCTGATCCCGAATAGGTGTCCTCGGGGGCCTCTTACCCCCGGTCAAGCTAAACCCTAAGACAACGAGAGTGTACCCGTTGTCAGGCTCTAAACAAGAATAAGAATGGTGTCACTGATCTACGATAGTGCAGAGCCCTCGGCACTCAGCTGTAGCAGCCTGATACCACCAACCTGAAGCTAAGAACTGTCTCCGGGCAGACTTGCACTCGTGACGGGTTCTGCTCTAGCAGGTTACAAACTAGGCTTGTACCGATGCGGGACATAATCCACACCGGCTGCCGGGGGCAGAGACAAAGTACGTTATGCCTCTCACTGATCCAGACCTGTGGGGACAAGATACGTTATGTCCACTCTCAGCCTCTAGAAGACAAGTCTAGCTAATTATCTAATATCACATAATATACATCCCTAGCAACTGAACATGCTTATCAAGGATACAAGAACAACCTAGCATGATACTACAATGTAAACATGGAACTCAGAACATGCTGGAAGGACAAACCTAGCATGGCACTAACATGTAGAAAACCGGGCAAACATGCTAGCAGAGATAAACAGTGAAACATTCCTAACCACTACATGCTCATAAAAAACAACATATATATATACGATGCAATCAAAGCATATCATAGGGTCCACACAACCCTGGTAAGAGATCCTTACCTGGAACAAGCAGAAATATAAACAGAACAGTGCTCCTTGAGCTGTAGTGTCTCAGAACCTAAAAACATATAACCAATCAATAAACCTAGCTAGCTAATTACCTAACCAAACACCAAACCAAGGAAAGGGAATAAGAAACTACCCCAACAATAAGCAACAAGTGCTCTCGGCCAAACACTTGGAGAAACCCTAGAAGCTCTCGGCCACAACCCCTTCAACACTTGGTCTTGGCTGGTGCAACACAACAAACACAACCACAAGTTAGATCTCTTGTCCATGAAGCAAGCCAACACTCCCAACCATTTCATGAAGCTCTCGGCCAAACACACCAAGAGAGGCTCTCGGCCAAACCAACACACAAGCATAGAAACACAACACTTACCAACTCACCAAGAAGATTCGGCAAGGACCTCCAATGGAACTAGGTGGTCTCGGCCAAGGAGAGTGCACAACCAAAGGGATCTCGGCTAGGGCTTGGATTTCCAGTAGGAAGAAAAGAGCATGTTAGATCTGTCCAAACCACAAGTCAAACAGAAAAAAAAAAAACACCATCAACCCTACCTTGGAGCACTCGGCAATGGAGGTTGGACAGGGAAGATGAGTTCGGATTTCCAACAAGCAAGAGTAATAGCAAGCAAGACCAACCCTTCTCAAGGCAAGGGCTTCTCGGATCTACAATGAGAAAAGAAGAAGAATAACACCTTCTCTTGGTTAGAAGATAGGTTCGGACATGGCAAGAGAAGAAGAGGAACTTGGATTTTGCAATTGCTTACCTTGGAAAACAATGGAGAAGATGAACTACACTTGGGAATCTTGAGGTTGCAAGCAATGGAGATGGAGAGAAATGGAGAGGGAGTTCTCAGCCAAGGAGAGGATTTGCAAGAAGGGGAAAATCGGCCAAGGGAAGGAGAAGGAGAATAAGATAAAGCCCTAATTTGATTTTCCCTATTTTTAATTAATAAAAGCCTTAAAAAATCCCACCTTCAAATCCCACCAAGCACACATTTTAAAACTCATTTTAATTTCTCTACAAATGGCTCAAACTCAACTCCCAAGCCACCATGGTTCGAATCCTAACTCCAACACTTTTATTTTCATTTTTCTTCTTTACCCGGGAAAGCCTCCAAACTTTCCATAAATGGAACTCTTGACCTGAAACTTAAAACCGAAGAATAAACTTAAGTCCACCAACTCATAAACATTCCTGAAACCCTGTCATACTGCAAAACTGTCTCGGGAAGGAAAAATGACCAAAATACCCCTAGAGGACAAAATGACCAAAATGCCCTTGGAAGCACAAAAAGCCCTAACAGCTCAACCAACTCACTAGAGGAACAACTGAATAAACCTGGAGAACCGGAAGGAAATCTTGGGCTGTTGTAAGAACCCGACCCAAAAATGGTCCTAAACCCGGTTCTTACTAGCATGCTTACAATTTAAAACTTTTAAAACATTACAGAAACAATTAAAAGATAAAACTCATTTAGACTTCATAATAGAAACAATCATTTCATAAACATCCTTAAAACAATCCTGGCCAGTATTTCAAACAAAAACAGTTTAAAAAGTCTCAACAGTAAACAAGTCCCCAGCATGCTACTACATAATGAAAGACTACAAATGATAAAGACACAGAGTTCGCCGGCAGCTCCCATGATCACACAGCTCCCTCCACTGGCCATCCTGGTGCTGTCCCAAGTTACTTGAAAGATAAGTAAGGGTGAGTATAAATATACTCAGCAAGAATCCCCAACCGGGGTACAATATGATACTGTAACGACCCGACCCGAAAGGGCATAAAATAGGCCGTTACCTCAATGCATGCATTCAAATCTACAGAAAATTTGCAATATGGTGTCTAGATTCTAAGTAAAACTAAAACATAAAAACATCCATTTAAAAATCAACATAAATTCCTGAAACCTGTCCCTGTTTCCAAGCACCTGTTTCAAGGCAAATACATTTCCAAAACTTACTCTGATCAGAGATTTATTTAAAACATACAAGCTTTACAACAATGCTAGAATCCGGGAAAACATTCAGAAAACACCCTAGGGGTCCGTGCCCAACTACATGCATTCAGAGGACATTTAAATCATAAACATAAACATAAGACTCAGAGTTGAACAACGGGTTTCCATGATCACAGCTCCTCCTCCAGCCATTCTGTCTCGCACCATGGTTACCTGTGGAAAACCACATAATAAGGGTGAGCAACGAATTACTCAGTAAGAATCCCCAACCGGGGTACAATACGATATACATGGTCATCTCGATGAGCGTATGCAAGCTATGAATATAAACACAGAATAGAGCACATAGCTTAGCCCACACTTGGGCCTCGGATGCCAACTCAGGGTCTTAGTCCAGAAATCAAACACCACATCCACACCATACACAAGTTGCCCTATACGAGAAACAAGTCCCGGCCTCAGCCTGTCTACTGTCGAATGAAAGGTACACTAGCTCAAGATCCCGAGGAGCTCTCCGGTCGGCGCTGTAATGAGCGTAAACATGCACCGCGTGCTACTGCAGACTAGGGGGGGTGTCGGGTCTAGAGGCAAGCTGCCCATGTCCAGTCACCACGCCTAACTAATTCTTTGGATCGGTGTCACTGACATAGGGGTGTGAGACCTGGACACGTAAACTATGTCAGCCTGAACCACCGCACCTGGGGCTAAGGAACGGGTCGTGGTAGGCTTACACCAGGAAGCCGTCCATACCTTAACAGGTGGCAATCAAGGGCTACGGCCGAACACGCTGAGGACGTGCCGACTGCCGGGGATGAGGCAATGCCAAGTCATCATCCCGACCGTTGGGGCATTTAACAGTCTGCCACCCTCACCCAAGATTGCAGGGCCTATCGCTTGGGTTAGCTAATCCCTCACGGGGTCCAGGGACGGAGCACTGTCTCGACGTCCCTGCCATGGATGCAAGGTACTTTATGCATCAGGCCCGGATGATGCTATCTACCTGCAACTCTAACCTGTCCTAGCAATCAACAAACAATCAATATAATCCAATACGTTCTCAAAAGAAATACAACGAACCTAGCATGATACTACGAAGCAAGGAACAGATACGAGCATGCCAGAAAGGAACAACCTAGCATGGATTAACATGAGAATTAACCAGGAAAATCATGCTAATCGGGAATTCAGATTAGATGTAAAGACCCGACCCAAAAGGGGTTCTAAATGGCCTTTACCCCAATGCATGTATTGAAAATAGAAGACATTATGAAAAACACATTTCGGATTCCAAGTAAAAACAGAAACATTCAACAACCAAAACATACATTTCTAAAAGCATACTCTGATCAGAGATTTATTTAAACCGTTTAAACAATCCACAAGTACAAATATGCTGGAATCCATAAAACGTAAGAAAACATCCTGGGGCTCTGTGCCCGTCTACATGCATTCAGGGGAAATAACAAAAGTCAAGAGTCATGATAAAAAAAAATAGTCAGAGATGACAGCAGGATTCCATGATCACAGCTCCTCCTTCACCATCCTGTCTCCCTTGATTACCTCCGTGGAAAACCACGTAATAAGGGTGAGTAACGAATTACCCAGTAAGAATCCCCAACCGGGTACAATACGATATACATGATCATCTAGAAGAATGTATGCAAGCTATGAGTACAAACACGAGAGCGGAGCACATAGCTAAGTCCACACTTGGACCTCGGATGCCAACTCGGGGTCTTAGTCCGGAAATACCACAACACACTAAACGCGCTATACGGGAACAAGTCCCGGCCTCGGCTGCTCTGTCGTCGATACGAAAGGTGCATCGCTCAAGATCCCGAGGAGCTCTCGATCGGCGCCAGAATGAGCGTAAGCGCGCCGCATGCATGCTACCGCAAACTCGGGGTGCCGGGTCTAGTGGCAAGTCGCCCGTGTTCGATCACCATGCCTAACTAAATCTCTCGGATCGGTGTCACTAACATAGGGGTGTGAGACTCGACACACGTGAACTATGTCGGCTGTACCACCGCACCGAGGCTAAGGAACCGGTCGTGGTAGGCTTACACCGAGAAGCGGTCCTTGCCCTAACAGTGGCAATCAAGGGCTACGGCCGAACACGCCGAGGACGTGCCGATCGCCGGGACGAGGCAATGCCAAGTCATCATCCCGACCGTTGGGGCAATTAACGATTTGCCACCCTCACCCAAGATTGCGGGGCCACCGTTAGGGTTAGCTAAACCCTAACGGGATCGAGGACGAGTACCATCTTGTACGTCCTGTCGGGGATGCAAGTTACGTTATGCATCCGGCCCGGATGATGCTACCTACCCGAACTCTAAACCATAGCAATAATAACAATTCAATCAATGCGGTCCAATACGTGCTCAACGGATACAAGGAACTTAGCATGATACTACGAAGCAAGAATGGATATCGAACATGCGAGAATGGAACAACCTAGCATGGGCTAACATGAGAAACAATACAAGAGTTCATGCCGATCGAGAATTGAACAGAGCACCTAGGGCTAAACATGCTAGTAATCATACACGAGGCATACAAAACAACAATCACAAATATACCGCAGGCCCCACACAACTCCGGTAAGAAATCCTTACCTTGGTCGGGAGGCTTCTACACACAAATCCTAAGTGCGAACAATCCCGAGCTAGCGGCGGGAACCTAGCAAACCAATAATAATCAGCATCTAAAACGTCTAAACAACAAAAGAACAAAGCAAGCTCGGCTCGAGGAACTCACGCGGCACGGCGACACGAGCTTGGAGCTGGCAAGCAAGCAAGCACGGCAGCGGCAGCGCCGGGCTGGCTGGCTGCTGCACTGCACGGCAGGGCTGGCGCTGGCGCGCTGCACGCACGGTAGGGCTGGCGCTGCTGCGCGCTGCACGCACAACAGGCAAGGCGCGCGCTGGCTGCGCGCTACCGCACGCGGCACGGCAGAGGACGCAGCGCGCGCGGCGAGCGTCTGGGCGTCTTGGCGAGCGGCCGATTCGCGGCGCGCGCTGGCGCTGGCGTCACGACGATGCGAGCGGACGCGGCTGGGCGCGCGGGCGCAGCGCGGGCGGCGGCGCGCGCAGCGCGCGGCGCTGGCGTCGCGCGTCTCGCTTCTGGGCGCGATCGATCGCACGATCGGCGTCTGCTGGGCGCGATCTGAACGATCGGGCGGCGATGGCGCGCGGAGGGAGGGCTGCTTCAACAGATCTGGGCGATCTGGTGCGACGGCAGGGGCTGCTCAACGGATTTGGGCGACCTGGTGAGCGATGGCGTGCGGGAGGGCTGCGACGGTGGATCTGGCGAAGCTTTCTTTGTCCGACTGGCGTCGCGGCGGGGGCGCTTCACTCGGTGGGCCGCAACCAACACAAACACACACAACACTCTACATCTTACCTTCACCAAAGATCAAAACCAAATGAGGAGATGAAGAGGATGAAGACTTACCCTAATGATGATGATCGAACCCAAGGAGATGCAAGGGAAAGAAGAATCGGCAAAGGCTATGGAGAGGGATAGCTTGTGCGGCCAAGAGGAGATTTGGAGAAGAAGATGGAATAAACCTAATTCTATTTCATTTAACCAAATGCACCAAAACTCCAAAATCCGAGGTTAACTAAGATGTGATGCAGAAAGAACAACAAGAGCACCTAATGGCTCAATTGGCACACATCTCTACAAGCTTCCCAGAGACCGGGTTCAAACCCCGTCTGCACAAAGACAAATTCCTTTATTTTTACTTTTGCATCAAACCTTGCTCAAACCAAACCTCAAACCCCTCCAAAACCTACATAAAACCATCCAATAATTTTAGTAAGCTGGAAAAGACACAAACGACCACGACGGCCCGACCAAATTACCAAATTACCCCTAGGGCATACACGGAAGACCGGGAAGAAAAACTCAGGTCGTTACAATATTCCCTCCTTTTTATGACTTTCGTCCTCGAAAGTTCTTAAAACAACTTGCTCGGGGTAATGCAATCTCATCTCGTCTTCCCGCTCCCAAGTGGCTTCCTCGAACCCCGATTCTTCCACTCGAACCTTTACCAAACGAATCTCGCGATTACGCAACGTCTTGGTCTCAAAGGCAAGGATCCTCACCGGCTTCTCCTCGAAGTTCAAATCCTCATTCACCGCAAAGGCTCAATGTCCACAATGTGCGACGGTCCGGCACATATTGCCTCAACATCGATACATGGAAAACACTATGCACCGCGATAGTGACGGAGGTAGGGCTAACTCTAAGCAACTCTGCCAATCCTCTCTAGGATCTCAAACGGACCAACAAAGCGGGGACTCAACTTCCCACGCTTGCAAACCTCGAACACCTCGCATCGGAGCAACCTTAAGGAACACATGCGACCAACCTCAAACTCCAAATCTCGACGCCGAACATCAGCGTGAACTCTTCTCGCTGCTCTGAAATGTCAACATACGAGCTCTAATCTTCTCGCACTACACCATTGGTCAAGCTGCAGTAACTCGGGACCCAAAACACATCTATCACCAACCTCTTCCCGAAACACGGGGGACCGACAACGCTTACCATACAAAGCCTCGAATGGAGCCATCTGAATCGTCGATCGTAATCGTTGTTATAGGCAAACTCCATCAAATCTGAATCTTCGGTCCCAATCGCTGGGAAATCCAGCACACAAGCCCTCAACATATCCTCGAGAATCGGTTCACTCTCTCGGTCGACCATCCGTCCGAGGGTGAAAAGTCATCTTTGGCGCACTCTGTGCCCAAACCCTTCTGGAGCGCTCTCCGAGAAACGAGAAGTGAACCATGAGTCACGATCGGACACAATCCTCACCGGCACACCATGATAACGGATGATCTGCTCCAAAAGCAATTGCGCCTTTGTTCCACGGTATAAGTGTCTCTACCGGGAATGAGAAGTGTGCGCTCTTGGTCAAACGGTCGACTATCACCCAAATCGAGATAACTTCCTCGAGTCCTCGGCAACCCGAGATAAAGTCCATGGAGATCTCTTCCCATTTCCACTGGGGTACACTCGGTGGTGCAACAAACCCACCGGCCTCTGCACGGTGCCTTCACTTGGCGACAAGTGAGACACCGGTGACAAACTCTGCCACATCTCTCTTCATTCCCATCCACGGAAGGTCCGCTTAAGGTCTGATACATCTTGGTACCCCGGGGGTGCCAAGCAAAAAGAAGGAATGGGCCTCAGAGAGCAACTCTGCTCGCAAACTTGCAATATCCGGAACACACAACCGGCCTCTATAAGTCAACCCACCATGCGGTGAATATACAAAGTCAAAGTCACCGTCGGCACTAACTCTGTCAACCAATCTCTTAAGTGCGGGGTCACCCAACTGGGCTGTCTATAATCCATTGCCTAATCGACAATTTGAGCAGTCCATCGAGCTACCTGGCGGTAACCTCACCCAACAACACGCAACCTCGGCCCGTTCGAACTCTCCGCATAACCCAAGGCTGAAACTCAACAACGCCGCAGAGTGCGGCGTCTTTCTACTCAAAGCATCGGCCACTACATTGGCTTTACCGGATGGTACAAAATCTCGCAGATCATAATCCTTTACCAACTCTAACCATCTCCTCTCGCCTCATATTCAACTCCTTACGAGTAAACAGATACTTGAGGCTCGGTGATCGGTAAACATCTCAATCCGCTCACCATACGGTAATGCCTCCAAATCTTGATGCAAACACCACTGCGCCAACTCCATATCATGAGTCGGGTAGTTCTACTCATACGGCTTGGTGACGGAAGCATAGGCAATGACCTTCCCGTCTTTGCATCAACACACAACCTAATCCAAACTTGGAAGCATCACTTTGAGACCACGAAACCACTGTCCCCTCCGGGTCGCCAACACCGTGCCAAGTCAAACTACGCTTGAGCCTGGCAAAGCTCTCATCACACTGCTTTGTCCCAAACAAACTCGACACCCTTCCTCGTCGGACGAGTGAGGCGAGGCTAAAGCGAAAAAGTCCTTGACGAACCGGCGGTAGTAACAACTCGCCAAACCTGCAAAGCTGCGAATCTCGGCAGCCCGAAGTCGGCTTGGCCCATGAACTCACGGCCTCAATCTTCGCGGGGTCCACGGCTATACCATCTCTCGAAACCACGTGGCCTAGGAAGGCCACTGCTCCAACCAGAATCACATTTGGAAAACTTCGCATAAAGTGGTTTTTCCTCAAAGCCGCCAATACTCGCCTCGGATGCTCTGCATGGTCTTCTTTAGACCTCGAATAAATCGAATATCGTCAATGAACACGATGACGAAGCGTGTCCAAAAATGATTTGAACACCCTATCCATCATGTCCATGAACGCACTGGGGCATTGGTCAATCCAAACGACATAACCACAAACTCATAGTGACCATATCTGGACTGAAAGCTTTGTCTTAGGAATGTCGGCATCCCGATCCGCATAATCGATGGTAACCGGATCTCGGATCTATCTTGGAGAACACGAAGCTCCTGAAGGTGATCGAACAAATCATCGATCACGGGCAACGGATACTTATTCTTCACTTTGTCACCTTATTAAGCTCGCGGTAATCAATACATAAGCGCATAGAACCATCCTTCTTTTTCACAAAGCAGAATCGGTGCTCCCCACGAGACACACTCGGACGGATGAACCCTCGGTCTAACATCTCCTGCAAATCGAATCTTGATTCCTTTAACTCACGCGCCCATGCGACACGGGGCCTTCGAGATAGGGAGGGTCCTGGCTCGAGCTCAATAATGAAGTCAACCTCTCTTTGGGGGCAACCCGGTAACTCCTCGGGAAACACGTCCGCAAACTCCTGCACGGCCGTGCACGATCAGCAGACAGAGGCGGCTCTTCCCGAACAACTTGGCTAGATAGCCCCAAGCTCCATGAGCTAGCAAACGACGAGCTTTCACACGGTGACACCATCGGCGGGCAAACTCCACCACGGACTCCACGAAACTTAAAGCTGGGCGACCTCGCGGCACGAACACTACTTCTTTCCCGTGGCGGTCAATCAGCGCGTGGTTAGCGACTAACCACTCCATTCCAAGAATCACATCAAAACCGCTCATAGGCGGAACTATGAGCGTAGCTAAGCAACTCTCGGGATATCTCGATCCGGCCATCCCTAATCTTATCTCTAGCCAACATATTAACTCCCGAAGGAGTTGCAACAGATAACTCGAAACCTAGAGGCTCTAGTCTTAACTTAGCATGCTCGACAAACAACACGGATACAAATGAATGCGTGGAACCGAGAATCAAACAAGACAAATGCGCGGTGATCTAAAACAAGAAGCGTGCACCCACAGCGGCATCCGTGACGCTCGGCCTCTGACGGTCGTAGCAAACACTCGACCTGCTGCTGCTGCGCTGGCCGAGCCGCCATAGCCGGCTGATCACAAAAACGGGCCATGTGTCCCTCTCTACCACAACGGAAGCACAATCTAGGTCGGTGACAAGCTCGCGTGGACTTTCCCACAAGTAGCACAAGCGGGAATCTGCTGGGTCCTCCTGCTGTCGGTGAAACGGACCGGAGCTCTCCGCCGATCTCTGTTCGAATCGCCCTTGGCGCGGCTGGCCGCCTCCCGAAAATCAAACTTCCTCTTACGCCCCACAATGCTCTTGGGGACGGACGGCCTGAACAGGAGCGGCAACAACCCGCTCAGCGGGATACTTCCCATTATAGATCGTGGCTAATCTGGACAGACCCTAGCATAAGTGTCGGGGCACGAGCCACGACATCTGAGGAAACACCCTGCCTCAATCCAGGATATGAACTTCCAATCTTGACTCAGGGGTGGCAATCAATCGAGGAGCAAAATATCCATACTCTGAGAACTTGCGCTCATATTCCTCAATGGAATCGTAACCACTGCTTGAGTTCTGGAAGAGCTCCACCATCTTCTCTTGAGCCTCATCAGCGATGAACTTTACCTTGAACTCGGCCTTGAAGAACTCCCAAGTAGCGGGTGGAGACCCAGTAGGTCTCTCGCTCAAGGTGGACTCCCACCACCATCTCGCTGTGCCTCCTAGCACATGAGCCGCACATCTCGGCCTCTGAATATCGAGGCACACCATGATCGGGAAGGTGTACTCCAAATGGGCAATCCACCAGGCTGCCGCTAGTGCATCACCGGTGGCATCAAACTTCTCGGGCTTCCACTTCACAAAATCCTTGACCACCTACCCAACTCCTCGGCACCCTCTGCCATATCCGCCTCTGGGGCTACTTGCTCTGAGGAGGCTGGAGAGTGCTCTTGAGCTCTCTTTGAACCAATCTAGTCACCGCCTCGATCTGGGCTCGGGACTCTTCCCGGCTGCAGCGCCAACAAGGCACAGGTCTCGCCTCGGTCACTCAACATGCGACCATAAAAGCCCTCATAGACTCGGCAAACTCTGCTCCGGGAGCGATCTCACACGCGCTCGATCGCCTCAACGCCCGCTCTAGGCGTAACGAGAGGAATGGCTTTGGTGGAATGCCATCGATCTCGGCTTGGGACGATGTCCTGCGATGTCGATCCGATCCTCGATACCTCGACACGCTCTCGAACCTCCTCTCCGATGCGGGTGACTCGCATCTTTGGCGATCTACATCCAAACCAACAACGAATCAAAACACACTGTCACCATTCCACAACACCAAACAAGGCATACACTAGATGATAGGTATTGTAAATTCTTAACCCTTTTCCTTTCTAAAACAATAAATCTAGGCGTACACATGATGACCGCTTGAGTCTTGGGTGATCATGGAAGGATGACCTACAACAAAGGTCAGTCTACAGAATCTATGACTCTGAGCTCTGATACCAACTGTAAAGACCCGACCCAAAAGGGGTTCTAAATGGCCTTTACCCCAATGCATGTATTGAAAATAGAAGACATTATGAAAAACACATTTCGGATTCCAAGTAAAAACAGAAACATTCAACAACCAAAACATACATTTCTAAAAGCATACTCTGATCAGAGATTTATTTAAACCATTAAAACAATCCACAAGTACAAATATGCTGGAATCCATAAAACGTAAGAAAACATCCTGGGGCTCTGTGCCCGTCTACATGCATTCAGGGGAAATAACAAAAGTCAAGAGTCATGATAAAATAAAATAGTCAGAGATGACAGCAGGATTCCATGATCACAGCTCCTCCTTCAGCCATCCTGTCTCCCGCCTTGATTACCTGTGGAAAACCACAGAATAAGGGTGAGTAACGAATTACCCAGTAAGAATCCCCAACCGGGGTACAATACGATATACATGATCATCTAGAAGAATGTATGCAAGCTATGAGTACAAACACAGAGCGGAGCACATAGCTAAGTCCACACTTGGACCTCGGATGCCAACTCAGGGTCTTAGTCCGGAAATACCACAACACACTAAACGTGCTATCACGGGAACAAGTCCCGGCCTCGGCTGCTCTCTCTCGTCGATCTGAAAAGGTGCACTGGCTCAAGATCCCGAGCTCTCCATCGTACCAGTAATGAGCGTAAGCGCGCACCGCATGCTATGCTGCAAACTCGGGGTGCCGGTCTAGTGGCAAGCTGCCCGAGTTCGATCACCATGCCTAACTAAATCTCCGGATCGGTGTCACTAACATAGGGGTGTGAGACTCGGACACGTGAACTATGTCGGCTGTACCACCGCACTGAGGCTAAGGAACCGTCCGTGGTAGGCTTACACCAGAAGCGGTCCTTGCCCTAACAGTGGCAATCAAGGGCTACGGCCGAACACGCCGAGGACGTGCCGATCGCCGGGGCGAGGCAATGCCAAGTCATCATCCCGACCGTTGGGGCAATTAACGATTTGCCACCCTCACCCAAGATTGCGGGGCCAGTTAGGGTTAGCTAAACCCTAACGGGATCGAGGACTGAGTACCATCTCGTCGTCCCCTGTCGGGGATGCAAGTTACGTTATGCATCCGCCCGATGATGCTACCTACGAACTCTAAACCATAGCAATAATAACAATTCAATCAATGCGATCCAATACGTGCTCAATGAGATACAAGGAACCTAGCATGATACTACGAAGCAAAACGGATATCGAACATGCGAGAATGGAACAACCTAGCATGGGCTAACATGAGAAACAATACAAGAGTTCATGCCATCAGAATTGAAACAGAGCACCTAGGGCTAAACATGCTAGTAATCATACACAGGCATACAAAACAACAATCACAAATATACCGCAGGCCCACACAACTTCGGTAAGAAATCCTTACCTTGGTGGGAGGCTTCTACACACAAATCCTAAGGCTGCGAACAATCCCGAGCTAGCGGCGGGAACCTAGCAAACCAATAATAATCGGCATCTAAAACGTCTAAACAACAAAAGAACAACAAGCTCGGCTCGGGGAACTCACGCGGCACGGCGACACGAGCTTGAGCTGCTGCAAGCCGGCACAGCAGGTGGCGGGCGCTGCTGCTACCGCCGGCACGGCAGGCCGGGCGCCGCACGACAGTGTCGGCGCGCTGGCCGCGCGCTGCACGGCACGAGGTTGGGCGCTGGCTGCCTGTGCACGGCACACGGCAGGGACGAGGAGCGCGCGCGAGCGCTCGGGCATGCGGGCGCATCGATTCGAAGGCGAAGCGCGCGGGCGCTGGCGCAGCGTGCGATGCGCGACGCGGACGCGGCTGGCGCTATGCGCGGCGAGCGGCTTCGGCGCGCGCGGCGCTGGCGTCTGGCGTCTCTCACTGCGGCGCGATCGCACGATCGGCGTCTGCTGGCTGGCGCGATCGCACGATCCGCGAGCGGCGATGGCGCGCGCGGAGGCGCTTCAACGGATCTGGGCGCGTCTGGTGCGACGGCAGGGGCCGCTCAACGGATCTGGGCGACTGGTGAGCGATGGCGTCGCGGGAGGGCTGCGCCGGTGGATCTGGCGAAAGGCTCTGTCCGGCTTTGGCGTCTTGGCGGGGCTGCTTCACTCACTCAGTGGCTGCAACCAACACAAACACACACAACACTCTACATCTTACCTTCGGCCAGCATCAAAAACCAAATGAGGAGATGAAGAGGATGAAGACTTACCCGGAATGATGATGATCGAACCCAAGGAGATGCAAGGGAAAGAAGAATCGGCAAAGGCTATGGAGAGGGATAGCTTGTGCGGCCAAGAGGAGATTTGGAGAAGAAGATGGAATAAACCTAATTCTATTTCATTTAACCAAATGCACCAAAACTCCAAAATCCGAGGTTAACTAAGATGTGATGCGAGAAAGAACAACAAGAGCACCTAATGGCTCAATTGGCACACATCTCTACAAGCTTCCCGAGACCCGGGTTCAAACCCATTGCAGCACAAATTCCTTTATTTTTACTTTTGCATCAAACCTTGCTCAAACCAAACCTCAAACCCCTCCAAAACCTACATAAAACCATCCAATAATTTTAGTAACTGGAAAAGACACAAACGACCCTGACGGCCCGACCAAATTACCAAATTACCCCTAGGGCATACCTGGAAGACCGGGAAGAAAAACCTGGGTCGTTACATTAGAGCACTTAGCCACACATGTCAATAAACACAAACAAGCAATCAATCAGCAATCACATATAATATCGCAGGGTCCACACAACTCCGGTAAGAAATCCTTACCTGGCCGGAAGACCTCTAAACACAAGAAACCTAAGCTGCGATCGAACCCGAGCTAGCTAGCAAGAACCTAACAAAAACAACAATAATTACAATCAAAAGGCCCAAATAATATAAAACAAACAGGGCTCAGCTCGGGAGCAACTCACGAGGCACGGCTAACACTCGAACGGGCAAGCTGCACGGCGGGGTGCACTGGCGCTGCTCTGCTGGCTGGGGCGCCACTGGCACGCAGTGGGCGAGGCGGCGCGCGCAGCGCGCGGCGAGCGAGCAGGAGGCGAGGGCGCGAGCTCGGCTGGCGCTGGCGACACAACGCTCGGGCGCGCGACTCGGCACGGCGAGCTACGAGGCGGCGACTTCGGGCGACTTCGGCACGAGGGGCGGCACGGGGCCGGAGACACGGATCTGGCGACACGGGGCACAGGCAACACTGTGCGAGGCTGGGGCTGGGTGCGGTGAGGCGGGGAGGCGTGGGCGGCCCAGGCGACCTAAGCGGCTCGCTCTGGTGGGCGACGCATGGGCGAGCAGGGGCTCGGGCGCTGGGCGAGCCAAGGGCTCGGGCTGGAGCTAGGAGGGGGGCTCGGGGAGAGAGAGAGAGAGAGAGAGAGAGAAAAGTGAATTTGGGGAAAAAAAATAAAAGAAAAGAAAATGAATTTGGAAAAGAAAAGGAAAATGGTAAATAAAAGGAAAAATAAGGATTTTATCCAAAATCCATCCTTATCCACTTTTATCCTTAAAAAATCCCATTTCCCGGCTTCCTCCTTCGAGACCCGGCTGAAGCAACCTCTTCCAATAAATAAACTCACTAAATCCAACTCCCAAATCAACACCAAGGGCCCGGGCTCGAATCCCAAAGGAAGCACACAACCAACCATCACTTTGCAAAAAACCCAAATCACAACCGAACTTCCAAACGACTAGCCCAAACATCTCGGGACTCGCAAGCAACCACAAACGAGCCTCGACAAAGGTAGGAGCTACCTCGAAGCCCTGAAAACCACAAATCCTGCCCGAAGAGCCAAAAGACCAAACTACCCCTGAGGGTTAAAACAGCTCTAACGACCCAACCAAAAACTGAAAGTTGACCCGAAGGCACCTCGAAAACTAGGATAGAAAACTGGGCTATTACAGATACATCCATCATATAGCATCCTAGTATACATGCAATCAGTTACCAACACAGAAACTTTGCTCAACAAGCTAATCAAGTAAAGTCCAGGAACCTCGGAAGTTTCCTACTTCTAGCCTAATGATTGGTTCTCCTAACCAATCCCAAAGACATCCTCGAGGGTCTTTGTAAAGACCCGACCCAAAAGGGGCTCTAAATGGCCTTTACCCCAATGCATGTATTGAAAATAAAAGACATTATGAAAAATACATTTCGGATTCCAAGTAAAAACAGAAACATTCAACAACCAAACATACATTTCTAAAAGCATACTCTGATCAGAGATTTATTTAAACCATTTAAACAATCCACAAGTACAAATATGCTTTGGAATCCATAAAACGTAAGAAAACATCACGGGGCTCTGTGCCCGTCTACATGCATTCAGGGAAATAACAAAAGTCAAGAGTCATGATAAAATAAAATGGTCGAGATGACAGCGAGATTCCATGATCACGGCTCCTCCTTCACCATCCTGTCTCCCGCCTTGATTACCTGTGGAAAACCACGGAATAAGGGTGAGTAACGAATTACCAGTAAGAATCCCCAACCGGGGTACAATACGATATACATGATCATCTAGAAGAATGTATGCAAGCTATGAGTACAAACACAGAGCGGAGCACATAGCTAAGTCCACACTTGGACCTCGGATGCCAACTCGTGGTCTTAGTCCGGAAATACCACAACACACTATACGCGCTATCACGGGAACAAGTCCGGCCTCGGCTGTCATCTCATCGATCTGAAAGGTGCACTGGCTCAAGATCCCGAGGAGCTCTCGATCGGCGTTGTAAATGAGCGTAAGCGCGCACCGCATGCTCACGCAAACTCGGGGTGTGCGGGTCTAGTGGCAAGCTTGCCCGTGTTCGATCACCATGCCTAACTAAATCTCCGGATCGGTGTCACCGACATAGGGTGTGAGACACGACACGTGAACTATGTCGGCTGTACCACCGCACTGAGGCTAAGGAACCGGCCGTGGTAGGCTTACACCGAGAAGCGGTCCTTGCCTAACAGTGGCAATCAAGGGCTACGGCCGAACGCGAGCGGCGACGGCGTGCCGATCGCGGGGGCGAGGCAATGCCAAGTCATCATCCCGACCGTTGGGGCAATTAACGATTTGCCACCCTCACCCAAGATTGCGGGGCCAGCCGTTAGGGTTAGCTAAACCCTAACGGGATCGAGGACGAGTACCATCTCGCATGCGTCCTCGCTTCGGGGATGCAAGTTACGTTATGCATCCGGCCCGGATGATGCTACCTACGAACTCTAAACCATAGCAATAATAACAATTCAATCAATGCGATCCAATACGTGCTCAATGGATACAAGGAACCTAGCATGATACTACGAAGCAAGAATAGATATCGAACATGCGAGAATGGAACAACCTAGCATGGGCTAACATGAGAAAAAAAATACAAGAGTTCATGCGATCGAGAATTGAGCAGAGCACCTAGGGCTAAACATGCTAATAAACATACACAGCATACAAAACAACAATCACAAATATACCGCGAGGCCCACACAACTCCGGTAAGAAATCCTTACCTTGGTCGAGAGGCTTCTACACACAAATCCTAAGGCTGCGGAACAATCCCGAGCTAGCGGCGGGAACCTAGCAAACCAATAATAATCAGCATCTAAAACGTCTAAACAATAATAGAAACGACAAGTTCGGCTCAAGGGGACTCACGCGGCACGGCGACACGAGCTTGGAGCTCTTGGCAAGCAAGCAGCGCGCAGGCGGTGGCGCGCCGCCTGCCGCACGCAACGGCAGTGGCGCGGTAGGCGCCGCCGCCGCTACTGCACGCAGCACGGCAGCGAGGCGCGCGCGCGAAGCGAGCGTCTGGCGTCTTGGGCGAGCCTTCGAAGCGCGGCGCGCGCGCGGCGTCTGGCGACGAGCGACGCGCGACGCGGCTGGCTGGCCTGGCGCTGGCGTCTGTGTCTCTTCTTTGGGCGCGATCACGCACGATCCGCGGCGATGGCGTCGCGGAGAGGCTGCTTCAACGAGTCTGGGCGACTGGTGAGCGATGGCGTCGCGGCGGGCCGCTCAACGGATCTGGGCGACTGGTGAGCGATGGCGTCGCGGCGGCTGCTCAACGGATCTGGGCGATCGGCGCGCGGCGGCGGGGGCGCTCAACGGATCTGGTCGATCTGGTGCGACGGCGAGGGGCGATCCGGCGTCGCGATCTGGCCGGTGGGCGTCGCGACGATGGTCTCTGGTTGGCTTTCTCTCGGTGGTGCAATCAACACAAACACACACAACACACCTCTTTTCACTTGGCCAAAAGCACACCAAACGGATGAGAAGAAGAAGAAGAGGAAGATCGATACCTACCGGAATGATGATGAACGATCCAAGTGAGTGCAAGGATGAAGAATCGGCAAGGGCTATGGAGAGGAGAGCTTGTGCGGCCAAGAGGAGATTTGGAGAAGAAGATGGAATAAACCTAATTTCTATTTCATTTAACCAAATGCACCAAAACTCCAAAATCCAAGGCTAACCATAAAATGGTGCAGGAAGAGCAACAAGAGCACCTAATGGCTCAATTGGCACACATCTCCACAAGCTTCCCAGGAGACCCGGGTTCAAACCCCAGCTGCAGCACAATTCCCTCTTATTTTTACTTTTGCATCAAACCTTGCTCAAACCAAACCACAAACCCCTCCAAAAACCTACAAAAACCATCCAATAATTTTAGTAACTGGAAAAGACACAAACGACCCTGACGGCCCGACCAAATTACCAAATTACCCCTAGGGCATACCTGGAAGACCGGGAAGAAAAACCTGGGTCGTTACAGTCTTTCTCCCTCTGCCAATTGATCAACTCAAAAGCTGATCCCAAATAGATGTCAGACACCCTCGAGGATCTTTCTCCCTCGGCCAATTGACCAACTTAAAAGTTGATCCCGAATAGGTGTCCTCGGGGGCCTCTTACCCCCGGCCAGGCTAAACCCTAAGACAATGGGAGTGTACCCGAGGTCTGGCTCTAAACAAGAATAAGAATGGTGTCACTGATCTACAGTAGTGCAGAGCCCTCGGTGCTCAGCTGTAGCAGCCTGTACCACCAACCTGAAGCTAAGAACTATCTCACGGCAGGCTTGCACCCGTGACGGGTTCAGCTCTAGCAGGTTACAAACTAGGCTTCTATCGATGCTGGAGCTAATCTGCACCGGCTGCCGGGGGCGGAGACAAAGACGTTATGCCTCTCACTGATCCGGACCTGTGGGGACAAGATACGTTATCCATCCTGTCTCGCGCCCGCACGCCCGCGTTCTCCAGTCTGCGTCTGCGCCAGCGCGCCCTTGTCTCGCCCGCAGCTCGTCCACGCTCAGCGCTAGCCTGCGCGCAGCTCTGCGCCCCAGCGCCCTTGCCAGCACGCTCAACGCGCATCCCTGCCTCCCATCAGCACCAGCCGTGTGGTGTGAGTTGCTCCCGAGCTGAGCCCTATTTATTTGATTATATTTAGGCGTATGGATTGTGATAATTATTGTGCTTGTTAGGTTTGCTTTAGCTAGCTCGGGATCGATCGCAGCTTAGGATTCTTGTGTGTAGTTGCCTCCCGACCAAGGTAAGGATTTCTTACCGGAGTTGTGTGGGCCCTGCGATATATTATGTGATTACTGTTTGTATGCTTGTTTGTATTTATCAGCATGTTTAGTGATAGGTGCTCTGCTCTGAATTCCCGTCTGGCATGATTTCTTATGTTGTTTCTCATGTTAGTCCATACTAGGTTGTTCCGTTCTGGCATGCTCGTTATCTATTCTTGCTTCGTAGTATCATGCTAGGTTAGTTGTATCTATTGAACACGTATTGGATTATTTGTTGTATCTGTTTATAGGTTTGAGATATAGTAGGTAGCATCATCCGGGCCAGGATGCATAACGTAACTTGCATCCACGGCGACGAGACGTCGAGGCGATACTCGTCCTTGATCCCCGCTTGGGGTTTACCTAACCCTAACGGCAGCCCCTACAATCTTGGGTGAGGTGGCGGATCGTTAAATGCCCCAACGGTCGGGATGATGACATGGTATTGCCTTATCCCGGCGATCGGCACGCGTCCTCGGCGTGTTCGGTCAGAGCCCATGATTGCCACCATTGCGGCGGCAGGCGGCTTCTGTGTAAGCCTACCACGATCGATTCCTTAGCCTCCGGTGCGGTGGTTTAGGCTGACATAGTTCACGTGTCGAGTCTCACACCTGTGTCGATGACACGATCCGGAGATTTAGTTAGGCATGGTGATCGGACTTGGGCGACTTGCCACTAGACTGGCACCCCATGGTTTGTAGTAGTATGCGGTGCGCGCATACGCTCATTACAGCGCCGATCGGAGAGCTCCTCGGGATCTTGAGCCAGTGCACCTTTCGTATCGACAGTAGACAGGCTGAGGCCGAGACTTGTTTCTCGTATAGGATCGTATCATGAGGTGGATTATCTCGGAGTAAGACCCTGAGATGGCATCCGAAGTTTATGTGTGGATTTAAGCTATGTGCTCTCTTCTGTGTTTATATTCATAGCTTGCATACCTTTCTGCTAGATGACCATGTATATCGTATTGTACCCCGGTTGAGGATTCTTATTGAGTAATTCGTTACTCACCCTTATGTTGTGGTTTTCCACAGGTAACGATGGTGCGAGACAGGATGGCTGGAGGAGGAGCTGTGATCATGGAAACCTGTTGTTTCGAACTCTGAGTCTTGTATTTATGTTTTTATGTTTTAAATGTCCTCTGAATGCATGTAGTTGGGCACGGAGCCCTTAGGTTGTTTTCTGGTTGTTGCCCGGATTCTGACACTGATTTAAACCATTTTTGGATTTGAATGTGAATTAAATCTCTGATCGATCAGTACGTTTTAAATCAGATTTAGCTTGGAATAGTGCTTGGAATGGGCGAGTTCCGAGACATTTTGTTGTTGTTTGAATGGATGTTTACTGCTTTTTGTTTTAATCAGAATCTAGCATACAACGTTGCATATTATTTTTCTAAGTTTTAAAAGCATGCATTGAGGTAAAGGCCTATTTTAGGACCCCATTCGGGTCGGGCCTTTATAGAATATGCCAGAACATAACAACCTAGCATGGAACTAACATGAGAAATAACACGAGAATCATGCCAGTCAGAATTCAAAACAGAGCACCTATCCACTAACATGCTGATAAACATAAATAGACATACAAATAACACGAGAATCATGCCAGTCGGAATTCAGAACAGAGTTACTGGGGTTGCCCCCGAAGAGAAAGGTTGATTTCACAATCGAGCTCAAGCCAGGGACCCTCCCTATCTCGAAGGCTCCGTATCGTATGGCACCCGCGGAGTTAAAGGAACTTAAGGTTCAGTTGCAGGAGATGCTAGATCGAGGGTTCATCCATCCGAGTGTGTCCCCGTGGAGAGCACTAGTTCTGTTTGTAAAGAAGAAGGATGGTTCGATGCGCTTGTGTATAGATTATCGTGAGCTTAATAGGGTTACCGTGAAGAATAAGTACCCGTTTCCTCGTATTGATGATTTGTTTGACCAGCTTCAGGGAGCTTCCTTGTTCTACAAGATAGATTTGAGATTCGGTTACCATCAGTTGTGGATGAGGGATCCCGACATTTCTAAGACAGCTTTCAGGTCTATATATGGTTACTACGAGTTTGTGGTCATGTCGTTCGGATTGACTAACGCCCCAGCAGCGTTCATGGACATGATGGATAGGGTGTTCAAATCATTTTTGGACAGCTTCGTCATCATGTTCATTGACGACATTCTGATCTATTCGAGGACTAAGGAGAATCATGCAGAGCATTTGAGGCGAGTGTTGACAGCTTTGAGGGAAAACCAGCTTTATGCAAAGTTTTCCAAGTGTGATTTCTGGTTGGAGCAGGTGGCCTTCCTAGGCCAGGTAGTGTCGAAAGATGGTAAAGCTGTGGACCCCACGAAGATTGAGGTCGTGAGTTCGTGGGCCAAGCCGACTTCAGTTGCCGAGATTCGCAGCTTTCTGGGTTTGGCAGGTTACTACCGTCGGTTCGTCAAGGAATTTTCTGCCATAGCCTCACCCCTCACTCGTCTGACGAGGAAGGGTGTCGAGTTTGTTTGGGATAGTAAGTGTGATGAGAGCTTTGCCAGGCTCAAGAGTAGTTTGACTTCAGCACCAGTGTTAGCAGTCTCGGAGGGGACAAGTGGTTTCGTAGTCTTCAGCGATGCTTCCAAGTTTGGGTTAGGTTGTGTGTTGATGCAGCACGGGAAGGTAATTGCTTATGCTTCTCGCCAGTTGAAACCGTATGAGCAGAACTACCCGACTCATGATATGGAGTTGGCAGTAGTGGTGTTTGCGTTGAAGATTTGGAGGCATTACTTGTACGGAGAGCGGATTCAAATGTTTACTGATGTAAAGCCCCGACCCGAAAACGGTGCTAAACCTAGGTCTTTACTCAGCATGCAAGTGAAAAGCATAAAAGGACCCAGCTAGGGTCGGTTTGTAAAACTTTTCAGATATAAGAGTGGAAAACATTAAAAACAAAGTAAACATTCATTAGGCAAAAACACGACCATTCAAATTAAAAACGATGGTATCGATCAGTACTTTTCCCTTAAAAACATAAAATAGTTCAAATCATAGTTTTCCCTACGGACCCAAGTCCAACTACATGCTTTGAAATCAAAAGCAATAAAATAAGACACGACAGAGTGTCAAGCAGACATCCATGATCCCCACTCCCTCCGCTAGCCGCCTCGGTGTTGTCCCAAGTTACATGGAAGAAACCACAATAAGGGTGAGTATAAACATACTCGGTAAGAATCCCCGACCGGAAGTACGATCTGTTGCAATCAATCATTTAGCAACCTAGTACACATGCCACAAATATCAACACGGATCTTAGCTCAACGAGCTCACAAGGCAAATCCGGAATCCTCAGAAGTCTTCTACTTCCGGCCTAATGATTGGCTCTCAAAACCAATCCTGGGACATCTCCGAGGGTCTTTCTCCCTCGACCAATTAATCATCTCAAAAACCGATCCCAAGGATGTCCGACACCCTCGAGGGTCTTTCTCCCTCTACCAATTGATTAACTCTAAAGTCAATCCCAATGGGTGTCCTCAAGGGCCTCTTACCCTCGCTATAAATCTGGACTATCGGGAGAGTACTCGAAGTCTGGCTCTAAACTGGAAGGAATTGGTGTACTCACGAATATTAGCCCGGGGGAGCTCTCCGAACCGGCGACTAACGCGTGTGAGCGCACACCGCATGCTGCTGCAACCGGCGTAAATGTGGGGGCCTAAGTACAAACTACGCGGGCCAGGTACGCATGCCTAAGACTCGGAAACGGTGTCACTTGAACACGATGAGTGCGAGGCCCTCGGCACTCATCTGTGCAACCTGTACCACCGACCTGAAGCTAAGAACCGGCCAAGGCAGGCTTGCACCGTTGGCAGGGTTCCGCTCTAGCAGGCTACAAACTAGGCTTATGCCAATGAGGTAGCTTATCCTCACTGGCTGCCGGGGGGAAACAATGTATGTTATGCTTCGCTCTACTTCCGACCGGTGGGGACAAGGTACGTTATGTTCGCTCTCAGCCTCTAGATGATGACAACCCTACTACACTAGCTAGAGAATAGAGTAAACGATTCCTGGCTAAACATACATAATCATCATCCATCATATATAACCTAGCATGATACTACGAACTTAAAGCAGAATCTCAAGCATGCTGGAAGAACAATCCTAGCATGGCACTAACATGTACAAACAAGCAAACATGCTAGCAGGAATGCAATCACATGCTGACCTATCCACTAATCATGTCCATAAAAGTAAACATGCATATAAGGCACAATCAAGAAAGCATCGCAGGGTCCACACAACCACGGTAAGAGATCCTTACACGAAATAAGTGGAAAAAGCTATCACTAGTCAAGCAAGACCCTCGAACTTTAAAACGAACTCGAGCAACCTAGGCATATTAAAAGCATCCTAAATAAATATACAAAGAACACAGTGACTTAAAAATCAAAAAGGGAAAAGGCTCGAGAATTACCAACCAAGAGGACACGGGCTCTCGGCAACAATGGGCAGGTATGGGCGCTGGGCACTGGGCTCGGGCTCGCGGCAAGGCGAGCGGACGCGCAGGAGCAGCGCGCGCGCACACGCGCTGGCAAGGCGGCGGCTGCGCGATCGGGCGCGAGCGCGATCGAGCGCGCGAAGCGAAGCGCTGCGCGGTGAGCGTCTGGGCTGCAGCGTGTCGCGCGCTGCAGAGAAGACGGCCCAGCGTCGCGGACGGCGTCGAGCGGTGATGGGCGTCGCGACGGTGGGGCTTCGGTGCGAGCGTCGTGGCAGCGCGGCGGCGGCCGGGCGGCGGCAGGCGGAGTGCGCTCGGGCGGTGGTGCGGGCGGTGGTCTGTGCGCGCGCAGGTGTGGCCGTGGCGGTGTGTGGTGCGATGTGGGTGGGGTGGCTCACTGGTGGTGCTGGGTTAGGTGCTTTGCCTGGGTTTAGGAGAGAGAGAGAGAGAGAGAGAGAGAGAGAGAGAGAGAGAGAGAGAGAGAGAGAGAGAGAGAGAGAGAGAGAGAGAATGCGGCTATGAGGGGAAAAATAGGGGTTTTCTTGATTTTCCTTCTTTTCCTTATTTTTAAATAGGTTAGGAGACCTAAATTCCCTTCCCAAGGCTTCCTCTTGCGGGTCCCGGCTAAAGGAACCTTTTTTTTCTTTTTAATTAAGACTCTTTTCTAAAACTCCAAATTCACCATTTAGGGCAAGGGTTCAAATCCCGATGGAACCATTTAATTTTCAATTAATTTTCCCATTAACCTAAATGCTACCAAACTTCTAAACAACTAACCCAAACTCCTTGGGTTTTGCAATCAACATCAACAAGCCACAACGAAGGCCGGAATGACCCTGA
Organism: Sicyos edulis; assembly: GCA_036507275.1. NCBI lineage: Eukaryota > Viridiplantae > Streptophyta > Magnoliopsida > Cucurbitales > Cucurbitaceae > Sicyos > Sicyos edulis. The sequence continues at coordinate 13,479,382 of CM071858.1, forward strand.
AATCCTGAAAATCCTCAACCCCTGGCCGGGGAGCAACAAGACCAGAATACCCTTAAAAGTTAAAAAGCTCTAACGGCCTAACCGATTGCCCCAATACTGAACCGAGAGTACCTGGGAAACCGAAATAGAAAACTGGGCCGTTACAATACTCCCTCCTTAAAAGACTTTCGTCCCCGAAAGTCCTAAGACTGGAACAGCTCCGGGTAATGAGTCCTCATCTCCTCCTCTAGCTCCCACGTCGCTTCATCTGCCCTTTGATGCCTCCAAAGAACCTTTACTAGACTTATCTCTCGGTTGCGCAATACCTTGCGCTCATAAGCCAAAATCTGCACGGGCTTCTCCTCGAAGGATAAATCTTTACTCAACTCTAAGGGCTCATGCTCTAGCACGTGCGGCGACGTTCATTACACGTACTTTCTCAAATCGAAACGTGGAACACATTATGCACCATTTGCTAAGGATGGGGTAAAGCTAACTGATAGGCCACTGCTCCGATCCGCTCAAGGATCTCAAAAGGCCCTACAAACCTGGGGCTCAACTTGCCTCGCTTTCCAAACCTTAACACCCTACGCATAGGTGCTACCTTCAGGAAAACATGTTGACCCACCTCAAACTCCAAATCTCTACGCCTCACATCGGCGTAACTTTTCTGCCTACTTTGTGCTGTCAACATGCGAGCCTTTATCTTCTCATGCTGCGTCGTTCGTCATCCGAAGTAACTCGGGTCCCGTAACTCGCCTATCACCAACCTCCTCCCAAAACACTGGGGATGCGCAACGCTTACCATACAACGCCTCGAATGGGGCCATCCGAATAGTCGCCGATAGCCGTTGTTGTGCGCGAACTCCATCAAATACGATTCTTGGTCCCAATCGCACAGGAAGTCCAAAACGCAGCTCTCAACATATCTTCTAGAATCTGATTCACCCTCTCGATCGACCATCGGTTTGAGGGTGGAAGGCGATCTTGAAGCCGCACTCGATTCCCAAACCCTTCCGAGCGCTCTCGAGCGCGAGATGTGAACCGAGAATCCCGATCTGACACTATCTTCACGGGTACCCCATGGTACCGCACAATCTGCTCTAGGAATAACTGTGCCCACTGTTCCACGGTATAATTAATCCTCCCGGGAAAAAAGTGTGCACTCTTAGTCAGCCGGTCCACTACTACCCAGATCTGAGTAAACCCTCTCGGTGTCCTCGGCAACCCAGAGATATAATCCATCGAAATCTCGTCCCACTTCCACTGTGGAACACTTAATGGCTGCAATAAACCTGCAGGCTTCTGCCTGGGAGCCTTCACTTGCTGACAAGTGAGACACCGGCTAACAAACTCCGCTATATCCCGCTTCATGCCCATCCACCAAAATGCCTGCTTGAGGTCCTGATACATCTTGGTACCTCCTGGGTGCCAAGTGAAAGGGGAACTATGTGCTTCGGTGAGCAACTCGGCTCGAATCCCTGCGTCGTCCGGGACGCACAACCGACCTCTGTATCTCAATCCTCCGTCTGGTGCCACGACAAAGTCGAAATCGCCATCAACCTCAACCCTCTCGAGCAATCTCTTTAACTTGGGATCACTCAACTGGCTGTCGATGATCCTCTGCTTAAGCGACGGTGAATCGATAAGTTGGGCTACCTCGGCGGTAACCTCTCCCAACAAAATCGCGATCTGCACGGTGCGCTCTCAAGCTCTTTCCGCAATTCAACTTGGGAGCTCAAAGAAAGTCGCTGAATGCGACGTCTTCCTACTCAGCGCATCAGCCACAACGTTGGCTTTTCCAGGATGGTACAAGATCTCATAGTCGTAGTCCTTTACTAACTCGAGCCACCTCCTCTGCCTCATGTTCAACTCCTTCTGAGTGAAGAAATATTTGAGGCTCTGGTGGTCCGTTGTAACGGCCCAGGTTTTTCTTCCCGGTCTTCCAGGTATGCCCTAGGGGTATTTTGGTAATTTGGTCGGGCCGTCAGGGCCGTTTATGTCTTTTCTAGTTGCTAAAATTATTGGATGAATTTATGTAGGTTTGTGAGGCTTTGTGGAAGGGTTGAGCAAGGTTTGATGCAAAAGTAAAATTAAAAGGGAATTGTGCTGCAGCTGGGGTTTGAACCCGGGTCTCCAGGAAAGCTTGTGGGGATGCGTGCCAGTTGAGCTATTGAGAGCTCTTGTTGCTCCTTCCGGGTCATTTTATGGTTAGCCTTGGGTTTTGGAGTTTTGTTGTATTTGGTTAAAAGAGAAAGGAAGCTAGGTTTGCATTTCAGATCTGCCCGAGCAAAGACGCCCCGAAACGCGTCTTCGGCCACCGCCGCTGCACGCACACCAAAGCCATCCGCCGCCGTCCATCCGCCCCATTCGTGCGAGCCCTTCCGTCGCACGGTCCGCGCTGGCGCCAGCGAATCGCCGTGTCGCGCGCCGCTCGAGCCGCTCGCCCGCCGCGCCCGAGACGCTCGCTCGTGCTCGGCCCTTTCGCCGCCAGCGCGCGCCCGCCCAGTGATGTCGTGCTCCAATACAGCGTGTCCATGCAGCAAGCGCCTTGCCTGCGCCGCCAGCGCCACACCCAGCCAAGCACCGGCTGCCAGCAAGAAGACTCACTGTAATCGTCGTGCCGTGTGAGTGCCCCGAGCCGAGCCTGCTTGTTTTATTATATTTTTAGGGCTATGATTGTGATTTCTATTGTGTTTGTTAGGTTCTCGTTAGCTAGCTCGGGATCGATCGCGCGTAGGATTTTGTGTGTAGTTGCCTCCCGCCAAGGTAAGGATTTCTTACCGGGGTGTGTGGACCTCGCGATGTTCTATGTGATTGTTGTTTGTATGTTTGTTTGTGATTATCAGCATGTATAGTTTAGGTGCTCTGCTTGCAATTCCTCGACTATCATGACTTCGTATGTTGTTCTCTCATGTTAGTCCATGCTAGGTTGTTCCGTTCTGGCATGCTCATATCTGTTCTTGCTTCGTAGTACCATGCTAGGTTCCTTGTATCTGTTGAGCACGTATTGGACTGCATTGATTGAATTGTTATTATTGCTTTGGTTTAGAGTTCGTAGGTAGCATCATCCGGCCGAATGCATAACGTAACTTGCATCCCCGACAGGGGGCGTCACGAGATGGTACTCCGTCCACGATCCCGTTAGGGTTTAGCTAACCCTAACGGTGGCCCTACAATCTTGGGTGAGGGTGGCGGTCGTTAAATGCCCCAACGGTCGGGATGATGACTTGGCATTGCCTCATCCCCGCGATCAACACGTCCTCGGCGTGTTCGGCCGTAGCCCTGATTGCCACCGATAGGGCAAGGACGGCTTCGGTGTAAGCCTACCACGACCGATTCCTTAGCCTCAAAGTGCGGTGGTTCAGTGACATAGTTCACGTGTCCGTCTCACACCCCTATGTCGCTGACACCGATCCGAGAGATTTAGTTAGGCGTGGTGATCGACATGGGCGGCTTGCCACTAGACCCGGCACCCCCCATAGTCTGCGATGAGCACGCAGTGCGCGCTTACGCTCATTACAGCGCCGACCGGAGAGCTCCTCGGGATCTTGAGCTAGTGCACCTTTCCTATCGACAGTAGACAGGCTGAGGCCGGGACTCATTTCTCGTATAGGGCGTATTGTGTGGTGGATTTATTTCGGACTAAGACCCTGAGTTGGCATCCGAGGTCCAAGTGTGGATTTAAGCTATGTGCTCTATTCTGTGTTTATACTCATAGCTTGCATACATTCTTCTAGATGATCATGTATATCGTATTGTACCCCGGTTGGGGATTCTTACTGGGTAATTCGTTACTCACCCTTATTTTGTGGTTTTCCACAGGTAATCAAGGCGGGAGACAGGATGGCTGAAGGAGAAGCTGTGATCATGGAATCCTGCTGTCATCTCTGACCATTTTATTATATCATGACTCTTGACTTTTGTTATTTCCCCTGAATGCATGTAGACGGGCACGGAGCCCTAGGATGTTTTCTTACGCTTTATGGATTCCAAAGATATTTGTACTTGTGGATTGTTTAAATGGTTTAAATAAATCTCTGATCAGAGTATGCTTTTAGAAATGTATGTTTTGGTTGTTGAATGTTTCTGTTTTTTACTTGGGATCCGAAATATATTTTTCATAATGTCTTTTATTTTCAACACATGCATTGGGGTAAAGGCCCATTTAGAGCCCCTTTTGGGTCTGGTCTTTACTGATTGGTATCGAGCTCGAGTCATAGATTCTGTGAGACCCGACCTTTTTGTTGTAGGTCGTTTTTCCATGATCATCAACTCAAGCGGTCATCAGTGCACGCCTAAGTTTACTATTTGTTGTTGAAAAAGGGTTAAGAATTTACAATACCTGTCATCTTGTGTATGCCTTGTGTAGTGTTGTGGAGCGGAGACGAGCGGTGTTCTCGACTCGTTGTTGGTTTGGGCTTAGTGAGCCATCATGCCAACTTTCTCGCGATCGCAGCAGTTTGTTTAGCGGCTTGTTGAGGTATCCAGATAGATTCGGATGCCCCCAGGACATCGCTTCGAGGGAGGCAGAGCTTAGACTCCGCTGGCCATTTGTGGCCCGATTCTTTCCGCTTCCCCTAGTGAGAGGGTGGTGGTGCTTCGTGCATATCGCCAAGATGTTGATCGCACCCGCAGGGAGCGGGCGCTTGGCATGTCCGGACCGTGGAGTTGGACCGATCGTGTTGATGTTGAGGCCGCGTCCGTGGTTGTTAGGCCCGCATGCCGATTTGGCCCCGCAGCTTGAGTTGCCTAGAGGAGGGGGTAGAGGCTAGCAGCCCTCAGTGAGACTCCTTGAGCGAGTGTGCTCCACCATGAGAGATTTGATGGCGTGTCTTTAGCTATCGAGAGAGCGGAGACCCAGCGCAGATTTGTAGCGCGTAGTGAGGAGTCCCGCAGCACGAGATAGCCCAAATGACGAGTTTGTTTCAACATTTTTTTCCCCAAGAGCTCTTGTAGCCCCGGAGGTTCTCGGGAGGGCATGATCGATGGGTTTATTCAGATGAGTTTGTTGGCGTTGATGGAGACGCCCGGGTTGTTGGCAAATGGATGCCCAGTAGAGCTCGATGTTTTAGTAAGTCCTACTGCTAGTAGTAAAGTAGTTGGCCAGTTTGAGTTTAGCATCCGTGTGTGGGATGCCCCTGCTGCTCGTGAGGCCGAGGTGTGCCGCCTCGTGTCTTTATTTGGTTCATTAGATGGTGGTGGAAGTCCCTTGTGAGAGGTGGACTAGCGAGTCTCCACCAATCGCCCGATTGTTTGGCAAGTTGCCGTGTTAGTGGCTTGAGGCGGATGAAGGGTCATCTTTGCCCCTTGCGAGCCTCTTTGTTGTTTAACATGCCCAGACTTCCTCGATGTGGATTTGGTAGTAGTAGCACTTGAGGTGCATTGGTTGGTGTGCCACTTTGGCACTAAGTCCGGTTCAGCTTGAGTTTGGCTTGGGCATAGCAGATGGTTCTATGCCGTTCGGAGTTCAGCGTACTCCTTTAGCCTTGGATCTGCATTATGGCGCTTGCACCCGCTTAGGTCGTGCGAGGCCTAGTTCGGTGGTAGTCGATGGACTACAAGCGAAAGGATGCTCGAGAGGAGCCGGAGCCTCTTCCCAGTGTTTCTGGAGGTTGAGTAAGTCAGCAGGTTGCCGGTTGGTAAATGTTGGTGCGCGTGAGTCTCGCGCTAGTGTTAAGGCCAAGAGATTTTCTTGGGGTTGGTAGTGTTGTCAACTACCTTCGAGTGCCTAAATCTGAGGAGAGTTGAGCATTGTAGATGCGAGTTTGGTCCAAACAGAGGACCACGACTTGGATGCTCATGAGATGAGCTGGATGCCTATGAGGCGAGATGAGCTGATGCCTTGCGAAAGGTTTTGGATGCCTTAGAGGTAAGCACCCTTGGTTGAGGCTTGGTACAAAGTAAGTTTGGTTTGGCATGGTTATGCTTTGGTAGAGCAAGGTTGCCTCAGCTTCGAGTATCGTGTGGAGATGGAACTTTTGGTGTTCCTTGGATTGTTTGTATCTCTGCTAGGAGTTAGCGTTGCTTTTGGGAAAAACGCTTGTTGGTCTTGGATCTCTAAAGGAAGGTTGAGAGTTGTGCACACAAGTGTGTTTTGTGTGGTTCGTTCCGTGGCGAGAGTTTCAGATCCATGTAGGGTTTGCTTTGGAGATCTAGTGCTCAATTCCTGGAGAAGTTGGACTCCAGATGGATGTTGTAAGGCTTTGGTTGAGGTGGTAAGGATACCGTGCTCGTGGTATCAAGTTGTTGCTTAGGCAAGATTTGTTAAGTTGGGCCTAAGCTTGGTTGGCGGATCTTCTTGTTGATCGTTGGTTGGAGTTCAGTTGGAAACTGAACAAGAGCGGTGGTAGCTAAGCCGCGTGGTTTCTGATCGACATGGCTAAGAGAGTTGTTCGGATCCTTCCTTGGGTAGAAGTTATGTTGTGGCCGATGCTTTGAGTAGGAGGATGACTCATTCAGTAGCATTTCGGTCCTCTAGGTTCCCAAGGAGTTGGAGTTGGCCAAACATGGTTGGGATGCCGAAATTGGAGTTGTTTGTTCAGCAGCTTGTCCTGCATAGATCGTATGCCTGCCGTGTGTGTGTCGAGGGTTGCCGAAGAACCCTAGGTTGTGGAGAGCCTCTCGAGCTCAGTCAGCCCAGCTAGTGAGTTTCAGCTTGGCTAGCCGGAGGCGTGTAGTTTGTAGCCTCGGTGGAGTTGCTAGCGCAGCTTGGTAGACTAGCAAGCTAGTGTTTATTTGGAGTAAAGTCCGGAGTGGTTTCGGTGTGGTGGCAAGTTGATGCTTGGTGTTGACCAAGGTGTGGATTGGAGTTGCTAGAGTTTAGTTTTGCTCGTGGGGCGAGTGGTTTGTGCCATGTTGGTTGTTTTTCCTGCTTTCGGATGTTGAGTTGCCCCGCTTGGCATTTGGAGGTTCACCGAGATGGACCCTTGTTGTGCCCCGTGAGATTAGATGTTGTTGCTCTGGTGGAGCAAGACAGGTGAGCGTATGTGGAGTTCTCTCTCGTCCGTTGGTTGTCCGCTTGTATGAGCCGCTTTCCTTCGGGAGTTGTCGTTTACTCCTTGGTCTTGGAGTTAATGGTGGAAGCGCTAGTTTGAAGGAAAAGTTTGTTGGTCTGTTTGGAAGTAGTCGTTTGTCCAGCTTAAGCGGATTCTTGGATGGTGTTCTAGAGGCTGCAGATAAAGGTTGTTCTCGCTTCTTATGAGTGTTTGGCCTAGTTGGTTAAGATTTTTGTGTGTTGGCATGGAAGATGTTGCACCTTTGTAGTGGAAGAACTCCTTTGTATCGGTTGTGGGTTGAGGTTGCACCATTGTGGATGGATTAGGGTCTTGACATTTTGAGGATCTTTGCTTTGGTTAGTGTGGTTTGTGCTCTGCCACCATTATTGGTAATCTGTTCCCGGTAGTTGGTGTTGACCGAGTAGTGGAGTTCCGCTTTATGAAGTTTCGGTGGGAAGGTGCAATAAGCCTAAGCTAGAGGGTTAAGCCTGTATGTGTTATCGTTTGGACTTGTGAGATGTGCTTCATATTTGAGGCAAGCTTCGTTCTGTTGCTTGCATGGAGGTAGGCTTGGTGGAGGGAGCCCATTTAGGGCTAAGTTGTTGGCAGTGACTTGTCCAAACAAAGTGATTTGAGCCAAGCTAGAGTTGAGTGGATTGGCATAGCTATGTAGTTTGTAGTTGTTTGGGCTTCCAGATCGTAGCACTCAAGTTGTTGGTTTGAAGGAGTTCGTGTGGAAGCCGCGGTTTGTCGAGGTTGTTGTGTGAGTTCGGATTTTTGGTGACTGGTTTCAGTAGCTAGAACTCGCACTCTCGCCCAGTGGAGATGTCTTTCTCGTGGAGTAGTGGCATGTCGGTTTCAGCCGGAGTTGTTGGCTCCAGTGTGTGGCAACAAAGATTTTTCTAGGTAGTGCGTGATGAACCGTGGTTCTCGAGAGCGTTGTTAAGAGGCTTATGAGCCGGTGCGCTTCTGTAGTGTTTTCACCCTCCGACCGGTGGTCTTTTGGGAGGAGTGATCCGAACCTTTGGAGCTTGTTGCGAGTTGGTGTTTCCGTGATTAGGCAAATGGAAGACTAGAGTGGTTTTATGAGGTTGCCTTTGGTTGCGCTTCTCGGCCAGTCGATTCTTGTAGTTCCATTGAGGCATTGCAAGGTAAGTATTGCGGCTTCCAGTGTTCGGGGAAAAGGTTGGTGGCCATCAATTTTGTTTTGGGTCCCGAGTCACGCATTTGACCAGAGGTGATGTGCGGAGTTTAGAGCTAGTGTTGTTAGCTCGGAGCAGCAGAGAAAATTTACGCCGATGTTCGGCGTCGAGTTTTAGAGTTTGAGGTTCGGCAATGCGTAGTTTTAAAGTTGTGCCGTTGTGAGTTGTGTTGAGGTTTGGTAAGCGGGAGAAGTGGAGCCTCCAGCTTGTTGGGCCATTTGAGATTCTCGAAAGGATTGGCAGAGTTGCATATTGGTTAGCTCTTTCTGTCATTGTCACCGTGTGCGGTGTTCTCATGTATCGGTGTGAGGCAAGATGTGTCGGACCCATCGCTCATTGTGGACTTTGGGCCCTCGCACTGAATGAGGATTTGAGCTTCGAGAAGAAGCCGGTGGGGATCCTTGCATTCGAGACTAAGACATTGCGTAATCGCGAGATTCGGTTGGTAAAAGTTCGGTGGAGGAGTCGAGTTCCGAGGAAGCCACTTGGGAGCGGGAAGACGAGATGAGATTGCATTATCCTGAAGCTGTTCCAATCTTAAGGACTTTCGAGGACGAAAGTCATAAAAAGGAGGGAATATTGTAACGGCCAGTGTTTTTCTTCCCTCCCTTTCTTCCGTATGCCCTAGGGTATTTTGGTAATTTGGTCGGGCCGTCGGGGCGTTTATGTCTTTTCTAGTTGCTAAAATTATTGGATGAATTTATGTAGGTTTGTGAGGCTTTGTGGAAGGGTTGAGCAAGGTTTGATGCAAAAGTAAAATTAAAAGGGAATTGTGCCGCACTGGGTTTGAACCCGGTCTCCGTGAAAGCTTGTGGGGATGCGTGCGGTTGAGCTATTGAGAGCTCTTGTTGCTCCTTCCGGTCATTTTATGGTTAGCCTTGGGTTTTGGAGTTTTGTTGTATTTGGTTAAAAGAGAAAGGAAGCTAGGTTTGCATTTCTTCTCCAACACCTCACTTTGCCGCACAAGCCGCCCTCCCCACCCAAGCAGATCCGCCCCACACCAAGCAGATCCACCGTCGCCCAACCGGCCGAAAGCAAAGACGCCCAACCCGCACTGTAACGGCTCGTCGCACCCGCTTTGCCGCCGTAGACGCCGACCAGCACAGTGCACGATCCGGCCGAGGATTAGCAGATCGCTTATCGCGACGCTAGGTCGCAGCCGAGGGAAGCCATCGCCCGGATCGCACTGAGCCTGCCGCGCGCCAAGCAATCGTTCAGATCGCCCGAGCAAAGACGCCCGAACGCGTCGGTCACACCATCGCCGCCGCACGCACACCAAAGCAGCCGCCTAGATCCGTCCATCGCCGCCCAGTTCGCGCGAGCCGCCCGCCGTCGCACGGGGTCATTCAAGCGCAGCAGCCAGATCGCCGTGTCCGCGCGCCTTCGCTCCGAGCCGCTCGCCCGCACGCCCAGACGCTCGCTCGTGCTCAGCCGCTCGCCCAGCGCCCGCGCGCCTTCGCCCGTCTGCCGTGCTCCAATACAGCGTGTCCGCAGCAAGCGCAGCGCCCGCCCTGCCAGCGCCAGCGGGCCAGCCAGCACCAGCACTGCCCGCCAAAGAAGACTCCACCGTGTCGCCGTCGCGCGTGTAAGTGCCCCGAGCCGAGCCTCGCTTGTTTTATTATATTTTTAGGGCTATGATTGTGATTTCTATTGTGTTTGTTAGGTTCTCGTTAGCTAACTCGGGATCGATCGCAGACGTAGGATTTTGTGTGTAGTTGCCTCCCGCCAAGGTAAGGATTTCTTACCGGGGTTGTGTGGACCTGCGATGTTCTATGTGATTGTTGTTTGTATGTTTGTTTGTGATTATCAGCATGTATAGTTTAGGTGCTCTGTTCTCAATTCGACTATCATGACTTCGTATGTTGTTCTCTCATGTTAGTCCATGCTAGGTTGTTCCGCTTACGGCATGCTCATATCTGTTCTTGCTTCGTAGTACCATGCTAGGTTCCTTGTATCTGTTGAGCACGTATTGACTCGCATTGATTGAATTGTTATTATTGCTTTGGTTTAGAGTTCGTAGGTAGCATCATCGGGCCGATGCATAACTTAACTTGCATCCCGAGACGGGGGCGTGCGAGATGGTACTCGTCCTCACGATCCGTTAGGTTTAGCTAACCCTAACGGTGGCCCCGCAATCTTGGGTGAGGGCGGCGGTCATTAAATGCCCCAACGGTCGGGATGATGACTTGGCATTGCCTCATCCCGGCGATCGACACGTCCTCGGCGTGTTGGCCGTAGCCCTGATTGCCACCGATAGGGCAAGGACGGCTTCTGGTGTAAGCCTACCACGACCGATTCCTTAGCCTCAAGTGCGGTGGTTGGTGACATAGTTCACGTGTCAGGTCTCACACTATGTCGGTGACACCGATCCGCAGATTTAGTTAGGCGTGGTGATGGACATGGGCGACTTGCCACTAGACCGGCACCCCACTTCATAGTCGCGGCAGCACGCGATGCGCGCGCTACGCTCATTACGAGCGCCGGCCGGAGAGCTCCTCGGGATCTTGAGCTAGTGCACCTTTACGTATCGACGCACGAGGTGAGGCCGGACTCGTTTCGTATAGGGGCGTATTGTGTGGTGGATTTATTTCGGACTAAGACCCTGAGTTGGCATCCGAGGTCCAAGTGTGGATTTAAGCTATGTGCTCTATTCTGTGTTTATACTCATAGCTTGCATACATTCTTCTAGATGATCATGTATATCGTATTGTACCGGTTGGGGATTCTTCTTTGGGTAATTCGTTACTCACCCTTATTACTGTGGTTTCCACAGGGTAATCAAGCGCGGGAGACAGGATGGTCGAAGGAGAAGTCGTGATCATGGAATCCTGCTGTCATCTCTGACCATTTTATTATTTCATGACTCTTGACTTTTGTTATTTCCCCTGAATGCATGTTGTAAAGACCCGACCCAAAAGGGGCTCTAAATGGGCCTTTACCCCAATGCATGTATTGAAAATAAAAGACATTATGAAAAATATATTTCGGATCCCAAGTAAAACAAAAACATTCAACAACCAAAACATACATTTCTAAAAGCATACTCGATCGTAGAGATTTATTTAAACCGCTTAAACAATCCACAAGTACAAATATGCTGGAATCCATAAAACGTAAGAAAACATCCTAGGCTCTCCGTGCCCGCCTACATGCATTCAGGGAAATAACAAAAGTCAAGAGTCAAGATATAATAAAATGGTCGAGATGACAAAGCAGGATTCCATGATCACAGCTCCTCCTTCACCATCCTGTCTCGCGCCTTGGTTACCTCGTGGAAAACCACGAGAATAAGGGTGAGTAACGAATTACTCAAGAAGAATCCCCAACCGGGTACAATACGATATACATGATCATCTAGAAGAATGTATGCAAGCTATGAGTACAAACACGTAATAGAGCACATAGCTTAAGTCCACACTTGGACCTCGGATGCCAACTCGTGGTCTTAGTCCGAAATACCACAACACACTATACGCGCTATACGGAACGAGTCCCGGCCACCGCTGTCACATCGCCGATACGAAAGGTGCACTGCTCAAGATCCCGAGGAGCTCTCCGATCGGCGCCAGAATGAGCGTAAGCGCCGCACCGCATGCTACCGCAAACTCGGGGTGCCGGTCTAGTGGCAAGCCGCCTGTGTTCGATCCACCATGCCTAACTAAATCTCGGATCGGTGTCACCGACATAGGGGTGTGAGACTGGACACGTGAACTATGTCGGCTGAACCACCGCACTGAGGCTAAGGAACCGGTGGCGGTAGGCTTACACCGTGAAGCGGTCCTTGCCCTAACAGTGGCAATCAAGGGCTACGGCCGAACACGTTGAGGACGTGCCGATCGATCGAGGACGCGAGGCAATGCCAAGTCATCATCCCGACCGTTGGGGCAATTAACAGTTTGCCACCCTCACCCAAGATTGCAGGGCCAGCCGTTAGGGTTAGCTAAACCCTAACGGGATCAGGGACGGAGTACCATCTCGTACGTCCCTGTCGGGGATGCAAGTTACGTTATGCATCCGGCCCGGATGATGCTACCTACCTGAACTCTAAACCATAGCAATAATAACAATTCAATCAATGCAGTCCAATACGTGCTCAACAGATACAAGGAACCTAGCATGATACTACGAAGCAAGAACAGATATCGAACATGCCAGAATGGAACAACCTAGCATGGGCTAACATGAGAAACAATACAAGAGTTCATGCCACCAGAATTGAGCAGAGCACCTAGGGCTAAACATGCTAGTAATCATACACAGCATACAAAACAACAATCACAAATATACCGCAGGGCCCACACAACTCCTGGTAAGAAATCCTTACCTTGGTCGGGAGGCTTCTACACACAAATCCTAAGTGATGAACAATCCCGAGCTAGCGAGCGGGAACCTAGCAAACCAATAATAATCAGCATCTAAAATGTTTAAACAACAATAGAACAGCAAGCTCGGCTCGGGGGACTCACGCGCGCGGCGACACGAGCTTAAAGCTACCGCAAGCCGGGCACGCGCAGGCTGGGCGCAGCCGCGCTACCGCACGGCAGGCTGGCGCTGGATGCGCTACTGCACGGCACGCACGGATGCATGGCGAGGACGCAGCGCGCGCGGCGAGCGTCTCGGGCGGCGGGCGAACAGCGCGCTCGCTGGCGCGCCAGCGTCTGGCGTGCGACGCGACGCGACGCGGCTGGCGCGCGCGCGGCGGCAGCTTCGGCGAAGGCACGCGGCGCTGGCGTCTCGCGTCTCGCGCTGGGCGTGATCACGCACGATCGCGAGCGATGGCGTCGCGGGAGGGCTGCTTCAACAGATCCGGGCGACTGGTGAGCGATGGCGTCGCGGCGGGGCGCTCAACGGATCCGGGCGATCGGTGCGACGGCAGGGGCGCTCAACGGATCCGGGCGGTCTGGTGCGACGGTAGGGGCGATCTGGCGTGGGATCTGGCCGGCTGGACGTGCGACAATTGCTGCTGGCTGGGCTTCTCTCGGCTGGCTGCAATCAACACAAACACACACAACACACCTCTTTTCACTTGGCCAAAAGCACACCAAACGGATGAGAAGAAGAAGAGGAAGATCGATACCTACCCTAATGATGATGAACGATCCAAGTGAGTCAGCAAGGATGAAGAGTCGGCAAGGGCTATGGAGAGGGAGAGCTTGTGCGGCCAAGAGGAGATTTGGAGAAGAAGATGGAATAAACCTAATTTCTATTTCATTTAACCAAATGCACCAAAACTCCAAAATCCAAGGCTAACCATACAATGATGCAGGAAGAGCAACAAGAGCACCTAATGGCTCAATTGGTACACATCCCCACAAGCTTCCCAGGAGACCCGGGTTCAAACCCCAACTGCAAAGACAATTTCCTTTATTTTTACTTTTGCACCAAACCTTGCTCAAACCAAACCACAAATCCTTCCAAAAACCTACATAAATCCATCCAATAATTTTAGCAACTGGAAAAAGACATAAACGGTCCTGACGGCCCGACCAAATTACTAAAATACCCCTAGGGCATACCTGAAGACCGGATGAAAACTCGGGTCGTTACAATATTCCCTCCTTTTATGACTTTCGTCCTCGAAAGTCCTTAAGACTCAAACAACACAGATAATCGCATTCTCATCCCGTCCCTTCCCGCTCACGAGCGGCCTCCTCCGAACTCGCACTCCTTCACTAAACTTTTACCAACGGATCTCACTTCTACGCAACGCCTTCGACTCAAGACCAGAATACTCATAGGCTTCTCCTCAAGCCCTAAACCCTCAATCACCGCAAGGGCTCAAAGTCCACAATGAGCAATGGGTCCGGCACATGCCGCCCGACATCGATACATAAAAACACGTGCACACTGGTGTCAACAAACAAACTCAACCCTACAACAAATCAAGCAAACAAGCCCCGAACCTTCTAGATTCCAAAACTAAACGGCCTACTCTTACTTCACAAGAGACCAACAAACCTCAAACCTTGACTACAAATTTAACGAGAGATACAAACGAACCACCAATCGGCGATCGATCCAAAAAGACAAACTTCTCCAACTAGAACACGTCCACAACACTTAAGCAACCATCTTAAGGAGAAATCGCCAAACCAAAGGCAAGGGGCACCATCCCGGTACACCGGACGGCTAACAACACTCACACCACCAAAAAACTTCACCTCGCCACCTTAAAAAAAAAAAAAAAAAAAAAAAAGGGCCAAGCACAGACTTCACTCGGCCAAGCCAACAAACTAGAACTCCTCATCGGCCGAACGAAACTTTCCAACGAACACCTACCAAAGAACCGACCAAGGAGAACATCGCCAGCAAAGGAACATCCAACATTCCTCTCAAGGAAAACTTGGGAAGCAAGGACTAAACCATCACGCAACTATCTCGACACAACACCTTGAGGAAAACAAATTCAACAACTTACCAACCAATGCCACGGCACCTCTCGTGCCAACTCACTCAAACGCGCTCTGCTAACGCCAACCGGGAACTCACAACAACTAGGAACAAAGCCCGAGAAGGGCTTGCTCAGCAGAGAACTCAACCCAAACTTATAACGAGCAACGCCGCCTCCAAGCTACTACTCAACTCTTAAAATCCAACTGCTACTCAAAGGACTTCCCTTTAAGCCTAAGCCTAACTCATCTTCCAACCGTAAGCTCCACTCCCAAAACCTCACAAGGAAAACGGATAACGACAACCTCAAAGCTTACGGATCCTGAGCCACACGAATCCGCAAGACTACCTCGCAAGCTATCACTCGAGGCTGGCATCCAAGGAGCAACTCAACCACCACAGAGGCTAGAGGGAAAGGAAATCTTCAATCCCCAAAGAACCAACAACTTGCCGAACAACTCAACTCTTATCGGGCTGGCCTCCGCCCTTGCGGGAACAAACAACTCTTGCTTGCTAACAACACAAAGCAGGGACCTCTCATTGGCACCACGCGCTACTCGATCGACTACACAACTCGGAGCTAAGTCGACTCACGCCAAACGGAAACGACTTCCCAAAGAAGCAAACTCCGCAAGGGCGTGAACTCCACACACGCCGCCGACTTGCTCAAACCCAAGGCAACAGCAACCAACTCTCTTGGAAGCAACACCCAAGAGAAAACTCAACCAATCGGACCACCAAACCGAAACAAACAGCACTTGCTCAACTGCTGAGGGAGGGGTCAACTCCCAAAACTTACTGACTAGGAACAAGACCTCGTAGGCAACGCCCTCCAGCTAGAACCGAACTAGCTCTCAAACAACAAACGAACCAAATCTTGGCCAAACACTCACAAGAGGCGCAGAACAACCTTTACTGCAAATTCTAGAACACCATCCAAGAATCCGCTTAATCGGACAAACGACTACTTCCAAGCGGCCAACAAACTTTTCCTTCAAGCTAGCGCTTCCACCATTAACTCCAAGACCAAGGGAGTAACGACAACTCCCGAAGGAAACGGCTCATACAAGCGGACAACCAACGGACAGAGAACTCCACATACGCTCACCGTCTTGCTCCACCAGAGCAACAACATCTAATCTCAAGGGGCACAACAAGGGTCCATCTCGCATCAACCTCCAAATGCCAAACGGGGCAACTCAACATCCCGGAAACAGGAAAAACAACCAACATGGCACAAACCACTCGCCCCACGAGCAAAACTAAACTCTAGCAACTCCAATCCACACCTTGGTCAACACCAAACATCAACTTGCCACCACACCGAAACCACTCCGGACTTTACTCCAAACAAACACTAGCTTACTAGTCTACCAAGATCATAGCAACTCCACCGAGGCTACAAACTACACGCCTCCAACTAGCCAACCGAAACTCACTAGCTGGGCTCGACCGAGCTCGGGAGAGGCTCTCCACAACCTAGGGTTCTTCGGCAACCTCTCGACACACACTGCTGCAGGCATACGATCTAACAGATAACCGCCGAACAAACAACTCCAATTTCCAGCATCCCAACCATGCTGGCCAACTCCAACTCCTTGGGAACCTAGAGGACCCAAAACGCTACAGAATGCGTCATCCTCCTACTCAAAGCATCGGCCACAACATAACTTCTACCCAAGGAAGGATCCGAACAACTCTCTTAGCCATGACGATCAGAAACCACGCGGCTTAGCTACCATCGCTCTTGTTCGGTTTTCAAGCTCGAACTCCAACCAACGATCAACAAGAAGATCCGCCAACCAAGCTTAGGCCCAACTTAACAAATCTTGCCTAAGCAACAACTTGATACCACGAGCACGGTATCCTTACCACCTCAACCAAAGCCTTACAACAACCACCTGGAGTCCAACTTCTCAAGGAACTGAGCACGAGATCTCCAAAGCAAACCCTACATGGATCTGAAACTCCCGCCACGAAACGAACCACACAAAACACACTTGTGTGCACAACTCCCAACCTTCCTTTAGAGATCCAAGACTAACAAGCGCTTTTCCACAAAGCAACGATAACTCCCGGCAATGATACAAACAATCCAAGGAACACCAAAAGTTCCATCTCCACACGATACTGAAAGTGAGGCAACCTTGCTCTACCAAAGCATAATCATGCCAAACCAAACTTACTTTGTACCAAGCCTCTACCAAGGGTGCTTACCCCTAAGGCATCCAAAACCTCTCGCAAGGCATCACTCATCTCGCCTCAAAAGCATCCAACTCGCCTCATAGGCATCCAAATTTCATCCGATAAGCATCCAACTCATGGTCCTCACCGGACCAAATTCGCATCTACAATGCTCAACTCTCCTCAGATTTAGGCACTCGAAGGTAGTTGACCGCACTACCAACCACAAAGAAAATCTCTTGGCCTTAACACTAGCGCGAGACTCACGCGCGCACCAACATTTACCAACCGGCAACTCGCGACTTACTCAACCTCCGAAACATCGGGAAGAGGCTCCGGCTCCTCTCGAGTATCCTTTAAACTTGTAGTCCATCGACTACCACTGAACTAGCCCTCTGGCACGACCTAAACGGGTGCAACTGCCATAAACAGATCCAAGGCTAAAGGAGTACGCTGAACTCCGAACGGCATAGAACCATCTGCTATGCCCAAGCCAAACTCAAGCTCGAACCGGACTTAGTGCCAAAGTGGCACACCAACCAATGCACCTCAAGTGCTACTACTACCAAATCCACATCCGAGGAAGTCAATGCATTAAAACAACAAAGAGGCTCGCAAGGGGCAAAGATGACCCTTCATCCGCCTCAAGCCACTAACACGGCAACTTGCCAAACAATCGGGCGATCGGTGGAGACTCGCTAGTCCACCTCTCACAAGGGACTTCCACCACCATCCGATGAACCAAACAAAGACAGAACGGCACACCTCGGCCTCTGAGCAATGGGGCATCCCACACACGGATGCTAAACTCAAACTCGGCCAACTACTTTACTACTAGCGGTAGGACTTACTAAAACATCGAGCTCTCTGAGGCATCCATTTGCCAACACCGGGCGTCTCCATCAACGCCAACAAACTCATCTGAATAAACTCGCTGATCATGCCCTCCCGGAACCTCCGGGGCTACAAGAGCTACTGGGGAAAAATGCTGAAACAAACTCACACCGGGCTATCTGTGCCCGGGACTCCTCACTACGCGCTACACAACTACGCTGGGTCTCCGCTCTCGATAGCTAAAGACTCGCCATCAAATCTCTCATGGCCGGAGCACACTCTGCTCAAGGAGTCTCACTGAGGCGCCGCTAGCCTCTACCCCCTCCTCTAGGCAACTCAATCTGCCGGGGCCAAATCCGCATGCGGGCCTAACAACCCCGACGCGGCCTCAACATCAACACGATCGGTCCAACTCCTCGGTCGGACATGCCAAGCGCCGCTCCTCTGGTGCGATCAACATATCTTGGCGATCGCACGAAGCACCACCACCCTCTCACTAGGGAAAAGCGACAAGAATCGGGCCACAAATGGCCAACGGAGTCTAAGCTCGCCTCCCTCTCGAACGATGTCCTGTGGGCATCCGAATCTATCTCGGATACCTCAACAAGCCGCTAAACAAACCGCCAGATCATGAAAAGTTGGCATGATGGCTCACTAAGCCCAAACCAACAACGTGTCGTAACTCCTTTCGTCTCCGCTCCACAACACTACACAAGGCATACACAAGATGACAGTATTGTAAATTCTTAACCCTTTTTCAACAACAAATAGTAAACTTAGGCGTACTGATGATGTGCTTCAGAGTGCCGATGATCATGGAAAAACGACCTACAACAAAAGGTCGGTCTCTGCGAATCTATGACTCGAGCTCGATACCAATCAGAAAGACCCGACCCAAAAGGGGCTCTAAATGGGCCTTTACCCCAATGCATGTATTGAAAATAAAAGACATTATGAAAAATATATTTGGATCCCAAGTAAAACAAAAACATTCAACAACCAAAACATACATTTCTAAAAGCATACTCGATCGAGAGATTTATTTAAACCGCTTAAACAATCCACAAGTACAAATATGCTGGAATCCATAAAACGTAAGAAAACATCCTAGGCCCGTGCCCGCCTACATGCATTCAGGGAAATAACAAAAGTCAAGAGTCAAGATATAATAAAATGGTCGAGATGACAAAGCAGGATTCCATGATCACAGCTCCTCCTTCACCCATCCTGTCTCGCGCCTTGGTTACCCGTGGAAAACCACGAATAAGGGTGAGTAACGAATTACTCAAGAAGAATCCCCAACCGGGTACAATACGATATACATGATCATCTAGAAGAATGTATGCAAGCTATGAGTACAAACACGTAATAGAGCACATAGCTTAAGTCCACACTTGGACCTCGGATGCCAACTCGTGGTCTTAGTCCGGAAATACCACAACACACTATACGCTATACGGAACGAGTCCCGGCCTCACCGTCTCATCGCCGATACTGAAAGGTGCACTGCTCAAGATCCCGAGGAGCTCTCCCGCGGCGCGTAGAATGAGCGTAAGCGCGCGCACCGCATGCTACCGCAAACTCGGGGCCGCCGGGTCTAGTGGCAAGCCGCCTGTGTTCATCCACCATGCCTAACTAAATCTCTGGATCGGTGTCACCGACATAGGGGTGTGAGACTGGACACGTGAACTATGTCACTGAACCACCGCACTTTGAGGCTAAGGAACCGGCCGCGGTAGGCTTACACCAGAAGCGCCCCTTGCCCTAACAGTGGCAATCAAGGCTACGGCCGAACACGCCGAGGACGTGCCGATCGCCGGGGACGAGGCAATGCCAAGTTATCATCCCGACCGCTGGGGCAATTAACGCTTTGCCACCCTCACCCAAGATTGCGGGGCCACCGTTAGGGGTTAGCTAAACCCTAACGGGATCGTGGACTGAGTACCATCTCGTACGTCCCTGTCGGGGATGCAAGTTACGTTATGCATCCGGCCCGGATGATGCTACCTACCTGAACTCTAAACCATAGCAATAATAACAATTCAATCAATGCAGTCCAATACGTGCTCAACAGATACAAGGAACCTAGCATGATACTACGAAGCAAGAACAGATATCGAACATGCCAGAATGGAACAACCTAGCATGGGCTAACATGAGAAACAATACAAGAGTTCATGCCATCGAGAATTGAACAGAGCACCTAGGGCTAAACATGCTAGTAATCATACACAGCATACAAAACAATAATCACAAATATACCGCAGGCCCACACAACTCCTGGTAAGAAATCCTTACCTTGGTGGGAGGCTTCTACACACAAATCCTAAGTCATGGAACAATCCCGAGCTAGCGAGCGGGAACCTAGCAAACCAATAATAATCAAGATCTAAAATGTTTAAACAACAATAGAACAACAAGCTCGGCTCGGGGACTCACGCGGCGCGGCGACACGAGCTTAAAGCCTGGCAAGCAGCACTTGTGGCAGGGTGGGCGCAGCTGCGCGCGGCACGCACGGCGGTGGTAGGGCGCTGATGCGCGCGCCGCACGGCACGCGCACGACGGATGCATGGCGGACGCCGCGCGCGCGGCGAGCGCGTCTGGGCGTCGCGCGGTACAGCTTCGGCGAAGGCGCTCGGCGCTGGCGCGTCACGGCGAGCGCGACGCGACGCGGTAGGCGCGCGGCGCGGCAGCTTCGGGCGAAAACACGCGGGCGCCGGCGTCAGCGTCTCTTCTGGCGTGATCGCACGATCGCGCGGCGATGGCGTGCGGGAGGGCTGCTTCAACGAATCCGGGCGACCGTGAGCGATGGCGTCGCGGCGGGGCCGCTCAACGGATCTCGGGCGATCGTGCGACGGCAGGGCCGCCAACGGATCTCGGCGGTGCAGTGCGACGGTAGGGGCGATCCGGGCGTGGGATCTCGCCGGTGGACGTGCGACAATTCTTCGCTGGCCGGGCTTCTCTCGGTGCAAATCAACACAAACACACACAACACACCTCTTTTCACTTGGCCAAAAGCACACCAAACGGATGAGAAGAAGAAGAGGAAGATCGATACCTACCGGAATGATGATGAACGATCCAAGTGAGCTGCAAGGATGAAGAGTCGGCAAGGGCTATGGAGAGGGAGAGCTTGTGCGGCCAAGAGGAGATTTGGAGAAGAAGATGGAATAAACCTAATTTCTATTTCATTTAACCAAATGCACCAAAACTCCAAAATCCAAGGCTAACCATACAATGATGCAGGAAGAGCAACAAGAGCACCTAATGGCTCAATTGGTACACATCCCCACAAGCTTCCCAGAGACCCGGTTCAAACCCAGTGCAAAGACAATTTCCTTTATTTTTACTTTTGCACCAAACCTTGCTCAAACCAAACCACAAATCCTTCCAAAAACCTACATAAATCCATCCAATAATTTTAGCAACCGGAAAAAAGACATAAACGGTCCTGACGGCCCGACCAAATTACTAAAATACCCCTAGGGCATACCTGGAAGACCGGGATGAAAACCTGGGTCGTTACACATGTAGACGGGCACGGAGCCCTACTATGTTTTCTTACGTTTTATGGATTCCAGCATATTTGTACTTGTGGATTGTTTAAATGGTTTAAATAAATCTCTGATCAGAGTATGCTTTTAGAAATGTATGTTTTGGTTGTTGAATGTTTCTGTTTTTTACTTGGGATCCGAAATATATTTTTCATAATGTCTTTTATTTTCAACACATGCATTGGGGTAAAGGCCCATTTAGAGCCCCTTTTGGGTCGGGTCTTTACATCCGTGAACAACTGAATCCTCTCACCATATAAGTAGTGCCTCCAAATCTTTATGGCAAACACAACTGCAGCCAACTCCATATCATGAGTTGGATAGTTCTTCTCATAAGGCTTCAATCGCCAGGAAGCATAAGCTATCACCTTCCTATGCTTTGCATCAACACACAAACCTAAACCATACTTGGAAGCATCACTATAAACTACGAAACCTCCTGTTCCTTCCAGATCGCCAACACAGTGTCTTGTCAAAAAGCCGAGCTTAAGCCGGGCAAAACTTTCCTCACATCTAGCATCCCAAACAAAGTCAACACCCTTCTTTGTAAGACGGGTTAGGGGTGCCGCCTTAGCGGAAAATTCTTTCACGAAACGCCGTAATAATAACTGCTGCACCAGCTACGTATCTCGGCGACCGTCGCTCGGTCTCGCCCACGAGCTAATCGCTCTATCTTTGCGGGGTCCACCGCTACATCATCTCACGACACTATATATGCCCAAGGAAGGCTACTCTCTCTCTAGCCGAATTCACACTTAGAGAACTTTGCGAACAAGCTGGTTCTCTCGCAATCTTCATCAAAACTTGCCTCAAATGCGAAGCATGGTCCTCCTTTGTCTGGAATAAATCAAAATGTCGTCTATGAATACGATGACAAAGTTGTCCAAGAATGCCTTGAACACTCTGTCCATCATGTCCATAACGCTGCGGGCGCGTTCGTTAGTCCAAAAGACATGACCACGAACTCATAATGACCATACCTCGATCTCGAAAGCGGTCTTCTGGATATCCGCATCCCGAATCCTCACCGATGGTACCACGACCTCAAATCAATCTTAGAAAACACCGAGGCTCCTGAAGCTAATCAAACAGATCATCTATACGCGGCGGGGATACTTATTCTTCACCGTGACTTTATTCAGCTCTCTGTAGTCTATACACGCACGCATGGATCCATCCTTCTTCTTAACAAACAGATGTGTGCTCCCCACGGGGACACACTCGGTCGGATGAAACCTCGATCCAACATCTCTTGCAATCGCACTTTGAGCTCTTTTAACTTAGCCGGCGCCATACGATCACGGGGCTTTAGAAATGGGAAGAGTCCTGGCTCCACTCGATGGTGAAGTCTAACTCCCGCTTCGAGGGTAAACCCGAAGAACTTTTCAGGGAAGACATCTCGCAAACTCTTGCACCACGGGGACCATGTCAACAAATAACGCAGCGCAGATTACTATCTCTCGACAGCCTTTGCCAAGAAGCCCCAAGCTCCTCGAGCCAACAATCTATGGGCTTTCACTGCTGAGATCAATGGCGGGCAAGTTCCGCCCTGGACACCGTGAAACTTGAAGCTCGGCTTCTGAGGCGGCCTAAACACCACTTCTTTCCGGCGGCGATCTATCAATGCATGGTTCTCTGCCAACCAATCCATGCCAAGGATCACATCGAAACCGCTCATAGACAAAGACTATGAGGGTAGCCTCTAAAATCTCATCGATATCTCAGTATCCGCCATGCTTAACTCTCTACATGCTAGCTAACATACTCACACCCGAAGGAGTGGCAACACACAGCTCAAACCCTAGAGGTTCGAGTTCCACACAAGCTTGTCTAACAAATGCATCGAAACAAAGGAATGGGTCGAACCGAATCAAACAATACAAATGCATAATGTCTTTGTAAGACAAGCAGGCGTGACCGCAATCGCATCCTCAGACGCTCCGCCTCCCGGCGAGTGGTGGCAAACACACAGCCCCGCTTTGCTGCTGGTCCCGCTGGCTTTGCTAAATCCCGAGTGCGAGAA
This sequence comes from Sicyos edulis, assembly GCA_036507275.1. Taxonomy (NCBI): domain Eukaryota; kingdom Viridiplantae; phylum Streptophyta; class Magnoliopsida; order Cucurbitales; family Cucurbitaceae; genus Sicyos; species Sicyos edulis. Next base: position 13,502,546 of record CM071858.1, read on the forward strand.
TCCGCCAAGTGCCCTTCCTTGCCACATCAGTAGCAAGCACGGGCGATGCTCCACACTGAACCATAATGTGCCTTTCCGCACTTGTTGCAATGAGTCGCCGCTGCGCCCCGCCCGCCTTTGGCGATCCTCGGCTCTACCTCGAGGTCGGCGCCGATCTCGACCACTAGATCGCCCCGCCGGCGAGTCTCGCCACCAGTTGAGCGGAAACCACTAGAAGTCCCGCACTTCCTCTTACGCCTAATATCTTCTGCTGGCAAAGCCGAATCGACCGAGTGGCGCAATGTAGAATCCCGTGATCGGCGGATACTTCGGGTTATAAATCGTGGCCAACTCTATCGCTCGATCATAACTCTCGTGAGAGCGAGTGCTCGAACATCCTGAGCAACCTCCTTCCTCACCCCACAAATGAACTTCTTAGTCTTGAGCTCCTCGGTGGCAATGAGCTCCGTGCGCACAAATAGCTATACTCGAGAGAACTTCTTTTCATAGGCGTAATACTATCTCGATCCTCGTTTGATTCGAGAAGGCCTCTGCCATCTCCCGCCGAGCCTCGTCATTAACATACTTAGCTCAACTTCGTTCTAAAGAACTCCCAGTGGTGGAGAGAAGACCCACCGGTCTAGCTCTATCTGTGGACTCCCACCACCACTCACCGTGTCGAGAGAACATGGGCCGCACATCTCGGCCTCTGTACATCTGGGCATCCCATAACTCTAAAGATGTACTCCATTCTTGCCAACCACCGATCGCCACAAGTGGGTTCTCTGAAGCATCAAATTCCCTTGGCTTCCACTTGGTGAAATCTTTCAACCACTTGCCAAACTCAAAGACTCCATCTGCACTATCAAGTGAGTCTCGACCGGTCCCGATGACCTGCCCCTCCGGTTGAGCTACCGAGCTACCGGGCTACTGAGCTGCTGGGGGTGCCTCTTTGCATGAGCTGTGTCAACCGGGCTATCTGTGCCCTAGACTCCTCTCTCTCATGGCTGCTAGCTGCGCTGAGTCTCGAGTCTCTCTGCTCGGCCATTAGGCCCATCATCATGTCTCTCATAGCGAAACATCTCCTCCTAGAGTCGTACCTTGAGGCATAGCGGCCTCCACCCCTTCTCTCAGGTAAGTTAGCCTCGGTGCCACGGGCGCCTACGAGCCTTGATATACCCTCGGCCGCTGGCTCTCTGAAAGATCTCTATTAGCGCCTCGCACCTACTCGCTTCCACTGCGTGTAACCGGCATACTGGCGATCTACACGGAAACCACAACGGGTTAGTCCACGCTCGGACTTTCTCTGCCAACAAAGATAACACATGTGTACTGCATATAGTATCGTAAACAAAACGCTTAGCTTATTGAACTTAGACAAACCTGGCGGCCGTGGAGTGCTGGAGATCATGGGAACACAACCTACAAACAGGTTAGTCTACAGAATCTATGACTCTGTGCTCTGATACCAACTGTAAAGCCCCGACCCGAAAACGGTGCTAAACCTAGGTCTTTACTCAGCATGCAAGTGGAAAGCATAAAAGGACCCAGCTAGGGTCGGTTTGTAAAACGTTTCAGATATAAGAGTGGAAAACATTAAAAACAAAGTAAACATTCATTAGGCAAAAACGAACCATTCAAATTAAAAACAGTGACTGATTAGTACTTTTCCTTAAAAACATAAAATAGTTCAAATCATAAGTTTTCCCTACGGACCCAAGTCCAACTACATGCTGAAATCAAAAACAGTAAAATAAGACACGACAGAGTGTCAGCAGCATCCATGATCCCCCAGCTCCCTCCGCTAGCCGCCTCGGTGTTGTCCCAAGTTACCTGTGGAAGAAACCACAATAAGGGTGAGTATAAACATACTCAGTAAGAATCCCCGACCGGGGTACGATACGCTGCAATCAATCATCTCGAGGTGTCCTCCCTCGACCAATTGATTAACTCTAAAGTCAATCCCAATGGGTGTCCTCAAGGGCCTCTTACCCTCGCTATAAATCTGGACTATCGGGAGAGTACCCGAAGTCTGGCTCTAAACTGAAAGGAATTGGTGTACTCACGAACATTAGCCCGGGGGAGCTCTCCGAACCGGCGACTAACGCGTGTGCGCGCACACCGCATGCTGCTGCAACCGGCGTAAATGTGGGGGCCTAAGTACAAACTACGCGGGCCAGGTACGCATGCCTAAGACTCGGAAATAGTGTCACTGAACACAGTAGTGCGAGGCCCTCGACACTCATCTGTCCGCCCAGTACCACCGACACTGGCTAAGAACCGCCAAGGCGGGCTTGCACCGCTAGCGGGGGTTCCGCTCTAGCAGCTACAAACTAGGCTTATGCCAATGAGGTAGCTAATCCTCACCGGGCTGCTGGGAAACAATGTATGTTATGCTTCGCTCTACTCCCGACCGGTGGGGACAAGGTACGTTATGTCCGCTCTCAGCCTCTAGATGATGACAACCCTACTACACTAGCTAGAGAATAGAGTAAACGATTCCTAGCTAAACATACATAATCATCATCCATCATATATAACCTAGCATGATACTACGAACTTAAAGCAGGAATCTCAAGCATGCTGGAAGAACAATCCTAGCATGGCACTAACATGTACAAACAAGCAAACATGCTAGCAGGAATGCAATCACAAGCTGTCCTATCCACTAATCATGTCCATAAAAGTAAACATGCATATAAGGCACAATCAAGAAAGCATCGCAGGGTCCACACAACCACGGTAAGAGATCCTTACCTGGAAATAAGTGGAAAAAGCTATCACGAGTCAAGCAAGACCCTCGAACTTTAAAACGAACTCGAGCAACCTAGGCATATTAAAAGCATCCTAAATAAATATACAGCAGCCAGCAGCTTAAAAATCAAAAAGGGAAAAGGCTCGAGAATTACCAACCGAGAGGACACGGGCTCTCGGCAGCAAGGGGCAGGTATGGGCGCTGCTGGTGCGACTGGGCGCTGGGCGCTGGGCTCGGGCGCGAGGCAAGGCGAGCGGACGCTCAGGAGCGGGCGCGCGGCACGGCGTCTGGACGGCGGGGCAGCGCGCGGCGGCGTCGGCTGCGCGGCGATCTGCGAGCGAAGCGGCGAAGCGTCTGATCGCTGGGCGCGTGTCGCCGCATCGCAGCGACGTGGATCGGGCGTCAGCGGACGACGTCGGCGGTGATGGGCGTGCGACGGTGGGGCTTCGGTTCGCAGCGTGTCGCGTGGTGGGCGAAGTAGGGGCCGAGCGGCGCCCGGGCGGGTGGCTCGGGCGGTGTGGTCAGTGCGGCGCGCGGTGGCTGGGCGGGGCGGCAGTGTGGTGCGATGTGGGTGGGGTGGCTCTGCTGGATGGTGCGGCTGGGTTAGGGTGCTTGGCTCGATTTAGGAGAGAGAGAGAGAGAGAGAGAATGCGGCTATGAGGGGAAAAATAGGGGTTTTCTTGATTTTCCTTCTTTTCCTTATTTTTAAATAGGTTAGGAGACCTAAATTCCCTTCCCATGGCTTCCTCTTGCGGGTCCCGGCTAAAGCAACCTTTTTTTTTCTTTTTAATTAAGACTCTTTTCTAAAACTCCAAATTCACCATTTAGGGCAAGGGTTCAAATCCCGATGGAACCATTTAATTTTCAATTAATTTTCCCATTAACCTAAATGCTACCAAACTTCTAAACAACTAACCCAAACTCCTTGGGTTTTGCAATCAACATCAACAAGCCACAACGAAGGCCGGAATGACCCTGAAATCCTGAAAATCCTCAACTTCTGGCCGGGGAGCAAAAAGACCAGAATACCCTTAAAAGTTAAAAAGCTCTAACGGCCCAACCGATTGCCCCAATACTGAACCGAGTGTACCTGGGAAACCGGAATGGAAAACTGGGCCGTTACAACTGATCACCGGAGTCTCAAGTATCTGTTTACTCAGATGGAGTTGAATATGAGACAAAAGAGTTGGTTAGAGCTAGTGAAGGATTATGACTTCGAGATTTTGTACCATCCGGGTAAAGCCAATGTTGTGGCTGATGCGTTGAGTAGGAAGACGTTGCACTCCCCAGCGTTGTTGAGTTCCCAGCACAGATTGCGAAAAGAGTTCGAGCTTGCCAACGTTGCAGTGTTGTTGGGTGAGGTTTTTGCCAGAGTAGCTCAGTTGACAATTCAGCCTTCGATCAGACAGCAGACTATTGATAGCCAGCTGAGTGATCCCGCACTTATGAGATTGATTGACAGAGTTAGTGCTGACGGAGACTTTGACTTCGTGTATTCACCAGACAGTGCGTTCACTACAGAGGCCAATTATGTGTTCCGGAGGTTGCAGGATTGCGAGCAGAGTTGTTTTTAGAGGCCCACAGTTCACCGTTTTCTTGGCACCCCGTGGGTACCAAGATGTATCAGGATCTTAAGCAGACGTTCTGGTGGATGGGTATGAAGAGAGACGTTGCAGAGTTTGTTAGTCGGTGCTTCACTTGTCAGCAAAAGTGAAGGCACCCAAGCAGAGGCCAGTCGGTTTGTTGCAGCCGCTGAGTGTACCTCAGTGGAAATGGGAAGAGATCTCCATGGACTTTATTTCTGTTTGTCGAGGACTCTGAGGAAGTTTTCTCACATCTGGGTGATTGTAGACCGCTTGACTAAGAGCACACACTTCATTCCCGGTAAAGACACTTATACCGTGGAACAGTGGGCGCAGTTGTTTTTGGAGCAGATTATCCATTACCATGGTGTGCCTGTGAGAATTGTGTCGGACCGTGATTCGCGGTTCACTTCTCGTTTCTGGAGGGCACTCCATAAAGGCTTAGGCACCGAGTGCAGTTTCAGCACAGCTTTTCACCCTCAGACAGATGGTCAGACAGAGAGGGCGAACCAGATTTTTGAGGATATGCTGAGAGCTTGAATGTTAGACTTCCCGGGCAGTTGGGACCAATATCTGTATCTGATGGAGTTTGCTTATAATAACAGTTATCAGTCGACGATCCAGATGGCTCCATTCGAGGCTTTGTATGGTAAGCGTTGCCGGTCACCTATGTCTGGGAAGAGGTTGGTGTAACGGCCCAGGTTTTCATCCCGATCTTCTAGGTATGTCCTAAGGGTATTTTGGTAATTTGGTTGGGCCGTTAGGGCCGTTTCTGTCTTTCTAAGCTGTTAATATTCTTGGATGGTCAAATATAGGGTTTGGTTGCTTTTGGATGAGTTTGGGTGTTGAGAGATGCAAAAGTAAAAATAAGAGTTTTGTTGGAATAAAAGTGCATAGCTAGGATTCGAGCCTGGGTGGCTAGGAAGTTAGCAGTGGGATTCTGCCAGTCGAGCTTCAGGTAGATCTTGATACAAATTTCGCAGGTTATCTTGGATTGCCTTGGTTTTCGAGGTTTAAGTGAGTTTGGTTAAAATATAGGGTTTTCTCTTTTTCTCTTCTCCAAATCTCCTTGCCGCTCATCCATCCTCTCCAAGCCCTCTTGCCTTGCGTTTTTCCTCCCGAGAGCTTCGTCGTTTCTTTCGTTCTGGGTAAGCGTTTCTTAATCTCTCCTTATCGTCTTTTTGGTGTTGTTCTTGCTGGCCGAGAGAAGGGGATTGTTAAGTTTTGTGTTTTATGTAGACCAGCCGAGCAGCCCTGTCGCCGTCGCCCAGCCTGCAGTGCCCCAGCGCCTTCGCAGCCCCAACCGAGTAGCCCTACAGTCCCCTGTCGCCCAGCCTGCAGCGCCCATCTCTGATCGCAGCCCTGTCGCGATCGCCTACACGCCCATCGCGCCATAACCAGCCCGATCGCAGCCCCTGTCTGTTTGTGTCGCCCGGCCTGCAGCAGCGCATCTCCCAACGCCCGCGTCGCAGCCTTGTCTCAGCGAGTGCAGCCCCAGCACCCAAGCCGCACGCCCAGTCGCACGCACGCCGCAGCCCCAGCGCCCGAGCCTCACGTCTGCAAGCCCAGCCGCATGCCCTGCAGCGCCCCAGCGCCAGTTGCAGCCCCTTCCCCACGCACAGCGAGCAGCCTGTCCGCACGCCGTCTCGTGCCGTGTGAGTTGCTCTCGACCGAGCCGAGTTTCGTTTGCATTTTTTACCTCAGTCTTATAATTGTGATTTTTGTTGTTTGTCTGTTAGGTTCCCGATAGCTAGATCTTCTTCTCTGTTGTTTGCCTTCCCACCCAGGTAAGGATTTCTTACCGGAGTTGTGTGGGCCCTGTGGTATTTTCTGTGATTGTTGATTGTATGTATGTGTATGTTTATCAACATGTTAGTGGATAGGTGCTCTATTCTGAATTCCAACTGGCATAATTCTCGTGTTATTTCTCATGTTAGTTTCATGCTAGGTTGTTCTGTTCTGGCATGTTCGTTATCTGCTCTTGCTTCGTAGTATCATGCTAGGTTCATTGTTTCTGCTGAGCACATATTAGTATGTTTGTTGTTAGCTGTTTATAGCTTAGAGTTCTTATAGGTAGCATCATCCGGGCGAGGATGCATAACGTAAATTGCATCCGTAGCAGGGACGTGCGAGGCAGTACTCCGTCCCTGATCCGTCGTTAGGGTGTAGCTAACCCTAACGGCAGCCCAGTGCAATCTTGGTGAGGGTGGCAGACTGTTAAATGCCCCAACGGTCGAGGGAATGACGAGGAATTGCCTTGTCCCCGGCAGTCGACACAACCTCAGCGTGTTGGTAGTAGCCCTTGATTGCCACCTGATAGGGCAAGGACCGGTTCCTGGTGTAAGCCTACCACGGCCGATTTCTTAGCCTCAGGTGCGGTGGTACAGGCTGACATAGTCATAGTGTCCTGGTCTCACACCACTATGTTCAGTGACACCGATCCAGAGATTCTTTTAGGCATGCATACTAGACCAAGGCAGCATGCCCTAGACCCAGCACCTCCCTGGTTTGCAGCAGCATGCGGTGCGCGTACACGCTTATTACAGCGCCGACTGGAGAGCTCCTCGGGATCTTGAGTTCAATGCACCTTTCGTATCGACAGTAGTAGGAAAGCTGAGGTCGAGATTAGTTTCTCGTAGAGTTTTGAGATGCGTTGTAGTTTGCCGGAGTAAGACCGTAAAATGGCATCCGTGGTATTTATGTATGGATTAAAGTGATGTGCTCTCTTCTGTGTTGTATTCATAGCTTGCATACTTTCTGCTAGATGACTAGTTATATCGTATTGTACCCCGGTTGGGGATTCTTACTGAGTAATTCGTTACTCACCCTTATTTTGTGGTTTTCCACAGGTAATCAGGGCGCGAGACAGGATGGCTGAAGGAGGAGCTGCGGATCATGGAATAACTGTTGTTTTAAACTCTGAATTTATATTTATGTTTTAGTTTGTCCTCTGAATGCATGTAGTTGGGCACGGAGCCCGTAGGAGGTTTTTTTATTGTTTCTGGATTCTAATACTGTTGTAAACTGTTTGGGGTTTTGAATGTTTTGAATGAATCTCTGATCAGAGTATGTTTTAAACTGTATTTAGCTTGGAACAGGTGCTTGGAAACAGGGACAGGTTTCACAACACTTTATATTTGATTATTGAATAGATGTTTACAAGTTTTGGTTTCATTCAGAATCTAGAAAACGATCTTGCATATTATTTTTAAGTTTTAAAAGCATGCATTGAGGTAAAGGCCTAGTTTAGGACCTCTTTCGGGTCGGGTCTTTACAATTGGTGCTAGACAGGTTTTGGGTCCTGAGTTGCTACAGTTGACCAACAGTGCAGTGCAGAAGATTAGAGCTCGTATGTTGACAGCTCAAAGCAGGCAGAAAAGTTACGCCGATGTGCGGTGTCGAGACTTGGAGTTTGAGGTTGGACAACACGTGTTCTTAAAGGTTTCACCGATGCGAGGTCTGTTGAGGTTTAGTGTAAGAACCCGACCCAAAATACGGTCCTAAACCTAGGTTCTCACTCAGCATGCAAGTTAAATATTTCGATAAGCGGTTTAGTGCTCATATTTAAAACTTTTCAAAACATTTGAGAACGGGGAACGCTTAAAACATAACCACAATTTTCATTAAGCAAATCCAACAAAGTAAAAACAAGCCTGCCCAGTATTCAATAAAGAACATTCAAAACAGTTTAAACAACTTTTAACAACATTCCCCTAGGACTCCTGTCCATCTACATGCTGAACAATTAATGCAAACAATAAATGACAGAATGCTGGCAGCCCCCATGATCAAACAGCTCCCTCCGCTAGCCATCCCGGTGTTGTCCCAAGTTACCTGGTGGAAAAACCACAGAAATAAGGGTGAGTATAAACATACTCAGTAAGAATCCCCAACCGGGGTACAATACGATACATCAGTCATCTAGCGCCCTAGTATACATGTAAACAATACGAGCTCAGAAGCAACAAGTTGTCTCAGGCTAACCGCCGATCTAGAAATTGACTATTCAAGGACTTACAACCACAACCTACACTAGGTTCTACACCTTGATGCCCATCGGGGTCTTACACAACCTAGGACGCGATGATGCCCATCGGGGTCTTACACCTACTAGACTCAGTGATGCCCATCGGGGACTTACACACAAGGATGCCCATCGGGGTCTTACTCCACAATTCAATGATGCCCATCGGGGTCTTACTCCTCAAATCAATGATGCCCATCGGGGTCTTACACATACGGATGCCCATCGGGGTCTTACACCTCTAGCTATCAATGCTGCCCAACGGGGTCTTACACATCTAGGATGCCCATCGGGGTCTTACTCCAGCTAATAATGATGCCCATCAGGGTCTTACACATACGGATGCCCATCGGGGTCTTACACCTCAAATCAATGATGCCCATCGGGGTCTTATACCTCTAGCTATCAATGCTGCCCAACGGGGTCTTACACATCTAGGATGCCCATCGGGGTCTTACTCCAGCTAGAATCACAGAGATGCCCATCGGGGTCTTACACTCCCTAGCAACCTTATGACGCCCATCGGGGACTTACACATAAAGCCAGTAGTGTAGTGCCCATCGGGGACTTACATACACTAGCAACTCATCTGTGCCCATCGGGGACTTACCCAAGCGAAACCTAAACTAACAACCCCTAACGGTCTCCTAAGTACAGGGACACAAACTAGCCTAACAATCAGAGAATCAACGTTACCTGTCTAACCCTAGCAAGAAACCAACAGAATACGAACAGGAAACATGAATATGCCAGGGTAAGGAAAGTCCCTAGCATGATACTACGAACTCAAGCATGAATCAAAAGCATGCTGGAAGAACAAACCTAGCATGACACTAACATGAACAACAAGCAAACATGCTAGCAAGATTTCAAACACATGCTGTCCTATAGCTAACATGCTCATAACAGTAACCAATCATACAAAGCACAATCCTGAAAGCATCGCAGGGTCCACACAACCATGGTAAGAAATCCTTACCTGGAAGCAAACGGAAAATAATGACCACAACCAACAAGCGACCCTCGAGCTTCTAAGTGAACCCGAGCAACCTAAGCAAACAATAAAAATCATCCTAATTAAGCAAACAACAACTAAAATCTTAAGGTCCAAAAGAGTGGAGGCTCGGGAATTACCAACCGAGAAGGCACTAGGTCTCGGCCCAACTCTCTTGGCAAAACAAGTTCTCGGCAGCAAGGGGCAGGCAGGTCGGGCGGCAGAGGCGAGAAGGCTGGGCTCTACCGAACGCTCTTCGGGTGAGCTGGGCGGCGAGGGACGGCGCTGCACGACGACACAGCGCGCCCGGCGCATGACGCAGACGAGCGACGCGGCGTTAGCGCTTGCGCTGGGGCTGGCGCGCTGGACCGGCGCGACGCGAGTAGGATGGCGAAGGCGTCTGGGCGCAACGCGAGTAGGATGGCCAGGGCGTCTCGGCGCGATGTAGGGGCTGAGCTGTGGCATCTGGGCTGCTCGGCCGCTGCTGGTCGACGAGTGGCAGTGCTTCTTCTGGTCCGGTCGTTGGCCGGGCAAGCGGCGGCGTCGTCAGCCCAGGCCCTGCGAAGCGGCCGGGTCCGATCTTGTTGGTGCGGCTCTCTGGCGGTGCAACGGCTCTTCTGCCTTTGGTCTTGGCTCTCGGTTCTTGATTCTTGGAGGACGGCAAGGTGAGAAATAGGGCTCCTTGATTTCTTTTCCTTTTTTCCTAATTTTAAATAAGCCTTGGTGATCAAAAATCCCTTCCCAGGGCTTCCCTCCTTCGAGTCCTTGCTGAGACAATCTTTCCTCTTTAATTAAACTTATTTAAATCAAGCTTTCAACTCACCATTAGGTCAAGGGTTCAAATCTCAATGGAGGCACTTTAATTAACATTAATTTTGCTAATAACCAAATCACCTCCAAACTTCCAAACAACTAGCACAAACTTCTTGGGTCTTGCAACCAACAACAATCAAGCCTCGATAAAGGGCAGGAATGACCCTGGAATCCTGAAAATCCACAAACACTAATCGGGGAGCAAAAAGACCAAAATACCCCTAAGGGTTAAAATATCGTTAACGGCCCAATCGAACAACCGAATATTGAATCGGAAACACCCGGGAAACCAGAATAGAAAACTGGGTCGTTACATTTGGTAAGCGAGGGAAGTTGAGACCCGTTTTGTGGGTCTGTTTGAGATTCTTGGGAGGATTGGCAGACTTGCATATCGGTTAGCCTTACCTCTGTCGTTGTCAGCTGTGCACAGTGTTCTCCACGTATCGATGTTGAGGAAGTATGTGCCGGACCCGTCGCACATTGTAGACTTTGAGCCTTTGTAGCTGAGTGAAGATTTGAGCTTCGAGGAGAAGCCTATGAGGATTCTTGCCTTTGAGACTAAGACGTTGCGTAATCGTGAGATCCGTTTTGTAAAGGTCCAGTGGAGGAGTCAGAGTTCAGAGGAAGCTACTTGGGCGCGGGAGGACGAGATGAGATTGCATTATCCTGAGCTATTTCAGTCGTAAGGACTTTCGGGGACGAAAGTCATAAAAAGGAGGGAATATTGTAACGGCCCATGTTTTCATCCCGGTCTTCCAGGTATGACCTAAGGGTATTTTGGTAATTTGGTCGGGCCGTTTCTATCTTTCTCAGCTATTAATATTCTTGGATGGTCAAATATAGGGTTTGGTTACTTTTGGATGAGTTTTGGTGTTGAGAGATGCAAAAATAAAAATAAGAGATTTGCCGGAAAAATGTGCATCAACTGGGATTCGAGCCCGAGTGGCTAGGAAGTTAGCAGTGAGGTTCTGCCAGTCGAGCCACAAGTAGTTGTTGATACTCATTTCGCAGGATATCTTACTTAGCCTTGTTTTTCGGGATTTAAGTGAGTTTGATTAAAAAGAAACGAAATAGGTTTTTCTCCTTTCCTTCTTCCCCAAATCCCTTGCTGCACATCCATCCTCTCCAAGCCCTCTTGTCGTGCGTTTTTCCTCCTGAGAGCATCGATCGATCGTCCCGGGTAAGTGTCTCGTTGTGCCTCGATTTCTCCTTCTTGACTTTTGGTGTTGTTCTTGCTAGTCGAGAGAAGTGATTTATTGTTGCTAGTTTTGTGTTTGATGCAGCCCAGCCGAGCAGCCCTGCCGGCGTCGCCCAGCCTGCAGCGCCGTCGCAGCCCCAGCCGAGCAACCCTGTCGTCGTCGCTCGCCAGCCTGTAGCGCCCATCCCCGATCTCAGCCCTGTCCCGATCGCCCACACCCCCATCGCCCCATCGCCAGCCCGATCGTAGCCCCTATCAGTTCGTGTCGCCTGGCTTGCAGCAGCGCATCGACCATCGACCAGCAACCTGTAACGACCCGACCCGAAAAGGGTTCTAAAATAGGCCGTTACCTCAATGCATGCATTCAAATCTACAGAAAATTTGCAATATGGTGTTCGGATTCTAAGTAAAAACTAAAACATAAAACATCCATTTAAAAAGTCAACATAAAATTCCTGAAACCTGTCCCTGTTTCCAAGCACCAGTTCCAAGACAAATACATTTACAAAACTCACTCTGATCAGAGAATTATTTAAAGCATACAAGCTTTGCAATAGTTACAACAATGCTAGAATCCAGAAATACATTCAGAAAACACCCTAGGGCTCCGTGCCCAACTACATGCATTCAGAGGACATTTAAAACATAAACGTAAACAAGACTCAGAGTTGAACAACGGGTTTCCATGATCACAGCTCCTCCTCCAGCCATCCTGTCTCGCACCATGGTTACCTGTGGAAAAACCACAAAAATAAGGGTGAGTAACGAATTACTCAGTAAGAATCCCCAACCGGGGTACAATACGAAAACATCTCATTTAGCACACCGACATGCAACCATACAATGACTTAGAGCAAAACGGTAGGTTTAGGCTATGTGCTAACACTAGAGCTAGCCTATCAAGGGCTTTCAACTACAGCCTATCCTAGGTTCTACACCTGGATGCCCATCGGGGTCTTACACAACCTAGGATACAATGACACAATGATGCCCATCGGGGACTTACACACAAGGATGCCCATCGGGGTCTTACACATACGGATGTCCATCAGGGTCTTACACCTCAAAACAATGATGCCTATCGGGGTCTTACACATACGGATGCCCATCGGGGTCTTACACCTCTAGCTATCAATGCTGCCCAACGGGTCTTACACATCTAGGATGCCCATCTGGTCTTACACCAGCTAAACAATGATGCCCCTCGGGTCTTACACATCACGGATGCCCATCGGGTCTTACACCTCTAGCTATCAATGCTTTGCCCAACGGGTCTTACACATCTAGGATGCCCATCGGTCTTACACCAGCTAAACAATGATGCCCATCGGGTCTTACACATACGGATGCCCATCGGGTTTTACACCTCTAGCTATCAATGCTTTGCAACGGTCTTACACACCTAGGATGCCCATCGGGTCTCTTACTCCAGCTAGGATCACCGAGATGCCCATCGGGTCTTACACTCTTAAGCGACCTCATGATGCCCATCGAGCTTACACACAAGGGAACAGTCACGGTGCCCATCGGGGACTTACCTACATTATGGATCACCCGCCTAGCACTAACATGGAACTATCGAAATATAACGAAACACCAAGATAACACAAACCCGAAGCAAGACAAAACATGTAACCTATCCACTAGAATTTCATACAATCACAAGATATGGCATACTATCAATTATTCGCGAGGTCCACACAACCTCGATAGAAACCCTTACAGGCCTAAGGCAACAACACACAAGAAACCTAAGCTGCGCGATCGAACCCGAGTAACCTAAAGCGAACCTAACAAACACATCAAAAATCACAATCCATAGGCCTAAATATAATAAAATAACGGGCTCTCGGCTCGGAGAAACTCACGAGGCGCGGCTGACACGCGAACGAGCCGGCTGCACGGCGAGGCAAATTGCTGGCGTTGAGGGGCGCAGGGTCGGGCGCGCGGGCGCTGAAGTAGCGCGCGGGCACGGGCACGGCTGTTGGCGAGCAGGCGCTCGGCGCAGACGACAAACGCAGCGGGCGAAGCTGCGGCAGAAGGCGAGCGGGCGCGCGCGCGAGCTCGGCCGACAAGGGCGTGGGCGCGACTTCGGCACGAGGACGGTCGCGCGCGCGCGCAGCGAGGCGACGGCTATAAGACGCTGTTCGGCGCAGCCGAGCTCTGAGGGCGCTCGATCCGCACGAGCCGCTCAGATCTGGGCGCACGGGCGCGGACGGGACGAGAACCTTGTCTTGGCGGCCGGGCGACGCGACGCGACTGGCTGGGCGGGCTCGGGTGCGACTGGGGTGGCGACACGGGCGAGCACGCTCGGGCTAGGGCGACCTGGGCGACCTGGGGCTCGGGCTGGGCTAGGCTCGGGCTGGGGGGAGAGAGAGAGAAAAGGGGATTTTGAAAAAAAAAAAAGAAGGGAAAACTGGAAAATAAAAGGAAAATGGGGATTTAATCTCTTTTTCCATCCTTATCCAAATTAAAACCTTAAAATCCCATTTCCCGGCTTCCTCCTTCGAGACCCGACTGAAGCAACCTCTTCCAAAAAATAAAACTCACTTAAATTCAACTCCCAAATCAACACCAAGGGCCCGGGCTCGAATCCCAAAGGAAGCACAAAACCAACCATCACTTTGCCAAAAACCCAAACCACAACCGAACTTCCAAACGACTAGCCTAAACATCTCGAGACTCGCAACCAACAACAATCAAGCCTCGACAAAGGCAGGAGCGACCTCGAAGCCCTAAAAATCCACAAAATCCTGCCCCGGGAGCCAAAAGACCAAAATACCCCCAAGGGTCAAAACAGCTCTAACGACCCAACCAAACAACCGAATCTTGACCCGAAGGCACCTCGAAAACTGGAGTAGAAAATCATGTTACACAACCCCGCTGCAGCGAATGCGACCCGGTTCAGCCGCGAGCCGTGCGTCGCCAGCAGCCCCAGCGCTGAGCCGACGCTTACGCCAGCCAGCGCCACGCTGCGCCCGTTGCGACCTTGCGCATGCACGCAGCGGCGGCACTGTCCGCCGCGCCATCACGGAGTTGTGTGCGTTGCAGCCTGTCTGTCCGCACGCTAGCCCCGTGCCATGTGAGTTGCTCTCGATCGAGCCGAGTTTCGTTTGCATTTTTTGCCTATGTCTTATAAATTGTGATGTTTGTTGTTTGTTTGCTAGGTTCCCAATAGCTAGCTCGGGTTCGGTTGCAGCTTAGGATCTTCTTGTGTGTTGTTTGCCTTCCGACCCAGGTAAGGATTTCTTACTGGAGTTGTGTGAGCCCTGCGGTATTTTCTGTGATTGTTGATTGTATGTATGTGTATGTTTACCAGCATGTTAGTGGATAGGTGCTCTATTCTGAATTTCGACTGGCATGATTCTCGTGTTATTTCTCATGTTAGTTCCATGCTAGGTTGTTCTGTTCTGGCATGTTCGTTATCTGCTTTTGCTTCGTAGTATCATGCTAGGTTCATTGTTTCTGCTGAGCACGTATTAGTATGTTTGCTGTTAGTTGTATATAGTTTAGAGTTTTGATAGGTAGCATCATGCGGGCGAGGATACATAACGTAACTTGCATCCGTGGCAGGGCGTGCGAGGCACTACTCCGTCCCTGATCCGTCGTTAGGGTTTAGCTAACCCTAACGGCAGCCTAGTGCAATCTTAGGTGAGGGTGGCAGACTGTTAAATGCCCCAACGGTCGGGAGAATGACGAGGCATTGCCTTGTCCCCGACAGTCGACACGACCTCAACGTGTCTGCAGTAGCCCTTGATTGCCACCTGGTAGGGCAAGGACCGGTTCTTGGTGTAAGCCTACCACGGTCGGTTTCTTAGCCTCAGGTGCGGTGGTACAGGCTGACATAGTCATAGTGTCCTGGTCTCACACCACTATGTTCAGTGACACCGATCCAGAGATTCTTTTAGGCATGCGTACTGAACCAGGGCAGCATGCCCTAGACCCAGCACCCCCTGGTTTGCAGCAGCATGCGGTGCGCGCACACGCTCATTACAGCGCCGACTGGAGAGCTCCTCGGGATCTTGAGTTCAGTGCACCTTTCGTATCGACAGTAGTAGGAAAGCTGAGGCCGAGATTAGTTTCTCGTAGAGTATCGAGATGGGTTGTAGTTTTCCAGAGTAAGACCGTAAGATGGCATCCGTGGTATTTATGTATGGATTAAAGTGATGTGCTCTCTTCTGTGTTGTATTCATAGCTTGCATACTTTCTGCTAGATGACCAGTTATATCGTATTGTACCCCGGTTGGGGATTCTTACTGAGTAATTCTGTAAAGACCCGACCCAAAAGGGGCTCTAAATGGGCCTTTACCCCAATGCATGTGTTGAAAATAAAAGACATTATGAAAAATATATTTTGGATCCCAAGTAAAAACAGAAACATTCAACAACCAAAACATACATTTCTAAAAGCATACTCTGATCAGAGATTTATTTAAACCATTAAAACAATCCACAAGTGCAATATGCTGGAATCCATAAAACGTAAGAAAACATCCTGGGGCTCTGTGCCCGTCTACATGCATTCATGGGAAATAACAAAAGTCAAGAGTCATGATAAATAAAATAATCAGAGATGACAGCAGGATTCCATGATCACGCCTTCCCCTTCACCATCCTGTCTCGCCGCTTGATTACTGTGGAAAACCACGAATAAGGGTGAGTAACGAATTACCCAGTAAGAATCCCCAACCGGGGCACAATACGATATACATGATCATCTAGAAGAATGTATGCAAGCTATGAGCACAAACATAGAGCGGAGCACATAGCTAAGTCCACACTTGGACCTCGGATGCCAACTCAGGGTCTTAGTCCGGAAAATACCACAACACACTAAACGCGCTATACGGGAACAAGTCCCGGCCTCGGCGACTACATCGATCACGAAAGGTGCACTAGCTCAAGATCCCGAGGAGCTCTCCGATCGGCGCAGAATGAGCGTAAGCGCACCGCATGCTACCGCAAACTCGGGTGCCGGGTCTAGTGGCAAGCTGCCCGTTTCATCACCATGCCTAACTAAATCTCTGGATCGGTGTCACCGACATAGGGTGTGAGACTCGACACGTGAACTATGTCGGCTGAACCACCGCACTTTGAGGCTAAGGAACCGGCCGTGGTAGGCTTACACCAGAAGCGGTCCTTGCCCTAACAGTGGCAATCAAGGGCTACGGCCGAACACGCCGAGGACGTGCCGATCGCCGGGGCGAGGCAATGCCAAGTCATCATCCCGACCGTTGGGGCATTTAACGATCGCCACCCTCACCCAAGATTGCGGGGCCTACCGGTTGGGATAGCTAATCCCTCACGGGGTCCAAGGACGGAGAAGCGTCTCGAACGTCCTTGCCATAGATGCAAGATACTTTATGCATCGGGCGGATGATGCTATCTACCCGAATTCTAAACCTTAACAATAATAACAATTCAATCAATGCAATCCAATACGTGCTCAATGGATACAAGGAACCTAGCATGATACTACGAAGCAAGAACAGATATCGAACATGCTAGAATAGAACAACCTAGCATGGGCTAACATGAGAAACAATACAAGAGTTCATGCGATCGAGAATTGAAAACAGAGCACCTAGGGCTAAACATGCTAGTAATCATACACAGGCATACAAAACAACAATCACAAATATATCATGAGGTCCACACAACCCCTGTAAGAAATCCTTACCTTGGTCTCAAGACTTCTACACACAAATCCTAAGTCGCGGAACAATCCCGAGCTAGCGGCGGGAACCTAGCAAACCAACAATAATCGGCATCTAAAATGTCTAAACAACAATAGAACAAACAAGCTCGGCTCGGAACTCACTCACACGCGCACGACGACCACGAGCTTGGGGCTGCTGCAAGCCGGCACGGCAAGGCCGAGCGCGCTGGCTTGCTACCGTGCGGCACGCAGCGAGGACACGCTACCGGCCGTGGCGCTGCGCACGCGCAACGGCAGGGACACGCGCGCGCGGCGAGCGTCTGGCGGCGGCGCGGCAACGCGGCGTGGATGCGGACACGGCGCGAGCGGCTCGGCGAGGACGCGCGCGGCGAACGTCTGGCGGCGCGCGCGAGCGGCGGCTTCGGTGAAGACCTCTGGCGCGCGAGCGATCGGCGGCGGCTTCGGGCGAAGGCCTCTGGCGCGCGCGAGCGATCGGCGGCGGCTTCGGGCGAAGGCCTCCTGGCGCGATCTGGCGTGCGATCTGATCGGCTGGACGAACGGCAAGGCTGCTAGGCGGATCTGGCGTGCGAGCGATCGGGCGATCTGTGCTGCTGGACGAACGGCAAGGCTGCTAGGACAGATCTGGCGTGCGAGCGATCGGGCGATCTGTCTTCTTGGACGAACGAACGGCAAGGCTGCTGCTAGGACAGATCGGCGTCGAGCGATCGGGCGATCTGTCTTCTTTGGACGAACAGCAAGGCTGCTAGGACAGATCCGCGTCGCGTCGAGCGATCGGCGATCATCTTCTTTGCCGGGCTTCACTCGGTGTTGCAATCAACACAACACACACAACACACCTCTTTTCACTTGGCCAAACGCACACCAAACGGATGAGAAGAAGAAGAAGAAGATCAATACCTACCCGGAATGATGATGATCGAACCCAAGGAGATGCAAGGATGAAGAATCGGCAAGGCTATGGAGAGGGAGAGCTTGGGCGGCCAAGAGGGGATTTGGAGAAGAAGATGGAATAAACCTAATTCTATTCCATTTAACCAAATGCACCAAAACTCCAAAATCCAAGGTTAACTAAGATGTGATGCAGAAAGAGCAACAAGAGCACCTAATGGCTCAATTGGCACACATCTCTACAAGCTTCCCAAGAGACCCGGGTTCAAACCCCGGCTGCAGCACAATTTCCTTTATTTTTACTTTTGCATCAAACCTTGCTCAAACCAAACCTCAAACTCCTCCAAAAACCTACATAAAACCATCCAATAATTTTAGTAGCTGGAAAAGACACAAACGACCATGACGGCCCGACCAAATTACCCCTAGGGCATACCTGGAAGACCGGGAAGAAAAACACAGGTCGTTACAATATTCCTCCTTTTTATGACTTTCGTCCTCGAAAGTCCTTAAGAACAGAAACATTTCGGGGGTAATGCAACCTCATCTCGTCTTCCCGCTCCCAAGTGGCTTCCTCGAACCCCGATTCTTCCACCGAACCTTTACCAAACGAATCTCGCGATTACGCAACGTCTTGGTCTCAAAGGCAAGGATCCTCACCGGCTTCTCCTCGAAGTTCAAATCCTCATTCAATGCAAAGGCTCAAAGTCCACAATGTGCGACGTCCCGGCACATCTTGCCTCAACATCGATACATGAAAAACACTATGCACCGCCGAGAGTGACGGAGGTAGGGCTAACCGGTAAGCAACTCTGCCAATCCTCTCTAGGATCTCAAATGGACCAACAAAACGGGGACTCAACTTCCCACGCTTACAAACCTCGAACACCTCGCATCGGAGCAACCTTAAGGAACACATGCCGACCAACCTCGAACTCCAAATCTCGACGCCGAACGTCGGCGTAACTCTTCTGCTCGCTCGAGCGGTAAACATACGAGCTCTAATCTTCTCGCACTGCACCATTGGTCAATCAGTAGTAACTTCGGGACCCAAAACCATCTATCACCAACCTCTTCCCGAACACACGGGGGCCGACAACGCTTACCATACAATGCCTCGAATGGAGCCATCTCAATCGCCGATCGTAATCGTTGTTATAGGCAAACTCCATCAAGTACGCAGATCTCGGGTCCCAATCGCTCGGGAAATCCAACACACAAGCCCTCAACATATCCTCGAGAATCGATTCACTCTCTCACCGACCATCCGTCGAGGGTGAAAAGTCATCTTTGAAATCGCACTCTGTGCCCAAAACCCTACGGGCGCTCTCGAAAACGAGAAGTGAACCATGAGTCACGATCGGACACAATCCTCACCGGCACACCATGATAACGGATGATCTGCTCCAAAAACAATGCGCCACTTTGCTCCACGGTATAAGTGTCTCTACCGGGAATGAAGTGTGCGCTCTTGGTCAAACGGTCGACTATCACCCAAATCGAGAGAACTTCCTCGAGTCCTTGGCAAACCCGAGATAAAGTCCATGGAGATCTCTTCCCATTTCCACTGGGTACACTCGATGGTTGCAACAAACCAGTGGCCTCTGCTCGGTGCCTTCACTTGCGACAAGTGAGACACCTACGACAAACTCTCGCACACATCTCTTCATTCCCATCCACCGAAAGTCTCGCTAAGGTCTGATACATCTTGGTACCCCCGGGTGCCAAGCAAAAGGGGAATCAGGGGCCTCAGAGAGCAACTCGCTTTCGAAACTCGCAATGTCCGGAACACACAACCGGCCTCTATAAGTCAACCCACCGTGCTGGGAATATACAAAGTCAAAGTCACCGCAAGACTAACTCTCATCAACCAATCTCTTAAGTGCGGGGTCACCCAACCGGCACATCTATAATCCATTTGCCGAATCGGCAATTTGAGCAATCGAAGCACTACCACAGCGGTAACCTCTCCCAACAACATCGCAACCTCGGCCCGCTCGAACTCTCTCTCTCGCAAACTGGCTGAACTCAACAACGCCGCAGAGTGCGACGTCTTTTCGCTCAAAGCATCGGCCACTACATTGGCTTTACCGGATGGTACAAAATCTCGCAGTCATAATCCTTTACCAACTCTAACCATCTCCTCTCGCCTCATATTCAACTCCTTCGAGTAAACAGATACTTGAGGCTCGTGTGATCGGTAAACATCTCAATCCGCTCACCATACAGTAATGCCTCCAAATCTTGGTTAAAACACCACTGCTTTGCCACTCCATATCATGAGTCGGGTAGTTACGCTCATACGGCTTCAACCGACGGAAAGCATAGGCAATGACCTTTCCGTCTTTGCATCAACACACAACCTAATCCAAACTTGGAAGCATCACTTGTGAGACCACGAAACCACTGTCCCCTCCGGATCGCCAACAGTCGTGCCAAGTCAAACTACGCTTGAGCCTGCAAAGCTCTCATCACACTCGCTTTGTCCCAAACAAACTCGACACCCTTCCTCGCCGACGAGTGAGGGGCGAGGCTAAAGCGAAAAAGTCCTTGACGAACCGACGGTAGTAACTCGCCAAACCAAAGTCGCGCGAATCTCGGCAATCGAAGTCGGCTTGGCCCATGAACTCACGGCCTCAATCTTCGCGGGGTCCACGGCTATACCATCTCTCGAAACCACGTGGCCTAGGAAGGCCACCGCTCCAACCAAAATCACATTTGGAAAACTTCGCATAAAGTGGTTTTCCTCAAAGCCGCCAATACTCGCCTCAAATGCTCTGCATGGTCTTCTTTAGACCTCGAATAAATCGAGAATATCGTCAATGAACACGATGACGGCCGTCCAAAAATGATTTGAACACCCTATCCATCATGTCCATGAACGCGGCTGGGGCATTGGTCAATCCAAACGACATAACCACAAACTCATAGTGACCATATCCGGACTGAAAGTCGTCTTAGGAATGTCGGCATCCCCGATCCGCAATCGATGGTAACCGGATCTCGGATCTATCTTGGAGAACACGAAGCTCCTCAAGCCGATCGAACAAATCATCGATACGGGCAACGGGTACTTATTCTTCACTTTGTCACCTTATTAAGCTCGCGGTAATCAATACATAAGCGCATAGAACCATCCTTCTTTTTAACAAACAGAATCGGTGCTCCCACACGGGACACACTCGGACGGATGAACCCTCGGTCTAACATCTCCTGCAGAATCAATCTTGATTCCTTTAACTCACTGGCGCCATGCGATCACGGAGCCTTCGAGATAGGGAGGGTCCCCGGCTCGAGCTCAATAATGAAGTCAACCTCTCTCTTTGGGGGCAACCCCAGTAACTCCTCGAGAAACACATCCGCGAACTCCTGCACGACCGGCACTGATCAACAGACAAATGAGGGGCGGCTCTTCCCGCAACAACTTGGCTAGATAGCCCCAAGCTCCATGAGCTAGCAAACGACGAGCTTTCACGGTGACACCATCGGCGGGCAAACTCCCCACTGACTCCACGAAACTTAAAAATGGGCCGACTGGCGGTCTCAACACTACTTCTTTCCGGTGGCGATCAATCAAAGCGTGGTTAGCGACTAACCACTCCATACCAAGAATCACATCAAAACCGCTCATAGGCGGAACTATGAGCGTAGCCACAAGCAACTCTCCTGATATCTCGATCCGGCCATCCCTAATCTTATCTCTAGCCAACATACTAACTCCCGAAGGAGTTGCAACAGATAACTCAAAACCTAGAGGCTCTAGTCTCAACTTAGCATGCTCAAAGCAAAACAACACAGATACAAATGAATGCGTAGAACTGTAATCAAACAAGACAAATGCGCAGTGATCTAAAACAAGAAGCGTACCTTACGAGCGGCATCCGTGACGCTCGGCCTCCGACGGTCGTAGCAAACACCCGACCTGCTGCTGCTACTGGCCGAGGACAGAAACGGATCATATGACCCTCTTTACCACAACGAAAACACACTCAGGCCCCGCACATCAAGCTCCAGTGTGGGTCCTCCCGCAAGAAGCACAAGCGAGAACTCGCTCGGACCGCCTCGGCGCGAGGCCGAAAGCGGATCGGGGCCCTATCTTTGATCCCGTTTTGAATCGCCCTTGCGCGACGCCGGCCGCCACCCCTAAATTCAAACTTCTCTTACGCCCCCACGCACTGAGCAGGACGCCGAACAGAGCGGCGACAATCCGCTCAACAGATACTTCCCATTATAAATGGTGGCTAATCGCACCGCTCTAGCATAAGTGTCGGGGCCCGAGCCACGACATCCTCGGGAAACACCTGCCTTAATCCGGATATGAACTTCCGAATCTTCACTCTGGGGTGGCAATCAATTGAGGAGCAAAATATCCATACTCGAGAACTTGCGCTCATATTCCTCAATGGTATCGTAACCACGCTTGAGTTCGGAAGAGCTCCACCATCTTCTCCCGAGCCTCATCACCGATGAACTTTACCTTGAACTCACCTTGAAGAACTCCCAAGTAGCGGGTGGAGACCCACCGGTCTCTCGCTCAAGGTGGACTCCCACCACCATCTCGCTGTGCCTCCCAAAGACATGAGCCGCACATCTCGGCCTCTCGAATATCGGGGCACACCATGATCGGAAGGTGTACTCCAAATGGGCAATCCACTGGCCGCCGCTAACGCATCACCGGTGGCATCAAACTTCTCGGGCTTCCACTTCACAAAATCCTTCACCACCTACCCAATTCCTCGGCACCCTCTCGCCATATCCGCCTCTGGGCTACTTGCTCTGAGGAGCCGGAGGTGCTCTGAGCTCTCTTGAACCAATCGAGTCACCGCTCGACTGGGCTCGGGACTCTTCCCGCGCCATACGCCAACAAGGCTGGTCTCTGCCCTCTGGTCACTCAACATGCTGACCATAAAAGCCCTCATAGACTCAAAGAAACTCTGCTCCGGGAGCGATCTCACGGCGCTTCGATCGCCTCAACGCCCGCTCTAGGCGTAACAGAGGAGCTGGCCGGTGGAATGCCATCGATGTCGACTTGGGACGATGTCCTGCAGATGTCGATCCGATCCCGATACCTCGACTCGCTCTCGAACCTCCTCTCCGATGCGGATGGTCGCATCTTTGGCGATCTACATCCAAACCAACAACGAATCAAAACTCGCTGTCACCATTCCACAACACCAAACAAGGCATACACTAGATGATAGGTATTGTAAATTCTTAACCCTTTTCCTTTCTAAAACAATAAATCTAGGCGTGCTGATGACCGCTCGAGTCTTGATGATCATGGAAAAACGACCTACAACAAAAGGTCGGTCTCACGAATCTATGACTCGAGCTCGATACCAATCAGAAAGACCACCCAAAAGGGGCTCTAAATGGGCCTTTACCCCAATGCATGTGTTGAAAATAAAAGACATTATGAAAAATATATTTGGATCCCAAGTAAAAACGAAACATTCAACAACCAAAACATACATTTCTAAAAGCATACTCGATCGTGAGATTTATTTAAACCATTAAAACAATCCACAAGTGCAATATCTTTGGAATCCATAAAACGTAAGAAAACATCCTGGGCTCTGTGCCCGTCTACATGCATTCGGGGAAATAACAAAAGTCAAGAGTCATGATAAATAAAATAATCGTGAGATGACAAGCAGGATTCCATGATCACGCCTTCCCCTTCACCATCCTGTCTCCCGCTTGATTACCCGTGGAAAACCACGTAATAAGGGTGAGTAACGAATTACCCAGTAAGAATCCCCAACCGGGGTACAATACGATATACATGATCATCTAGAAGAATGTATGCAAGCTATGAGCACAAACATAGAGCGGAGCACATAGCTAAGTCCACACTTGGACCTCGGATGCCAACTCGTGGTCTTAGTCCGAAAATACCACAACACACTAAACGCTATATATACGGAACAAGTCCCGCCTCGGCGACTACTCATCCGATACGAAAGGTGCACTAGCTCAAGATCCCGAGGAGCTCTCCGATCGGTACCAGAATGAGCGTAAGCGCGCACCGCATGCTCTTTGCAAACTCGGGGAGTGCGGGTCTAGTGGCAAGCCGCCCGAGTTCATCCACCATGCCTAACTAAATCTCTGGATCGGTGTCACCGACATAGGGGTGTGAGACTCGACACGTGAACTATGTCGGCTGAACCACCGCACTGAGGCTAAGGAACCGGCCGTGGTAGGCTTACACCGTGAAGCGGTCCTTGCCCTAACAGTGGCAATCAAGGGCTACGCCCGAACACGCCGAGGACGTGCCGATCGCCGGGGGCGAGGCAATGCCAAGTCATCATCCCGACCGTTGGGGCATTTAACGATCGCCACCCCTCACCCAAGATTGCGGGGCCTACCGGTTGGGATAGCTAATCCCTCACGGGGTCCAAGGACGGAGAATCGTCTCGAACGTCCTTGCCATAGATGCAAGATACTTTATGCATCGGGCCGGATGATGCTATCTACCGAATTCTAAACCTTAACAATAATAACAATTCAATCAATGCAATCCAATACGTGCTCAACGGATACAAGGAACCTAGCATGATACTACGAAGCAAGAACAGATATCGAACATGCTAGAATAGAACAACCTAGCATGGGCTAACATGAGAAACAATACAAGAGTTCATGCCACTCAGAATTCAGCACAGAGCACCTAGGGCTAAACATGCTAGTAATCATACACAGCATACAAAACAACAATCACAAATATACCGCAGAAGTCCACACAACCCCTGTAAAGAAATCCTTACCTTGGTCGGAAGACTTATACACACAAATCCTAAGTCATGAACAATCCCGAGCTAGATAGCGAGAACCTAGCAAACCAACAATAATCAAAGCATCTAAAATGTCTAAACAACAATAGAACAACAAGCTCGGCTCGGGGAACTCACGCGGCACGACGACACGAGCTTGGGGCTGCAGCCAAGCCGCACGGCAAGGTCGGGCGCTGGCCGCTACTGCACGCACGGCAGCACGGCAGGCAGACACGCTACCGCTTACCGCTGCACCGCACGGTGACGCAGGGGACACGCGCGCGCGCGAGCGCGTCTGGCGGCGGCGCGCGGGCGTTGGCGTGGATGCGACACGGCGAGCAAGCGAGGAGCGCGCGCGCGCGAACGCGAACGTGTCGGCGGGCGCGCGCGGCGGCGGCTTCGGGTGAAGGCCTCCTAGCGCGCGAGCGACGGGCGAGCAACTCGGCGAAAGGCCTCTGGCGCGCGCGCGACGGCGCGAGCGGCTTCGGGCGAAAACCTCTCGGCGCGATCGGGCGTCGCGATCCGACCGGCCGGACGAAACGGCAAGGCTGCTAAGCGGATCGGCGTCGGGAGCGATCGGGCGATCTGTCTTCTTTGGACCGAAACGGCAAGGCCGCTAGGACGAGATCTGGCGCGGCGAGCGATCGGGCGATCTGTCTTCTTCGGACGAACAACAAGGCTGCTAGGACAGATCCGCGTCTGCGAGCGATCGGGCGATCATCTTTGCTTTGGACGAACAGCAAGGTGCTAGACAGATCTCGCGCGCGGCGAAGCGATCGGCGATCTGTCTTCTTGGGCCGGGCTTCACTCGGCTACCGGGCCAATCAACACAACACACACAACACACCTCTTTTCACTTGGCCAAACGCACACCAAACGGATGAGAAGAAGAAGAAGAAGATCAATACCTACCCTAATGATGATGATCGAACCCAAGGAGATGCAAGGATGAAGAATCGGCAAGGCTATGGAGAGGGAGAGCTTGGGCGGCCAAGAGGGGATTTGGAGAAGAAGATGGAATAAACCTAATTCTATTCCATTTAACCAAATGCACCAAAACTCCAAAATCCAAGGTTAACTAAGATGTGATGCAAAAAGAGCAACAAGAGCACCTAATGGCTCAATTGGCACACATCTCTACAAGCTTCCCAAGAGCCCCGGGTTCAAACCCCGGTTGCAGCACAATTTCCTTTATTTTTACTTTTGCATCAAACCTTGCTCAAACCAAACCTCAAACTCCTCCAAAAACCTACATAAAACCATCCAATAATTTTAGTAGCTGGAAAAGACACAAACGACCATGACGGCCCGACCAAATTACCCCTAGGGCATACCTGGAAGACCGGGAAGAAAAACCTGGGTCGTTACAAATTCGTTACTCACCCTTATTTTTATTGTTTTCCACAGGTAATCAAGGCGCGAGACAGAATGGCTGAAGGGGAGCTGTGGATCATGGAATAACTGTTGTTTTAAACTCTGAGACTATATTTATGTTCTTAGTTTGTCCTCTGAATGCATGTAGTTGGTCACGGAGCCCGTAGGAGGTTTTCTGATTGTTTCTAGATTCTGATACTGTTGTAAACTGTTTGGGGTTTTGAATGTTTTGAATGAATCTCTTATCAGAGTATGTTTTAAACTGTATTTAGCTTGGAACAGGTGCTTGGAAACAGGGACAGGTTTTAGCACACTTTATATTTGATTATTGAATGGATGTTTACAAGTTTTGGTTTCATTCAGAATCTGGAAAACGATCTTGCATATTATTTTTAAGTTTTAAAAGCATGCATTGAGGTAAAGGCCTAGTTTAGGTCTTCTTTCGGATCGGGTCTTTACAGCTATCAACACCACGCAGGAATTCCTCTGGCTGGGCTGACCGCTGTGCCACTTTGATCAACTTCACAACTCAGAAGCTACGCTGACTCCTCTTAAACGGGGACGATTCCCTAGCAAGGGACTTTCGAAGGACAGCGAACTGAGTAGATTGATGTAAAATAATTGCAATGATGCACCACCATTGGGTATATTGGATGTTGTATTATTTGTTAATACTATAGGCATTGTTAAATTTGTATTATATGCAAGAATCGTTGTTCTGTAAAAGTGTATTATTTATAATACTTGCATTTATTAAATAGATAAAATGTGTGCAAGACGTTTATTACCATTTTTATACTAATGAGTTTTGATGTGATCATAATTATTTCATACTACTTGTTAATATTATTATTATTATAAGATTTGTAAACTCAATGTATTGAACAGTAATAGCGTCTTATAAATATTATGTAAACACGACGGTATATTTAATATTGTAATAACATACTATAATAAAACTGTATTATTTTCATTTTCTATATTTGTGAAAATTAAGTTTTCATGAGAGCATCACCGTCAATTACAATGATGTTTTTGCACTTCCAAAAACATGCCACAATTTTAGAAAACACAAGAATATTATAATAAAATTGTGTTATTTTTTACGGAATTAATGACATCTCAAAGAAAATAAAAAGTAGGGTATGGGCAAAGTTAAGGAAGAAATGAGAGGAGGGAGAAGACCATTCTATTTTTAGCAGTTATATTTTAGGGAAAAAAATCCTTAAAATCAAATAAGGAATAAAGAATAATGTGTTTTTTTTCATATATAGACCATATTTGAAAAGTATTTGCAAATATATGTATTTGGGAAAATATTAGCAAAAATAGAATTTCTTTTTATTAAGTTATAAATTCTGTAAATAACAAATTACGACAATACCCTGGAATGGTTGATTTTTCATTTGGGAAGGAAAATTTAAAAAAAGGAAACTCGGTTGACATTCTAAATCATGAAGCATGATTTTAGGGGCATTAATTGGCCTACATTCCAAATCATGAAGCTTCAATTTAGGAGCATTAATTGGCCTAAATTGTCTCCTCCGAAATCAGATTTTATGGGGCATTTCAATGTAACTTTTCATCTTCTTTATTTTTTACTAATCGATAATTTCTGATTTTTTTTCTCCTCTCCGGACATGCTCATTTTGCATACTGTGGGTTTCATTGTTGATCGTACTGTTTTTTCAATACATTTCGATCATGGACTATCGAAATCCGTAACTTTTCACATAGTAAGTGAATCGTATGGTCTGTTTAATACTTTCCTATTACTAACGATCAAAATGCAAAACTTGCGCACATACGAAGTGAAAGCACTCAACGGTAAGTTTAAAGTTTAGTTTTAGGGTTTTCTAAAAACGGTGATTCTGGTGTTCGATAATGTGGAGATTCAAGAGATATGGTGATTTTTTATTATTATGATTTCGAAAGAAGGGGAAAAAACGTACAGGATAATTTACGTTTGGTGTTAAACGTTAAGAACCTATAGTTCAATGGTTGGGGGAGGAGGATATGTTTGGATATATTTTGAAAGATATGTAGTTTTTTTAATTTCAATAAAAGATGGATGGTTTTGTTATTTGCGTACATATACTGTTGTACATAAAATTCCATTGAATGGAATCTGAACACGGTTGATAATCATACAGTACTTAAATGACATGTTCTATATGGTACAGTCTGAATAATTGCTCCAACTTTTTTCCTCTCTCTATAAGGTGGTTAATTACTAAACAAACAAGTACATCACAAAACCCATAACAACATATGTAAAATAATATTGTGATATACTGTTGGATGAAGTACATAAAAAGTACATAACAAAAAACCATAACAACATATGTAGAAGGAAATTGTTTATGTAGTAAGACGACACAAGCATGAGCACACGGTATTCCCATTAAGTCATATTCTCTATAGTTACAGCTTCTGTCTTGAACATTAACATGATGTACCTGCCATAAGTTAAAAAATATATAAGCAGTGAGGAATGACACAATAAATTTAAGACAGTACCGTATAGTAAAGAGGGTAAATACGAAATCTACATGAAAATTTCCTTCATCTAATGATGCCTTCAACCCATTGACCACTATGCGCAATATGGATTGGAATGCTTGAAGAACCTATATAGAAAAGTTGTACAGTATCACTAACGCGTCCACACACTACTATAATATATTATAATTCGTATGCTATAAATGTGTAAACAATACAGTATTTTACTTTAATATATCACTGCATGCAATTCGAATAAGAATGCTTGTTGAACCTATAAGGGACAATTTTACAGAATAACTAACATTGCAACATAATATGTACCGTATGATATATATATATATATATATATTGAGTTTCGACAATATTTGGGAGAGACATAACTAAGTTAGAAAATTTATTTACTTACAACTAATACCCAAATAAATTAAAACTTTGAACATACATGGACTCCAAATTAACACAATGGTCAAACCATAGGAAAAAAATTATATAATATTCCAACCTATGAAATACTTGGGGGATTTTTCATGAGAAGTGAAAAAGGGGGGAAATAGTCTAAAATTGTCAAAATTTTAGAAAAAAAGTCAAATTTAGTAAAAAGTAATGGACTGATGTTAAATTTATAATAACAAGATTAATAAATTTGAGGGAAACTGTGGTCGATTGACAAATTTCACAAAATAATCGTAGATCTAATCAAATTTTAAAAATATTTGTATTCATAATTAAAGATATAATATAGTTAATAATCACTATATATTATAATTTAGAGTATTATTACAGTATTTTGTATTATTAATATAGTATTATGCATTGTTAATACAATATTCTATGTTATTAATACAATATTTTGTATTAATATAGTATTATGCATTAATAATACCATATGATGAGTATTAATTATATCATGTGTTAGACTATAATCATTAAATCTTTTTTTTGCTTATTCTTGTGAAACTCCATTAAAATTTGGCCTAAATTTTAATGTGAAATCAAATGAAACTTCAAACTTTAATCAAACTAAATATTTTTTATTTTTTTGTCAGGTATGAAATATTATTAAAAAATTTGAATAAATAAAATAGAGAATTTACTATCAACTACACATTT
Source organism: Sicyos edulis (assembly GCA_036507275.1). Taxonomy (NCBI): domain Eukaryota; kingdom Viridiplantae; phylum Streptophyta; class Magnoliopsida; order Cucurbitales; family Cucurbitaceae; genus Sicyos; species Sicyos edulis. The sequence continues at coordinate 13,532,222 of CM071858.1, forward strand.
TACCTCTTATATTATATTTGGAGCAAATTTTTTAAAATAATTCATCTATTTTACATTGATTTCTATCACTTATCTAAGGATAAAACTCAATTTGAATTTCTATGACTCATCAAACAGTAATAAAATGTATCTATCATTGATTGAATTGTATCACTAATAAAATTTGATAGAACTCAATTTGAATTATTTTGCTATAAATAAATTAATTTTAATTTTGTAGTATAAGTGGAAATATTTTACTTTTTTTTGTTATACGTGTAAATTCCTCAATAAAATATTGAGTTAGAATTTATTATTTAGAGGAAATTTGCTGATAAATGAAAAACAAACGTCATAATAATAGAATTTAAGAAATTCAATCTCAAAACGACTTTTTCTAAGTCCAATCAACCCTCCCTGAAAATGTCAACCACATTTCTTTTCTTTTTCTTTGTTCATTAAACCTGAAATAAAAAGGGAAAAAATACTAAACTAGGTTTTTTTTAAAATTTAATCTTCTGGTTTAAATTATTTTTATTTTAGTTGCGGGCAATATAAATAGGGATATGCCGCGAACCGTTGTCAATCGATTTTGTAAATAAAATCTCCACAAAGAGTCATAGAACAATTGAGAAAAGTCGGAAAGGAAAACCCAAATTTGAAATCAAAATTGTAGAAAATCTTGGAAACTGGATTCGAGATAGAATAGCCATGGCGGAGGAGTTTCAAAGCACCGGAAACTGGTGGGACGCTTCTAGAAGCCGCTATGAAGCCCCTTCGTCCTCCTCCATCACCACCTTTGTCGACCACTCCGACTCTGCCGTTGCAGCCAGTGACCCCAATTTGCATATCATGGGCTTGGGCCTCGATTGGAGCCAGCCCCCCAACTTGTAAGTACAATACCTTTCCTTCTTTTTTTTTAATCTACAGTGAACTGGAGGGTATTAAATTTTGTTGTTGGTTGGGACAGCCGGGGCGGGGCCGAGAAGGCACCCGAGAGCAGTTTCCGATCGATGCTGCAGCCTGATAATATGAATTTGAATATGCAAGAAACAGGACAGCACCAACATATTCAATGGATGAGATCGGAGAAGCAATATTTGGGGGAGACTCCGGCGGCTGCGACTGAGTTCAAGCCAATAAACAGAGGGTTTTCGTTGGATCAGCCTCAGCCGCAGTTCAGCCCCTCTCAGTACAGCGCCGTCACCAGTTTTTCCATAGACAACGCCGGCTCCGCTACTTTGTACGGTAATTCCGCAACATTATTACAAGGCTTAATAGGCGGCGAGCAGCAAGGTTCGGGGGTGGGTATGAACTTCCCCTACAGCGGTCACTACGGATTGAACTCCGGCGAGTTAATGGCGGCGCCGTCCTGGTCGACCTCTAAAGTACCACAGTTCTTAAGAAACTCGCCGCCGAAAGGTGCAGCGCCGGCGCCATCGCATAGTCACTTACAATTTTCTAACAATACGCCGTTCTGGAACGCGTCGGATGTAAAAGACGTGAGGCCCAGTTATTTTCCGCCGCTGTATAACGCCGCACCTTTCGCCGATAAATCAAAGGTAAAAAAAAAGTTTGGGTTATGATTAGGGTTTTTGATTATGACGATTGAAAATCTTTGTTTTTTTTTTGTTGGTATAAATTGAAATTTGATATATATGTATATATATTGTTGAAATGAGTAGCAGAATATATCAGAAGTTGGTGATTCGGGAACAGTGGGTAAAAAAAGTGGAAATGATCATAATCAACAAACGGGTGCTATTGCTCCTGCTAAAAGGCCTCGAAATGAAATCCCTTCGCCATTGCCAGCTTTTAAGGTCACCAACTTACCTTTTACTTAATGTATTTTCTTTTTTCCTGTATTTAATAAATAATCAATAAAAAAAACAAAAACAAAAATGGTGTTGGCGTTGCAGGTGAGGAAAGAGAAGATGGGAGACAGAATCACTGCGCTCCAACAACTCGTTTCACCTTTCGGAAAGGTATATAATTAAATCATATCAATTCTCTGTTTTTCTCTCCACTTCATTCCTATTTTTCTTTTCAACTTAATTATTTCTATTTTTTATCTTTTCTTCTAACAAAATTAGGATGGGTATTTTTTTTAATGCGTTTTTTACAAGATATTACTAATAGTATTCGTAAATATTGGACAAAATATAACTTTTATAACACTAGTTCAGTCTTTTAAACTTTCAGGTATTGCAGTGTTTTTAACTCTTTAATTTTTCTTTCTTAAATGTTTTTTTTAATCATATATGAGGTGGGAAATTGAACTTCTAACAGTTGATCTATCTTTTTTTTTTCTTTGATTATTATTAAAGAAATATAGGGATTAGAATATGAATGTTGTTTGTGATTTTGTGTCAGACCGATACAGCTTCAGTGCTGTCCGAAGCCATTGAATACATAAAGTTTCTCCATGAACAAGTCAGTGTAAGTGCTTATTGCATATTCATTTTATTACCAATATTATTTTTGTTTAATTTAAACCTTCAAACTAAATTGAAAATTGTTTATTTTAGTGTTTTTTTTAAAGTTCTTTTTAAATTTTAGGTTTTGAGCACTCCATATTTGAAGAGTGGAGCTGTAGTACAGCAACAACATCAGCAGCAGGTAAAGTATTATTCTCTTTTCAAGATTCTACCTTTAATTAATTAATCACCATATATTATTAATTATCTTCTCTAGTAAATTAAATTGTAATATATATTTTTGGGTTTTGTTCTTGAAGCACCATACCATAGTTTTAGGTTCAATTAGAATTTTCTTCTAACTTTTTATGTTTGTCAGTTTTGGTTATTAATTAGGTTCTTATCATAACTTTTTGTTCTTCAAAATCAAAATTAAAAAATTGAGAATCGAACATCTTAAGTAGAGAACAAAAAGCAAAAACAAGGGAATTTGCGGTGTATAACAACTTTTTTATCACAGTTTACAATTATAGCACATTTTTAAAAATAATTCTTTTATAGCAAATTCTGCCATTTTTTTAAAAAAAATTATTTACCTTTTTTATAGAAGACTTTCATAGAATCTATTATTCTCTATTCATAGAATCTATTATTCTCTACTGATCGAAGTCTATCAATTTTATTAGTGATTGATTCTATCGGCTCTTATTGATAGACTCTTGATAGAATCTGATGGAAGTCTATCAATTTACTTTATTTATTAGTAATTGATTCTATCACCCTTCATCGATAGAATCTATCAATATGAAGTTTATCAATATGAAGTCTATCAATTTACAATTTTTGCTATATATGCAAATATTTTCATTATTGTGCTATTCATGTAATATTTTATCCATTTTGTAATATACATCCAAAACCCCCAAAACAAAATAGTAAAAATAGTACAAATAACATTGAATTAGTTTTAAATTATATTTCAATTATTTTTAAAAATAATATCCAAGTTTCAAATTAAATAGTAAAATATTGTTTACATTTTTTATTTATAATACTTGGTAATGATATCAAACTATATATATTATAAAATTAATCAACTTTAATTTTTTAAAATAGAGAACAAAAAACAAAAACGATGAAAATAAATCAATACCTGACATAAAGAAACCTTATTATAAAAAATAAAAGCTAAGTCACTCATTTTGTATTTCGTATCTTTTTTCTTATAAAATTAAGCGTATAATGCACTTCCTTTGATTTAGTTATTTTTTTCATTTTTTATAGATACCATTAAAATTTAAAATAATTTTGTAAAAGAAAAGTACTGTTCGTACCTTCAAACACAAAAAATTGAAAGTTGATTATCAATAAAATAAAGAAAATACTTTGAGTAGATAAAATTGATTATGTAACTCAAAACAGAAATAAATAAATAAAACCAAAAAGAAATCATATTGTCCCAAGTAAAAGCACTTCTTCTGCTCGAATGACTTTCAAAAGAAACACTACTTTTAAGTGTTATTTTTCTTTAAAAGCATTTCTACAACATTTTATTCTCTCACGAATCTTTGAAATCATTTTCTATACTCCCAACAAACATATAAGATTTTGAAAAAAACTACTTTTATGGAGCCAAAAACACTTTGTGACCCATTCAAAAATCATCCCAAACCCACCCTAACCCTAGCCACTTAAAATTAAAAAACTCAAAATCACAATAAAGAAACACTTTGGGACTAAATAATTATAAGTTTATAATAAAATAGTGTATATATGTGTCCATCTATTTAGAAATTTGCTTGACATCCTAAAATTATAGGATACGTAGTATGTTCTATGAAAATAGACGAGGTGCATGCAAGTTGGTGCCTGTAAGTTGACCTAGATACAGATGAATATCAAAAATAAAAATGAATAAATAACGGTGTGCTTAAAAAAATGCAGAGCTGTGAGAAAACAAAGGATGGAGAAGGTGGTAAACAAGATCTAAGAAGCAGAGGGCTTTGTTTAGTTCCAGTTTCAAGTACATTTCCAGTCACTCACGAAACCACAGTTGATTTTTGGACTCCAACCTTCGGAGGAACATTCAGATAAATAAAAAAAATAAAAATGCTTTCTTACGTTTGGCTTTAAAATATATAGTTAATTATATAATATCATACAGTTATGAATACATTATTATTATTATGTTCAACTAGTACATATCTTATCAAAACCCTACCAACATAATTTGGGGATATTGATAAGATCATTACTGTACTAGTAATTAACAATATCTTAAAGGGAAAAAGAAGGGCAGTATAACCCTCCAAAGCGAACTTGAGAGGCCGTGCTAGAGGCAAAATGATGCAGCTTTAGGGCCACTATTTTAGGAGTATTTTTATTTCTTTTTTGTACTCAATTCAAAATAATCACAATTTAGAAGAAAAAAAATGGTAATTAGGATTGAGTCATTTATAAGAGCTATTATTGATATTATCTCTAGTTTTTGTAATTTGGTCCTTCGTTGTTTTGAATTTGTATTATGTTTCTTTAGATCATAATTCAGTAAAGAAAAAATGTTTGATTAATCTTTTGTCTCTAAATTCTCTCTTTTCTTTTAAGTTCAACATAGATATATAATTTAATGATTTAAGAAATTAATAGTTCAACTGTTCTTACTTGAATATTGTTATTCTATTAAAAACAAACAAACTATAGTGTGTGGGATAGAGTTTCTCTTTTCTCTATGTATATCTTATTTGCTATATAGCTCTTGTCAGTGGCTTTAAGGTTTGTTATAAAGAGAACAACAATTTAAAAAGAAAAGGAAAGTGGAAAATAAAAGGAGAAAAGAATGAAATGAATATTTCAGATTTTATTTAGAATTAGGAGAGAGGAGGAAAAAAAAAGATGGTGGGGATTGGGAATTTTGATTTGACATCTCACTTTTAAATTAATTAATTTATTTGGAATATGTTAGTGGAAGTCAGAAGATGGCCCACAATTTCCTACATTTTCCATTCAACTCATTTATCATTACCATTGTATTTCTTTTCTTTTAACAAAGTCATGAATATTTTAGGAAAAAATAATTTATTTAGATGTAGATGCTCTATGATATATTATATGTATATATGTGTTTATTTTTTTGCTTTTAATCGAATGGTCAGAATGAGTGGCTTCTAATTCAAGATAATCAAATTCTGATCGTTGGATAGGTAGGGATCAGACGGTGTAAAATAATTATACGAATCATATGAGGGCAAAAAAGTTCTTTAAGAGACATTTCAAAAAAAAAAAAAAAGATTTCTTTAAAAGAATATATATCAGTTTTATTCTTCCCGTTCCTTATTGGTTGATCAAGAAAGCTGAAAATTGCCATCAAAGAATATCGTAAGTAATTTAACGACAAATAAGACTAGGGATAACCCATGAAAACTTCGATTATGAATACATATATATTATTCTGGTTGGCCATTTGAACCACATTTATAAATATTTTAATAAATTTTTGTTCATTGATAAGCATAATTTTAATACATAAAACGATACTATGCAAGCACATATTTCTAAAATTGAAAGTATATTTTATAAATTGTTTTTACAAAAATACATCATACATATCAAATTTAAATCATATCATATCATACTACCTTAAAGTGTGACTTAAAGGTAGAATCATTTTTAGACGATTTTACCCATTTAAGTCATACTCTAAATTACAGGCATGTCATCTATTAGAATATAAAAAAAAAATTAAATGCAAATAATGTAGAATATATTTACAATATCATTTATATTTTCATCATCTTGTTAACATAAAAGATAAGATATTTTTTTATCAAATCTCATAAATTTTATGACTAAGTTAAAAGATAAGAGATTCACGTATATTATGAACAATGAAATAACGTAGAAGATATTTACAATATCATTTAGATTTCCATCATCTCTATAGCGTAGAAAATAAGATATTTTTACCAAATGTCATAGATTTTATTTGACATTTTATATTCTAATTAAAATAATACAATCAACTATATTCTAATAAAGTCGATAAAATATTGAAACGTATAAATATTATATCTTAATTCGTGTAAATATTCATTTATTTTCACGTCCACATAATTATATTCAATTGATATTGTCTTCTTAAATTTCAGAACAACAATAATAAATTGAATTTTCCAATTCTATAAATAGTTCTCTATATTTTGTTTACAAGCTCTGTTTGCTTGAATTTACCTTTCTTTGTTTCTTTTTTTTTCTGTTTTATAATAAACTATCTTATTTTTATTGGATTATTTACCTTAACTTTCATCTAATTTTTCTTTTGTTGCAATAATTTTTTTAGGGATCTTTTTTTGCATAATTGTTGCCTTAAAAAAAAGACTTGGAGGTAAAAAAAAAAGTTTGAAGAATGATAAGATTATCATTTAAGGTTAAAGTGCATGAATTCTTTAGTTTCAAAAGTTTTGTAACAATGATCTCCTACTATATATAGTTCTCTATATTTTGTTTACAAACACATTTGAAACTTTCTCTTTGATTGGGATTATCTTTCTTGTTTCTTTTTGTTTTTTGTTTTATAATAAAAAATTGTAGTTATCTTATTTTTGTTGGATTATTTACCTTAACTTTCATCTAACTTTTCTTTTGTTGCAATAATTTTTGTAGGGATCTTTTGTTGTTAATTGTTGCCTTTCAAAAAAAGACTTGGAGATGTGGAAATTCTTTTTGAAGAATGATAAAATTATCATTTGAGGTTAACTTGATGAATTCTTTAGGTAAGTTCATAGATGTATACTAATAAATATAATTAGGTTATTTATAATTATAATAATGATATAAACTATATTTTTTTTACTATTCTCCCCCTTGGTTAAACGACCTTTACAAATCATGTCACTAATAGGAATTAATTCCTCAAATTAAATAATTATTGATTTAATTGATAATTAACCGAAACAACTCGATCATGTGTTATTTTTGTAAATCAATTTGTAACATGTATTTTTTCTAATACTAACCTTCATTTGTTTCTTTTTGCGTTTTTTTAAAAATAAATTTGTCTTTTTTTCAATACTTAAAGTGTGGCTTTCTTTCAATTAATTTTGACACTTATCGATTTATAATTACTTATAAATATATTAATAATTTTGAATATAAGCGGCTAAAAATAAATTGTTACGAGGTGGAGTTAGAATATAACTTAAACAATTAATTTTGCTTATCAATTTTTAAGATGACAATCGATGAATAATTATGCTTATAAGTTTTATAGACGAAAATAGATCAACCTAAACATAAAACCCGAACAACCTAAACATCAAATAAAGCACCCAAATCAAATACATAAAACACCCCAATTAAATCCATAACCAGCAGCCAACAAATCAGGGCCCAACGAAGAAAAGACTCAGGAAATACCATCCGAGAAGCCACAAGGCTCGGGCCAACCAACACACAACAGGGCGGGTGGGCACATGGCGTGCACGGCGCGCGGGCGAGGGCAAGGCGCGCGCGCGCGCTGCTCTCGACTCACCAAGACGGCAGCGTCGCGGCGCGGCTGGGCACAGGGGAAGGTGAGCTACAGGGCACACGACTCGGCACAGGGCAGGGCGGCACCGACCTGGGCGACACGGGGCCTGGGCGACAAGGGGCCTGGGCGAGGCAGGCGACGACGGGACGGCACAGGCGACTCGACTCGACCTGATCAAGGCGGCTGGGCCGCGCTGGCACCGTGTCTTGCGCAGCCGGTCAATTGGGCGAGTGGGCGCCAGGGTTGGGCGACTAGGGGCTGGCTCGGGCTGGGAGGGGTGAGGGCTCGGGCTGGAGGAGAAAGAGGGAGAAAAATGGAAAAAATGGGAAAAAAGGAAAAATGGGGAAAATGGGGATTTTTTCTCTTATTATTTATTTTATCCTTAAATTCCATCCTTATCCAAATATCCATTTTATCCAATTTTTAAATACCTTTAAAAAATCCTTAAAATCCCATTTCCCGGCTTCCTCCTTCGAGACCCGACTGAAGCAACCTTTTCCAATAAACAAATCTCACTTAAATCAACCTCCCAAATCAATACTAAGGGCTCGGGCTCGAATCCCAAAGGAAACACCCAAACAACCATAACTTTGCCCAAAACCCAAATCATAACCGAACTTCCAAACGAATAGCCCAAACATCTCGGGACTCGCAGCCACCAACAAACAAACCTCGACAAAGCGGGAGCGCCTCAAGCCCCGAAAATCCACAAATCCCGCCCGGGAGCAAAAGACCAAAAATACCCCCTAAGGGTCAAAATGCTATAACGGCCCAACCGAACCATCAATCTGAACCTAAGCACCTCGAGAACCGGAATAGAAAACTGGGTCGTTACAATACTCCCTCCTTTTAAGACTTTCGTCCTCGAAAGTCCTAAGACGAAACAGCTCTAGGAAATCTCCACTGATTCCTAGCCAACTGAGCTTCTCGGCTAAGACAACACTAACTTTCTTCGAAAACCAAACCCTCTTGGGTTCTCAAAGGCTCAAAGCCACAATGTTATCCAGTCTGCAACAAACTATCACATCAAAGACTGGGCAAAGCTAACCGAAAGGCCACTGCTCCGATCCGCTCAAGGATCTCAAAAGGCCCTACAAACCAGGGGCTCAATCTAAAACTCTGCTAATCCAACACTGAACACCTCTCTACGGTGTTACTCTCAGCAAACTCGCAGACAGGCCACAATCTCCAAAACTCAACACCACGCACTGGCAAAACTCCTCAGGAAGCTCACAGCTGTTAACAAACAGCCTCAACCCTACACCATGCTGGCCAAACAACTGAACCTCTCAGGTTCCAGAAACTGAACAGCCTACTCTTACTTCACAAGAGACCAGCGAACCACAAAGCTTGCCTACAGCCTTAACGAAAACAATCGAACCACCAACTGGCGACTGATCCAAAAGGCAAACTTTCCCAACTAGCACGAGCTGAAACTTCAGCTACGGCCAACCCTAAATGGCCAAAACCAGGCACAGGCTCCACTCGGCCAAGCCAACAAACTGGAGCCTCTCAACGGCCGAACGCAAACTTTTCCATGCAAATCTACTAGCAACTGGCCAAAGAGAACATTGTCAGGCAAGGAAACAACCAACATTCCTCTCAAGGAAATCTTGGGTAGCAAGGACTAAACCATCACAGGGCTACCTGCAACTCAACAGCTTGAGGAGAACAGCTCAACGACTTTACAAACCAATGCCACGACACTTCTGTGCCAACTCACTCAACTGTGGCTCAGCTAAAATGCCAACTGCGAAAGCACAACAACTAGAAGCAAAGCCCGGGAAAGGCTTGCTGTAACGACCCAGGTTTTCATCCCGGTCTTCCAGGTATGCCCTAGGGGTATTTTAGTAATTTGGTTGGGCCGTCAGGACCGTTTATGTCTTTTTCCCAGTTGCTAAAATTATTGGATGGATTTATGTAAGTTTTTGAGGCTTTGTGGATGTGTTTGGGCATGGGGAGATGCAAAAGGAAAATGGTGTGTTAAAAGTGTGTTTGGTGGGTTTCAAACCTGTGGTCTGAGAAGTCGTGTGGTGGTGTGGCCGCTTGAGCTATTGAGAGCTCTTGTTGCTCTTTCTGTGTCATTTTATAGTTAGCCTTGGATTTTGGGGTTTTGGTGCATTTGGTTAAATGGAAAAGAAAAGCTAGGTTTTGTTCTTCTTCTCCAACACATCCTCCTAGCCGTCCAAGTTTGTTTCCCCATCTTTCTCTAGCCGAATTTCATCCCCTTGCTGCTCCGTAGTTCGATCATCATTCCAGGTAGGTATTCATCTTCTTCATCTTCTCGATAGGTTGTTTTGCTGGCCGAAGGTAAGAGGAGGTGCCCATGTGTGTGTGTGTGTGTTGTTGCAGTCCGCCTGTGCACCGGATCGCCCCCACCACCCGCCAGATCCGCTGAGCAAAGACGCCCAGATCGCACCAGCCGAGCGGTCGCGCGCGCCAAGAAGCCCCGAGATCTGCCCGAGCAAAGACGCTCGAACGCGTCGGTCGCCACCGCCGCTGCCCACACACCACCGCCCGAACCGATCCATCGCCGCGCCCGATTCGCGCGCAGCCCGCCGTCGCACCAGTTCGCACGCACTGCGCCAGCGCAGAAGAGACGCTAGCGCCGCGCGCCGCCGCTTGCCGCTCGCCGCCCGCGCCACCAAGCGTCGCGCGTCGCTGCCGCGCCGCGCCGCGCGCCAGCAAGCCCGCGCGCTCAGCCGCCGCGCCGCGCGCCGTCCCCGCCGTCTGCCGTCTGCGTTGCCGTGCCGTACGGCGCAGCCAGCGCCAGCCACCGTGCTGCCATAATCCAGCCACAAGCATCGCCCGCCATTGCTTTGCCAGCGCCAGGCCAGCCGCACTGGCCAACCAAGAAGACTCGGCCCCGTGTGTCGTCGTGCCGTGTGTGAGTGCCCTGAGCCGAGCCTCGCTTGTTTTATTATATTTTAGGGCTATGATGGTGATTTCTATTGTGTTTGTTAGGTTCCCGTTAGCTAGCTCGGGATCGATCGCAGCGTAGGATTTTGTGTGTAGTTGCCTCCCGGCCAAGGTAAGGATTTCTTACCGGGTTGTGTGGGCCTCTGCAGGTATATTTGTGATTGTTGTTTTGTATGCCTATGTATGATTACTAGCATGTTTAGCCCTAGGTGCTCTCGCTTACAATTCTGGATCGCATGAACTCTTGTATTGTTTCTCATGTTAGCCCATGCTAGGTTGTTCTATTCTAGCATGTTCGATATCTGTTCTTGCTTCGTAGTATCATGCTAGGTTCCTTGTATCTCATTGAGCACGTATTGGACCGCATTGATTGAATTGTTATTATTATTATTATTAAGGTTTAGAATTCGTAGATAGCATCATCCGGGCCGATGCATAAAGTATCTTGCATCTATGGCAAGGACGTTCGAGACAGTTCTCGCCCTTGGACCCCGTGAGGGATTAGCTATCCCAACCGGTAGGCCCCGCAATCTTGGGTGAGGGTGGCGGATCGTTAAATGCCCCAACGGTCGGGATGATGACTTGGCATTGCCTCGCTCGTCCCGGCGGTCGGCACGCGTCCTCGCCGTGTTCGGCCGTAGCCCTTGATTGCCACTGTTAGGGCAAGGACCGCTTCTGGTGTAAGCCTACCACGACCGGTTCCTTAGCCTCAAAGTGCGGTGGTTCAGCCGACATAGTTCACGTGTCCGTGTCTCACACCCCTATGTCGCGACACCGATCCGTAGATTTAGTTAGGCATGGTGATCGAACACGGGCAACTTTGCCACTAGACCCGCACTTCGAGTTTGCGGTGAGCATGCGGTGCGCGCTTACGCTCATTACAGCGCCGACCGAGAGCTCCTCGGGATCTTGAGCTAGTGCACCTTTCGTATCGACGCGAGAGACAGCCGAGGCCGGACTCGTTCCGTGATAGCGCGTATAGTGTGTTGTGGTATTTTTCCCGACTAAGACCACGAGATGGCATCCGAGGTCCAAGTGTGGACTTAAGTTATGTGCTCGCTACGTGTTTGTACTCATAGCTTGCATACAATCTTCTAGATGATCATGTATATCGACAAATACCCTGGTTGGGGATTCTTACTGAGTAATTCGTTACTCACCCTTACTTATCTTTCGAGGTAACCATGGCGCGAGGCAGATGATCAAGGAGGAGCCGTGATCATGGAATCCTGCTTTGTCATCTCTGATTATTTTATTTATTTATCATGACTCTTGACTTTTGTTATTTCCCCTGAATGCATGTAGACGGGCATAGAGCCCCGTGGATGTTTTCTTACGCTTTTATGGATTCCAAAGATATTTGTACTTGTGGATTGTTTTAATGGTTTAAATAAATCTCGATCGTAGTATGCTTTTAGAAATGTATGTTTTGGTTGTTGAATGTTTCTGTTTTAACTTGGGATCCGAAATGTATTTTTCATGATGTCTTTTATTTTCACTACATGCATTGGGGTAAAGGCCCATTTAGAGCCCCTTTTGGGTCCTGGGTCTTTACTGATTGGTATCGAGCTCGAGTCATAGATTCTGTAGACTCGACCTTTTGTTGTAGGTCGTTTTTCCATGATCATCAAGACTCGACGACCATCAGTACGCCTAGGTTTACTATTTGTTGTTGAAAAAGGGTTAAGAATTTACAATACCATGTCATCTTGTGTATGCCTTGTGTAGTGTTGTGGAGCGGAGACGAGCGGTGTTCTCGACTGTTGTTGGTTTGGGCTTAGTGAGCCATCATGCCAACTTTCCCGCGATCAGCGAGCGGCTTGTTTAGCAAATTGTTGAGGTATCCAGATAGATTCGATGCCCCCGGGACATCGTCCCCCCCGAGGGAGGCGAGCTTAGTCTCCCATTGGCCATTTGTGGCCCAATTGCTGCTTTTCCCCTAGTGAGAGGGTGGAGGTGCTTTGTGCAGATCGCTAGTATGTTGATCGCACCCAGAGAAGCAGGACGCTTGGCATGTCCGACCGAGGAGTTGGACCGATCGTGTTGATGTTGAGGCCGCGTCCAGGGTTGTTAGGCCCGCATGCCAGATTTGGCCCCGGCAGTTGAGTTGCCTAGAGGAGGGGGTAGAGGCTAGCAGCGCCTCAGAGTGAGACTCCTTGAGCAGAGTGTGCTCCACCATGAGAGATTTGATGGCGTGTCTTTAGCTATCGAGAGAGCGAGACCCAGCGCGCATTTGTAGCGCGTGTAGTGAGGAGTCCCGGCACCGATAGCCCAAATTGACAGAGTTTGTTTCAGATTTTTCCCCAGTAGCTCTTGTAGCCCCCTGAGGTTCCCGGAGGGCATGATCAAGCAGGTGTTTATTCAGACGAGTTTGTTGGCGTTGATGGAGACGCCTGGTTGGCAAATGGATGCCCAGTGAGAGCTCGATGTTTTAGTAAGTCCTACCGCTAGTAGTAAAGTAGTTGGCCAGTTTGAGTTTAGCATCCGTGTGTGGGATGCCCATTGCTCGCAGGCCGAGGTGTGCCGTTCTGTCTTTGTTTGGTTCATCGGATGGTGGTGGAAGTCCCTTGTGAGAGGTGGACTAGCGAGTCTCCACCATGCGCTTTGATTGTTTGGCAAGTTGCCGTGTTAGTGGTGGAGGCGGATGAAGGGTCATCTTTGCCCCCTTGCGAGCCTCTTTGTTGTTTAACACCCACTTCCTCGATGTGGATTTGGTAGTAGTAGCACTTGAGGTGCATTGGTTGGTGTGCCACTTTGGCACTAAGTCCGTTCGAGCTTGAGTTTGGCTTGGACATAGCAGATGGTTCTATGCCGTTCGGAGTTCAGCGTACTCCTTTAGCCTTGGATCTGTTTATGGCGGCTTGCACCCGTTTAGGTCGTGCTGAGGGCTAGTTCGGTGGTAGTCAATGGACTACAAGCGAAAGGATGCTCGAGAGGAGCCGAGCCTCTTCCCAGTGTTTCGGAGGTTGAGTAAGTCGCAGAGGTTACCGGTTGGTAAATGTTGGTGCGCGTGAGTCTCGCGCTAGTGTTAAGGCCAAGAGATTTTCTTTGTGGTTGGTAGTGCGGTCAACTACCTTCGACCGCCTAAATCTGAGGAGAGTTGAGCATTGTAGATGCGAATTTGGTCCAGTGAGGACCATGAGTTGGATGCTTATCGATGAGCCGAGGCCTATGAGGCGAGTTGGATGCTTTTGAGGCGAGATGAGCCGATGCCTTGCGAGAGGTTTTGGATGCCTTAGGGGTAAGCACCCTTGGTAGAGGCTTGGTACAAAGTAAGTTTGGTTTGGCATGATTATGCTTTGGTAAAGCAAGGTTGCCTCAGTTTCGAGTATCGTGCGGAGATGGAACTTTTGGTGTTCCTTGGATTGTTTGTATCGCTGCCAGGAGTTATCGTTGCTTTGTGGAAAAGCGCTTGTTAGTCTTGGATCTCTAAAGGAAGGTTGGGAGTTGTGCACACAAGTGTGTTTTGTGTGGTTCGCTTACGTGGCGAGAGTTTCGAGATCCATGTAGGGTTTTCTTTGGAGATCTCGTGCTCGGTTCCTTGAGAAGTTGGACTCTGTGTGGTTGTTGTAAGGCTTCGGTTGAGGTGGTAAGGATACCGTGCTCGTGGTATCAAGTTGTTGCTTAGGCAAGATTTGTTAAGTTGGGCCTAAGCTTGGTTGGCGGATCTTCTTGTTGATCGTTGGTTGGAGTTCAGTTGGAAACTGAACAAGAGAGGTGGTAGCTAAGCCGCGTGGTTTCTGATCGTCATGGCTAAGAGAGTTGTTCGGCTCCTTCCTTGGGTAGGAGTTATGTTGTGGCCGATGTTTTGAGTAGGAGGATGACGCATCCTGTAGCGTTTTTGGGTCCTCTAGGTTCCCAAGGAGTTTCAGCTGGCTAGCCGGAGGCGTGTAGTTTGTAGCCTCGGTGGAGTTGCTAGCGCGATCTTGGTAGACTAGCAAGCTAGTGTTTGTTTGGAGTAAAGTCCGGAGTGGTTTCGGTGTGGTGGCAAGTTGGTGCTTGGTGTTGACCAAGGTGTGGATTGGAGTTGCTAGAGTCTAGTTTTGCTCGTGGGGGCGAGTGGTTTGTGCCATGTTGGTTGTTTTTCCCGCTTCCGGGATGTTGAGTTGCCCCGCTTGGCATTTGGAGGTTCATCAGAGATGGACCCTTGTTGTGCCCCGTGAGTTTAGGTGTTGTTGCTCGTGGAGCAAGACAGTGAGCGTATGTGGAGTTCTCTCATCCTTGGTTGTCCGCTTGTATGAGCCGTTTCCTTCTGAGAGTTGTCGTTACTCCTTGGTCTTGGAGTTAATGGTGGAAGCGCTAGCTTGAAGGAAAAGTTTGTTGGTCGCTTGGAAGTAGTCGTTTGTCCAGCTTAAGCGGATTCTTGGATGGTGTTCTAGAGGTCAGTAGTAAAGGTTGTTCTCGCCTCTTGTGAGTGTTTGGCCAAGATTTGGTTCGTTTGTTGTTTCGAGAGCTAGTTCGGTTCTAGCCGGAGGGCGTTGCCCCGAGGTCTTGTTCCTAGTCGAGAAGTTTTGGGAGTTGACCCCTCCCGCGTGATTGAGCAAGTGCCGTTTGTTTCGGTTTGGTGGTCCGATTGGTTGAGTTTTCTCTTGGGTGTTGCTTCCAAGAGAGTTGGTTGTTGTTGCCTTGGGTTGAGCAGCAAGAGCGGCGCAGTGTGGAGTTCACGCCCTTCGGAATTTGCTTGCTTGGGAAGTCGTTTCCCGTTTGGCGAGAGTCGCCTTAGCTCCCGAGTTGTGTAGTCGATCGAGTAGCGCAGCGGCCACCCAATGAGAGGTTTCTCCGCTTTGTGTTGTTAGCAAGCAAGAGTTGTTTGTTCTCGCAAGAAGCGAGGCCACCAAAGAAGAGTTGAGTTGTTCTCGCAAGTTGTTGGTTCTTTGGGGATTGAAGATTTCCTTTCCCTCTAGCCTCTGTGGTGGTTGAGTTTCTCCTTGGATGCCACCTCGAGTGATAGCTTGCGAGGTAGTCTTGCGAATTCGTGTGGCTCGGATCCGTAAGCTTTGAGGTTGTCGTTATCGCTTTTCCTTGTGAGGTTTTGGGAGTGGAGCTTCGTTTGGAAGATGAGTTAGGCTTAGGCTTAAAGGGAAGTCCTTTGAGTAGCCAGCTGATTTTAAGAGTTGAGTAGTAGCTTGAGGCAGCGTTGCTCGTTATAAGTTTGGGTTGAGTTCTGCGAGCAAGCCCTTCTCGGGCTTTGTTCCTAATTGTTGTGAGTTCCCGGTTGGCGTTAGTAGAGCCGCGTTTGAGTGAGTTGGCACGCAGGTGCCGTGGCATTGGTTGGTAAGTCGTTGAGCTGTTTTCCTCAAGGTGTTGTGTCGCAGATAGTCATGCGTGATGGTTTAGTCCTTGCTTCCCGAGTTTTCCTTGAGAGGAATGTTGGATGTTCCTTGCTGGCGATTTTCTCCTTAAGATGGTTGCTTAAGTGTTGTGGACGTGTTCTAGTTGGAGAAGTTTGTCTTTTTGGATCGATCGCCATTGGTGGTGGTTCGTTTGTATCTCGTTAAGGTCAGTAGTCAAGGTTTGAGGTTTGTTGGTCTTTTGTGAAGTAAGAGTAGGCCGTTTAGTTTTGGAATCTGGAAGGTTCAGCTTGTTTGGCCATTTGTTGTAGGGTTGAGTTTGTTTGTTGTCACCGTGTACGTTGTTTTTATGTATCGATGTTGGGGCGGCATGTGCCGGACCCATTGCTCATTGTGGACTTTGAGCCCTTGCAACTGATTGAGGGTTTAGGGCTTCGAGGAGAAGCTGTGAGTATTCTGGTCTTGAGTCGAAGACGCTGCGTAGAAGTGAGATCCGTTGGTAAAAGTTTAGTGAAGGAGTCCGAGTTTGGAGGAGGCCGCTCGTGAGCGGGAAGAACGGGATGAGATTGCAGATATCCGTGTTGTTTCAGTCTTAAGGACTTTCGAGGACGAAAGTCATAAAAGGAGGGAATATTGTAACGACCTGTGTTTTCATCCCGGTCTTCGTGTATGCCCTAGGGGTATTTTAGTAATTTGGTCGGGCCGTCAGACCGCTTATGTCTTTTTCCCGGCCATACTAAAATTATTGGATGGATTTATGTAAGTTTTGAGGCTTTGTGGATGTGTTTGGGCATGGGGAGATGCAAAAGGAAAATGGTGTGTTAAAAGTGTGTTTGGTGGGTTTCAACCCGGTGTGTATGAGAAGTCGTGGGGTGGTGTGGCAGGTTGAGCTATTGAGAGCTCTTGTTGCTCTTTTCTGTGTCATTTTATAGTTAGCCATGGATTTTGGGGTTTTGGTGCATTTGGTTAAATGGAAAAGAAAAGCTAGGTTTTGTTCTTCTTCTCCAACACATCCTCCTAGCCGTCCAAGTTTGTTTCCCCATCTTTCTCTAGCCGAATTTCATCCCCTTGTCGCCCGTAGTTCGATCATCATTCCGTAGGTATTCATCTTCTTCATCTTCTCGATAGGTTGTTTTGCTGGCCGAAGGTAAGAGGAGGTGCCCATGTGTGTGTGTGTGTGTTGTTGCGCGTGTGCGCCCAGCGCGGATCGCCCACCACCGGCCGGATCACGCTGGCAAAGACGCCCAGATCGCACCAGCCGAGCCGGCCGCGCCAAAGAAGCCGATCCAGATCTGCCCGGCGCAAACGCTCGAACGCGCGTCGGCCACCTCCGCCGCCGCCGCACACCAAGCAGCCGCCCGAACGATCCATCGCGACGCCCGGTTCGCGCGCGCTGCTGTCGCGCACGGTTCGCGCAGCGGCGAAGCGCCCGCCGCCATACGCCGCCCAAGCCGCTGCGCCCGCCCGCCCAGCCGTCCAGCGTCCGCGTCGCCGCGCCGCCACGCGCGCCGCGCCGCGACGCCGCCGCCAGCCGCGCGCCTCGCTCCTGCCGTCTGTAACCGTGTCCGTGCCGTGCCAGCTGCGCCACAGCGCCCAGCCTCTACCTGCCATGTCACGCTTGCATGCCGCCCTCAGCGCTTTGCCAGCGCCCGGCCAGCCCTTCACCGACACACGCTGAAGAAGAGACTTCACCCGTGTCGTCGTGCCGCAGTGAGTGCCCCGAGCCGAGCCTGCTTGTTTTATTATATTTTAGGGCTATGATGGTGATTTCTATTGTGTTTGTTAGGTTCCCGTTAGCTAGCTCGAGATCGATCGCAGCGTAGGATTTTGTGTGTAGTTGCCTCCCGGCCAAGGTAAGGATTTCTTACCGGGGTTGTGTGGGCCCTGCGGTATATTTGTGATTGTTGTTTTGTATGCCTGTGTATGATTACTAGCATGTTTAGCCCTAGGTGCTCTGTTCAAATTCTCGATGGCATGAACTCTTGTATTGTTTCTCTTGTTAGCCCATGCTAGGTTGTTCTATTCTAGCATGTTCGATATCTGTTCTTGCTTCGTAGTATCATGCTAGGTTCCTTGTATCTGTTGAGCACGTATTGGACTGCATTGATTGAATTGTTATTATTATTATTGTTAAGGTTTAGAATTCGGGTAGATAGCATCATCCGGACCGATGCATAAAGTATCTTGCATCTATGGCAAGGACGTTCGAGACAGATTCTCCGCCCTTGGACCCGTGAGGGATTAGCTATCCCAACCGGTAGGCCTGCATCCTTGGGTGAGGGTGGCGGATCGTTAAATGCCCCAACGGTCGGGATGATGACTTGGCATTGCCTCGCCCCGGCGATCGGCACGTCCTCGCCGTGTTCGGCCGTAGCCCTTGATTGCCACTGTTAGGGCAAGGACCGCTTCTCGTAAGCCTACCACGACCGGTTCCTTAGCCTCGGTGCGGTGGTTCAGCCGACATAGTTCACGTGTCGTGTCTCACACCCCTATGTCGGTGACACCGATCCGGAGATTTAGTTAGGCA
This sequence comes from Sicyos edulis, assembly GCA_036507275.1. NCBI lineage: Eukaryota > Viridiplantae > Streptophyta > Magnoliopsida > Cucurbitales > Cucurbitaceae > Sicyos > Sicyos edulis. The sequence goes on from CM071858.1 coordinate 13,550,879, forward strand.
TGGTGATCGAACACGGGCGGCTTGCCACTAGACCCGGCACCCCCGAGTTTGTAGTAGCATGCGGTGCGCGCTTACGCTCATTACAACGCCGATCGAGAGCTCCTCGGGATCTTGAGCTAGTGCACCTTTCGTATCGGCGATGAGACGGTGAGGCCGGACTCGTTCCGTATAGCGCGTATAGTGTGTTGTGGTATTTTTCCGGACTAAGACCACGAGATGGCATCCGAGGTCCAAGTGTGGACTTAAGCTATGTGCTCGCTTACGTGTTTGTACTCATAGCTTGCATACAATCTTCTAGATGATCATGTATATCGTATTGTACCCGGTTGGGGATTCTTACTTGAGTAATTCGTTACTCACCCTTACTTATCTTTCTTTCAGTAACCATGGCGCGAGGCAGGATGACTGAAGGAGGAGCTGTGATCATGGAATCCTGCTGTCATCTCTGATTATTTTATTTATTTATCATGACTCTTGACTTTTGTTATTTCCCCTGAATGCATGTAGACGGGCATAGAGCCCCAGGATGTTTTCTTACGTTTTATGGATTCCAGCATATTTGTACTTGTGGATTGTTTTAATGGTTTAAATAAATCTCTGATCAGAGTATGCTTTTAGAAATGTATGTTTTGGTTGTTGAATGTTTCTGTTTTTACTTGGGATCCGAAATGTATTTTTCATGATGTCTTTTATTTTCACTACATGCATTGGGGTAAAGGCCCATTTAGAGCCCCTTTTGGGTCGGGTCTTTACACTTGCTCAGCAGAAACTCAAACCAAGCTCATAACGAGCAAAGCTCGCCTCCAAGCTACCACTCAACTCTTAAGTCCAACTGGCTACTCAAAGGAATTCCTCCTTTTAGCCTAGGCCTAACTCATCTTGCGACTAGAAACTCCACACTCGGAACATCGCAAGGAAAACGGACTGACGAGGCTATCTCCAAAGATAATACTCGAGGCTGGCATCCATGGTGCAACTCAACCACCATAGAAACTAGGGGTTCCTCAAACCCCAAAGAACCAACAACTTTCCAGCAAAATCTCAACTCCTAAACTGGCTGGCCTCCGCCCTTGCGTTGACAAACAACTTTTCACTTGCTTACAACACAATGCAGGGACCCTCTCGCTGGGCTAACCGCATCGCTACTCAGATCCACTACACAACTCAAGAGCTAAGCTGACTACTCCTCAACGGGGAACGATTCCCCAGCAAGCGAACTCTGAAGGGCAGCGAACAACACACACGCTCGCTGACTAGCTCAAACCCAAGGGCAACAACAACCAACTCTCTTGGAAGCAACACCCAAGGGAAACTCAACTGATTGGGCCACCAACCCAGAACTAGCAGAACTTACTCAACCACCGAGGGAGGGGTCAACTCCCAAAACTTCCTGACTAGGAACAAATCCTCAGGGCAACGCCCTCTTGCTCGAACCGAGCTAGCTCTTGAAACAACAAGAGAACCAAATCTTGGTCAACACCAAGCTCTAACTAGCCACCACACCGGAACCAATCCGGACTCTACTCCAAACAAGCACTAGCTTGCTAGACTACCAAGTCTGCAAGCAACTCACCCAAGGAACACTGCCTGGGTCTGACTGAGCTCTGGAGAGGCTCTCCACAACCTAGGGATCCTCCGATCACCCTCCGACACACACGATTGTCAAACGATCTAACAGACAACCGGCTACACGGGCACAACCCTCTCCAACATCTCAACTACGCTGGCCAACTTCAACTTGGAAACCAAGAGGACCGAAAACGCTATAGAATGCGTCATCCTCCTACTCAAAGCATCAGCCACAACAAAGCTTCTGCCCAAGGTAAGGATCCGAACAGCTCTCTTAGCCATGACGATCAGAAACTACGCGGCTTTGCTACCACCGCTCTTGTTCAGATCCAACTGAACTCTGACCAGGGCAAGGACCAAAATGCAAAACTTGCTTAAACAACAGCCCGACAACGAGCACGACATCCTTACAACCAAAGCTAGGGCACTTGCCAAGAACTAAAGCCTTGATAACTCAAAGACTGAGCACTGGCTCCTCAACACGAACCTCTCGTGGTTCTCCAAACATAAACCACAGAACGAGCTACACAAAAGTACACTGGGGTGTACAGCTCCAACTTGATCCTTAAGATCCAATGCCAACAAGGACTCTCACACATGGCAACTTTTGCCTCCAACAGAGCCACTACTAACAAGGGAGCAAAAAGAGTTCAAACCCTCTCGGGGCCAACTCACCACGAAAAGCCACATTGGCCAACTCACTCTTACAAGAGCAAATCGACACCAAGCTAACATACCTCAAGCCAATGTGCCCACTAAACGTGCTCAGATCAACCATCCAACTCATGGCTCTAACACTGGATCAATCATGCATCCGTCGATGCCAACACTACCCATACTAGGGTAACTCAAAGGGTAGCCAAATCATGCTACCATCAAGCTGGCTAACAAGCTCACAACACAGGCGCGAGAACTCGAACGCGCTAGCTCTTAACAGCCTACAACATCCTTTGGTACCCAACTCTCGGGGACCCTGAAAAGCTTCTACTTTCCCTCGAATGACCTCAAACTTGTAGTCCTCTGACTACCACCGAGCTAGATCTCTTATGCAACCCAAACAGGTGCAACCTCAGGAAATGGGTACAAGACTAGTGGGGATGCTATACTCTGGGCGGCCATGGAACTACCTGCACAAAAGTGCCAACTGGCCTAAATCTAGGCCTTCTCTCAAAGCTTGGTGCCAACAGGCACTACATCCTTTACAACATAAATCAGCCTTAAACGAGCTTTATGCCCCTCTGAGGAAAGGGAATGTCACACTCCAAGTGACGGGGCAATGGCACTTAACACATGAGTCCCAATACTCGAGCAGCCTAATCTCTGGCATCTCGTCCAACAGACATGCCACGGCCTACTCCTGCATCCCACTCGATGCTCAACAATAGCTCAGGCCAACTCCTGCATCCCACTCGATGCTCAACAAAAGCTCAAGCCAACTCCTCGGGTGGCAACAACTTGTTCCACAATTGGAACATCCAAACAAAAGAGTGCTCCACTCTACTAGCCCGCTGAAATCCACAAACGGATTAAACTCTGAAAAGCAAACTCCATACTACACCCTGGCTACGAGGGTACGAAGAGAACTGGCTGTAAAACAACAACAGGCTTGTAAGGGGGGCAAAGATGTCTCTACATCTGCCTCAAGCCACTAACCAGGCAACTTGCCAATCAATCGGGCGACTTGTGGAGACTCTGCTAGTCCACCTCTCTCAAGGGACTTCCACCACCAACTGCTGTACCAAACAGCACAAGAACGGCACATCTCGGCCTCTAAACAGCAGGGCATCCCAACACACGGATGCTAAACTCAATCCTGGCCAACCGCTTTACTACTAGCAGTAGGACTTTTTAAAACATCGAGCTCTACAGGCATCCACTTGCCAAACTGGGCGGTTCCATCAACGCCAACAATCTCAACGGCAAAAACCTGCTGATCATGCCCTCCCGGGATGTAACGACCCAGGTTTTTCTTCCCGGTCTTCCAGGTATGCCCTAGGGGTAATTTGGTAATTTGGTCGGGCCGTCAGGGTCGTTTGTGTCTTTTCCAGTTACTAAAATTATTGGATGGTTTTTGTAGGTTTTGGAGGGGTTTGTGGTTTGGTTTGAGCAAGGTTTGATGCAAAAGTAAAAATAAAAGGGAATTGTCTTTGCACTGGGGTTTGAACCCGGTCTCTGGGAAGCTTGTGGAGATGTGTACCAATTGAGCCATTAGTTGCTCTTGTTGCTCTTTCTGCATCACATCTTAGTTAACCTTGGATCTTTGGTGTTTGGTGCATTTGATTAAATGAAAAGGAATTAGGTTTGTTGTGTTTTCTTCTCCGAAAGAGTTGTGGCCGCCCAAGCTTTCTCCCAAGCTCTCCTTGCCGATTTCTTCATCCCCTTTGCACTCGAGACTCCATCATCATTCCGGCTATCCAGTGCGCCACCGCCGAGCCAGACGCTTTCGGATTCGACCAAAGAACCGCACGAGATCCGGCCGAGGATCGCCAGATCGCTGTCGCACCACTGCTTTGCCACCGCAGACGCCCTCGACCAGATGCCGCACGAGATCCGCCGAGGATCGCCAGATCGCTCGTCGCGACGCCCGTGTCCGTCGCCCGGATCTGTCGCCGTCGCACCAGACTTTGTCGCCGCGCGCCAGTCGCGGCCGAGGAAGCCATCGCCGAAGTCGCTCGCCTGTCGCCGCCGACGCCAAGCCGAAGCTCGCCCATTGCACGCAGATCGCCCCATCGCACGCCGCTCGCGCGTGTCGCGCGCGCCTCGCCGTGGTCCGCATCGCGACGCCAGCGCCAGCGCCGTGCTTGTGCCGCTCGCCGCCGAGTCCGTCTATCCGTCGCAAGACACCGCGCCCAGCGCCATCCATCCGCATGCAGACGCGCCAAAGCCAGTAGCCGTGCAGCCGCGCCAGCTACCTCAGTGCCGGCTGCCCGGCCAGCGCCCTTGCCGTGTCGCGGTGCCGTGTGAGTGCTCCCGAGCCGAGCCTCTTTGCTTTATTATATTTTTAGGGATATGGTTATGATTGTTACCATGTTTGTAGGTTCTCGATAGCTAGCTCGGAAGTGTTCTCACCTAGGAATTTGTGTGTAGAAGTCTTCCACCAAGGTAAGGATTTCTTCACCGGGGTTGTGTGGACCTCGCGATGTTCTATGTGATTGATGTTGTATGTTTGTTTGTGATTATCGGCATGTATAGTTTAGGTGCTCTGCTTACGAATTCTGATCGGCATGACTTCGTATGTTGTTCTTTCATGTTAGTCCATGCTAGGTTGTTCCGCTCGGCATGCTCATATTCATTCTTGTTCAGTAGTACCATGCTAGGTCTCACTGTATTCTTTCGAGCACGTATTGGATTGTTTCTTTGATTGTTAAGGCGGGTTAGAATTCGGGTAGATAGCATCATCCGGGCCCGATGCATAAAGTATCTTGCATCTATGGCAAGGGCGTTCGAGACAGTTCTCCGCCCTTGGACCCCGTGAGGATTAGCTATCCCAACCGGTAGGCCCCCGCAATCTTGGGTGAGGGTGGTAGTCTAAGCGATACCCCAACGATCGGGATGATGACTTGGCAATGCCTAGTCCCCGCCGGCAAACGCACGTCCTCGGCGTGTTCGGCAAAGAGCCCTGATTGCCACTGTTAAGGTAAGGACGGCTTCTGGTGTAAGCCTACCATGACCCGTTCCTTAGCCTCGGTGCGGTGAGTGCGGTGACATAGTTCACGTGTCCGTGTCTCACACCCCTATGTCGGTGACACCGATCCGTAGATTTAGTTAGGCGTGGTATCCGGATATGGGCGGCTTGCCACTGGACCCGGCACCCCCCATAGTCCGTAGAAGCACGGGTGCATGCTTAAGCTCATTACAGCGTCGACCGGAGAGCTCCTCGGGATCTTGAGCTAGTGCACCTTTCGTGATCGGCGAGAGACAGTGAGGTCGGGACTCGTTTCTCGTATAGGGCGTATTGTGTGGTGGATTTATTTCCGGACTAAGACCCTGAGTTGGCATCCGAGGTCCAAGTGTGGACTTAAGCTATGTGCTCTATTCTGTGTTTATACTCATAGCTTGCGTGCACAATCTTCTAGATGATCATGTATATCGTATTGTACCCCCTGTTGGGGATTCTTCTTGAGTAATTCGTTACTCACCCTTATTCTGTGGTTTTCCACAGTAACCAAGGCGCGAGACAGGATGGTCAAGGAGGAGCTGTGATCATGGAATCCTCATTGTCATCTCTCGACCATTTTATTATATCATGACTCTTGACTTTTGTTATTTCCCACTGAATGCATGTAGACGGGCACGAAGCCCTAGGATGTTTTCTTACGTTTTATGTATTCCAAAGATATTTGTACTTGTGGATTGTTTAAATGGTTTAAATAAATCTCGATCGAGTATGCTTTTAGAAATGTATGTTTTGGTTGTTGAATGTTTCTATTTTTACTTGGGATCCGAAATATATTTTTCATAATGTCTTTTATTTTCAACACATGCATTGGGGTAAAGGCCCATTTAGAGCCCCTTTTGGGTCTGGTCTTTACTGATTGGTATCGAGCTCGTAGTCATAGATTCTGTGAGACCGACCTTTTGTTGTAGGTCGTTTTTCAATGATCATCAAGACTCTCGAATCATCAGTGCGCCTAAGTTTACTATTTGTTGTTGAAAAAGGGTTAAGAATTTACACAATACCATCATCTTGTGTATGCCTTGTGTAGTGTTGTGGAGCGGAGACGAAAGCGGTGTTCGACTCGTTGTTGGTTTGGGCTTAGTGAGCCATATCATGCCAACTTTCCGCGCAGCGCGCAGCGGTTTGTTTAGCGGCTTGTTGAGGTATCCAGATAGATTCGGATGCCCCGGGACATCGTTCCGCAGGGAGGCGAGCTTAGACTCCCGTTGGCCATTTGTGGCCCGATTCTTGTCGCTTTCCCCTAGTGAGAGGGTGGTGGTGCTTCGTGTAGATCGCCAAGATGTTGATCGCACCTGCAGGAGCAGGGCGCTTGGCATGTCCGACCGAGGAGTTGGACCGATCGTGTTGATGTTGAGGCCGCGTCCGTGGTTGTTAGGCCCGCATGCCGATTTGGCCCGGCAGCTTGAGTTGCCTAGAGGAGGGGGTAGAGGCTAGCAACGCGCCTCAGAGTGAGACTCCTTGAGCAGAGTGTGCTCCACCATGAGAGATTTGATGGCGTGTCTTTAGCTATCGAGAGAGCGGAGACCAGCGCAGCTTTGTAGCGCGTAGTGAGGAGTCCCGGGCACAGATAGCCCAAATGGATGAGTTTGTTTCAAAGATTTTTCCCCAGTAGCTCTTGTAGCCGGAGGTTCCCGGAGGGCATGGTCAGCAGAGTTTATTCAGATGAGTTTGTTGGCGTTGATGGAGACGCCTGTGTTGGCAAATGGATGCTTGTAGAGCTCGATGTTTTAGTAAGTCCTCTTTGCTAGTAGTAAAGTAGTTGGCCAGTTTGAGTTTAGCATCCGTGTGTGGGATGCCCCACTGCTCGTGAGGCCGAGGTGTGCCGCCTCTCTGTCTTTGTTTGGTTCATCGGATGGTGGTGGAAGTTCCTTGTGAGAGGTGGACTAGCGAGAGTCTCCACCACGCCCGATTGTTTGGCAAGTTGCCGTGTTAGTGGCTTGAGGCGGATGAAGGGTCATCTTTGCCCCTTGCGAGCCTCTTTGTTGTTTAACACCCACTTCCTCGGATGTGGATTTGGTAGTAGTAGCACTTGAGGTGCATTGGTTGGTGTGCCACTTTGGCACTAAGTCCGGTTCGAGCTTGAGTTTGGCTTGGGCATAGCGGATGGTTCTATGCCGTTCGGAGTTCAGCGTACTCCTTTAGCCTTGGATCTGCTTATGGCGCTTGCACCCGTTTAGGTCGTGCGGAGGACTAGTTCGGTGGTAGTCGATGGACTACAAGCGAAAAGGATGCTCGAGAGGAGCCGGAGCCTCTTCCCGATGTTTCTCGGAGGTTGAGTAAGTCGCAGGTTGCCGGGTTGGTAAATGTTGGTGCGCGTGAGTCTCGCGCTAGTGTTAAGGCCAAGAGATTTTCTTTGTGGTTGGTAGTGCGGTCAACTACCTTCGAGTGCCTAAATCTGAGGAGAGTTGAGCATTGTAGATGCGAATTTGGTCCAAATGAGGACCATGAGTTGGATGCTTATCGGATGAGCCGGATGCCTATGAGGCGAGTTGGATGCTTTTGAGGCGAGATGAGCCGATGCCTTGCGAGAGGTTTTGGATGCCTTAGGGGTAAGCACCCTTGGTAGAGGCTTGGTACAAAGTAAGTTTGGTTTGGCATGATTATGCTTTGGTAGAGCAAGGTTGCCTCACTTCGAGTATCGTGTGGAGATGGAACTTTTGGTGTTCCTTGGATTGTTTGTATCATTTGCCGCCAGAGTTATCGTTGCTTTGTGGAAAAGCGCTTGTTAGTCTTGGATCTCTAAAGGAAGGTTGGGAGTTGTGCACACAAGTGTGTTTTGTGTGGTTCGTTAAAGGCGAGAGTTTCAGATCCATGTAGGGTTTGCTTTGGAGATCTCGTGCTCGGTTCCTTGAGAAGTTGGACTCCGTGGTTGTTGTAAGGCTTGGGTTGAGGTGGTAAGGATACCGTGCTCGTGGTATCAAGTTGTTGCTTAGGCAAGATTTGTTAAGTTGAGCCTAAGCTTGGTTGGCGGATCTTCTTGTTGATCGTTGGTTGGAGCAGGTGGCCTTCCTAGGCCACGTGGTTTCGAGAGATGGTATAGCCGTGGACCCCGCGAAGATTGAGGCCGTGAGTTCATGGGCCAAGCCGACTTCGATTGCTTGAGATTCGCAGCTTTCTGGGTTTGGCGAGTTACTACCGTCGGTTCGTCAAGGACTTTTCGGCTTTAGCCTCGCCCCTCACTCGTCCTCGACGAGGAAGGGTGTCGAGTTTGTTTGGGACAAAGAGGTGTGATGAGAGCTTTGCGAGTGCTCAAGCGTAGTTTGACTTCAAAGACTGTTGGCGATCCCGGAGGGGACAGTGGTTTCGTGGTCTACGAAAGTGATGCTTCCAAGTTTGGATTAGGTTGTGTGTTGATGCAAAGACGGGAAGGTCATTGCCTATGCTTCCCGTCACCAAGCCGTATGAGCAGAACTACCCGACTCATGATATGGAGTTGGCGCAGAGTGGTGTTTGCACCAAGATTTGGAGGCATTACCGTATGGTGAGCGGATTCGTGATGTTTACCGATCACCGAGCCTCAAGTATCTCTGCTTACTCGTAAGGAGTTGAATATGAGGCGAGAGGAGATGGTTAGAGTTGGTAAAGGATTATGATCATGAGATTTTGTACCATCCGGTAAAGCCAATGTAGTGGCCGATGCTTTGAGTAGAAAGACGTCGCACTCTGCGGCGTTGTTGAGTTCCCCACCAGTTTGCGGAGAGAGAGTTCGAGCGGGCCGAGGTTGCGATGTTGTTGGGTGAGGTTACCGCCGAGGTAGCTCGATTGACTGCTCACCCGTCGATTAGCGCAAATGGATTATAGATGTACCAGTTAGGTGACCCCGCACTTAAGAGATTGATTGACGAGTTAGTGCTTGACGGTGACTTTGACTTTGTACATTCACGAGCATGGTGGGTTGACTTATAGAGGCCGGTTGTGCGTTCCGGATATTGCGGTTGCGCGAGCAGAGTTGCTCTCGGAGGCCCATTCCCTCTTTTGCTTGGCTCCCTGGGTACCAAGATGTATCAGACCTTAAGCGCACCTTACGGTGGATGGGAATGAAGAGAGATGTGGCGAGTTTGTCACCGGGTGTCTCACTTGTCGACAAATGAAGGCACCCAGCAGAGGCCACCGGTTTGTTGCACCCACCGAGTGTGCCCCCAGTGGAAATGGGAAGAGATCTCCATGGACTTTATCTCTGGTTTGCCAAGGACTCCGAGGAAGTTCTCTCGATTTGGGTGATAGTCGACCGTTTGACCAAGAGCGCACACTTCATTCCCGGTAGAGACACTTATACCGTGGAGCAAAGGGCGCAGCTTGTTTTTGGAGCAGATCATCCGTTATCATGGTGTGCCGGTGAGGATTGTGTCCGATCGTGACTCGCGGTTCACTTCTCGTTTCGAGAGCGCTCGAGAAGGGTTTGGGCACGAGTGCGATTCAAAGACAGCTTTTCACCCTCAAACGGATGGTCGACCGAGAGAGTGAATCGATTCTCGAGGATATGTTGAGGGCTTGTGTCTTTGGATTTCCCGAGCGATTGGGACCATGATTCGCACTTTCTGATGGAGTTTGCCTATAACAACGATTACGATCGACGATTCGAGATGGCTCCATTCGAGGCTTTGTATGGTAAGCGTTGTCGGTCCCCTGCAATGTTATGGGAAGAGGTTGGTGATAGACGTGTTTTTGGGTCCCGAGTTACTGCAGCTTGACCAATGGTGCAATCTGAGAAGATTAGAGCTCGTATGTTGACAAACAGAGCGAGCAGAAGAGTTACGCCGATGTTCGGCGCCGAGATTTGGAGTTTGAGGTTGGTCGCATGTGTTCCTTAAGGTCGCTCCGATGCGAGGTGTTCTGAGGTTTGCAAGCGTGGGAAGTTGAGTCCCCGCTTTGTTGGTCCGTTTGAGATCCTAGAGAGGATTGGCAGAGTTGCTTACCTGTTAGCCCTACCTCCGTCACTATCAGTGCATGCATAGTATTTTCCATGTATCGATGTTGAGGCAATATGTGCCGGACCCGTCGCACATTGTGGACTTTGAGCCTTTGCACCGAATGAGGATTTGAACTTCGAGGAGAAGCCGGTGAGGATCCTTGCCTTTGAGACCATGACGTTGCGTGTCGCGAGATTCGTTTAGTAAAGGTTCGATGGAAGAATCGGGGTTCGAGGAAGCCACTTGGGAGCGGGAAGACGAGATGAGATTGCATTACCCCCGAGTCATTTTACTGTTTAAGGACTTTCGAGGACGAAAGTCATAAAAAGGAGGGAATATTGTAGCGACCTGTGTTTTTCTTCCCGGTCTTCCAGGTATGCCCTAGGGGTAATTTGGTAATTTGGTCGGGCCGTCAGGGTCGTTTGTGTCTTTTCCAGTTACTAAAATTATTGGATGGTTTTTGTAGGTTTTGGAGGGGTTTGTGGTTTGGTTTGAGCAAGGTTTGATGCAAAAGTAAAAATAAAAGGGAATTGTGCTGCAGCTGGGGTTTGAACCCGGGTCTCCTAGGAAGCTTGTGGAGATGTGTACCAATTGAGCCATTAGTTGCTCTTGTTGCTCTTTCTGCATCACATCTTAGTTAACCTTGGATCTTTGGTGTTTGGTGCATTTGATTAAATGAAAAGGAATTAGGTTTGTTGTGTTTTCTTCTCCGAAAGAGTTGTGGCCGCCCAAGCTTTCTCCCAAGCTCTCCTTGCCGATTTCTTCATCCCCTTTGCAGCTCGAGACTCCATCATCATTCCGGGCTGTCCAGGTCTGCCCAGCTGCCGAGCCAGACGCTCAGATTCGACAAGCAGCTGCACCAGATCCGGCCGAGGATCAGCAGATCGCCTGTCGCAGCCCTGCCTTGCCGCCGCAGACGCCCTAGACCAGCCAAATGCACCAGATCCGGCCGAGGATCGCCAGATCGCTCGTCGCCGCCCCGTGTCCGTCGCCCGGATCGCCGCCGTCGCACCAGCTTTGTCGCGACGCCAGTCGCGGCCGAGGAAGCCATCGCCGAAGTCGCTCGCCGTCGTCGCCGCCCAGTACCGAAGCTCGCCCATTGCACGCGCCGCCCCGCCGCGCCCTCGCGCGTGTCCGCGCGCCCTCGCCGCGATCGCGACGCCGCCGCCGCGCGCCGCCGCCGCCGCTGAGTCCTTGGCTCGTCTGCCGTCAGTCCGTCACCGTGCTGCCTGGCGCCCATACAGCGCCCATCCGCTGCGCGCCATGCAGTGCTGGCAGCCAGCCTGCCAGCGCCAGCTCACCTGTGCCGCCTGCCAGCGGCGCCTTTGCTTCGTGTCGCGGTGCCGTGTGAGTGCTCCTCCAGCCGAGCCTCTTTGTTTTATTATATTTTTAGGGATATGGTTATGATTGTTACCATGTTTGTAGGTTCTCGATAGCTAGCTCCTGGAAGTGTTCGCAGCCCTAGGAATTTGTGTGTAAAGTCTTCCACCAAGGTAAGGATTTCTTACCGGGGTTGTGTGGACCTGCGATGTTCTATGTGATTGATGTTGAATGTTTGTTTGTGATTATTAGCATGTATAGTTTAGGTGCTCTGCTCAATTCTGATCGGCATGACTTCGTATGTTGTTCTTTCATGTTAGTCCATGCTAGGTTGTTCCGCTCGGCATGCTCATATTCATTCTTGTTCTGTAGTACCATGCTAGGTCTCATTGTATTCTTTCGAGCACGTATTGGATTGTTTGTTGATTGTTAAGGTAGGTTAGAATTCGGGTAGATAGCATCATCCGGCCCGATGCATAAAGTATCTTGCATCTATGGCAAGGACGTTCGAGACAGTTCTCCGTCCTTGGACCCCGTGAGGGATTAGCTATCCCAACCTGGTAGGCCCCGCAATCTTGGGTGAGGGTGGTAGTCTAAGCGATACCCCAACGATCGGGATGATGACTTGGCAATGCCTAGTCCCCGCAGCCGCGCGTCCTCGGCGTGTTCGGCAGTAGCCCTGATTGCCACTGTTAAGGTAAGGACGGCTTCTGGTGTAAGCCTACCATGACCCGTTCCTTAGCCTCAAAGTGCGGTGGTGCAGCCGACATAGTTCACGTGTCCGTGTCTCACACCCCTATGTCGCTGACACCGATCCGGTAGATTTAGTTAGGCGTGGTATCCGGATATGGGCAACTTGCCACTAGACCCGGCACCCCCATAGTCCAGAAGCACGCGTGCATGCTTGCTTACGCTCATTACAAATACGACCGAGAGAGCTCCTCGGGATCTTGAGCTAGTGCACCTTTCGTGTCGACGATGAGAGTGCTGAGGCCGACTCGTTTCGTATAGGGCGTATTGTGTGGTGGATTTATTTCGGACTAAGACCACGAGTTGGCATCCGAGGTCCAAGTGTGGACTTAAGCTATGTGCTCTATTCTGTGTTTATACTCATAGCTTGCGTACAATCTTCTAGATGATCATGTATATCGTATTGTACCCGGTTGGGGATTCTTACTTGAGTAATTCGTTACTCACCCTTATTCTGTGGTTTTCCACAGTAACCAAGGCGCGAGACAGATGGTCAAGGAGGAGCTGTGATCATGGAATCCTCTTTGTCATCTCGACCATTTTATTATATCATGACTCTTGACTTTTGTTATTTCCCTGAATGCATGTAGACGGGCACGGAGCCCTAGGATGTTTTCTTACGTTTTATGGATTCCAAAGATATTTGTACTTGTGGATTGTTTAAATGGTTTAAATAAATCTCTGATCGAGTATGCTTTTAGAAATGTATGTTTTGGTTGTTGAATGTTTCTGCTTTTTACTTGGGATCCAAATATATTTTTCATAATGTCTTTTATTTTCAACACATGCATTGGGGTAAAGGCCCATTTAGAGCCCCTTTTGGGTCTGGTCTTTACACTGAACCTCCGGGGCTCTTCAAGAACTCACACCGGGCTATCTCGTGCCGGGACTCCTCACTACGCGCTACAAATCGCGCTGGGTCTCCGCTCTCGATAGCTAAAGACCTCGCCATCAAAACTCTCATGGTGGAGCACACCCCTGCTCAAGGAGTCTCACTGAGGCGTGCTAGCCTCTACCCCTCCTCTAGGCAACTCAACCGCCAGGCCAACTCGCCTACGGGCCTAAACAACCACGGACGCGCCTCAACATCAACACGATCACCCAACTCCTCGGTCGGACATGCCAAGCGTCCCGCTCCTCCGAGTGCGATCAACATACCGGCGATCCAACAAAGCACCTCCACCCTCGACTAGGGGAAAACCAACAACTGAGCCACAAATGGCCTACGGGAGTCTAAACTCTACCTCCCTCTGAGTGCGATCAACATACTGGCGATCTACACAAAGCATAAAAGCTGGCCCACACTGAGGCTCTCACTGCTCATCAAACTGCTCGCACTGCGGAAAGTTGGCATGATGGCGCTCAAAGCCCAAACCAACAACGAGTCAGAATCTACTCGTCTCCGCTCCTCAACACTACACAAGGCATAAAAGCTAGATGAAAAGTATTGTAAATTCTTAACCCTTAGCTTAATGAACTCAGACAAACCTGACGGCCGTGGAGTGCTGATGATCATGGGAACAACAACCTACAAAGCAGTTTAGTCTCACGAATCTATGACTCGTGCTCGATACCAATCAGACGAACCCGACCCAAAACATGGTCCTAAACCTGGGTTCTCACTCAGCATGCAAGTTAAATATGATAACAAGCGGTTTAGTGCTCATATTTAAAAACCTTTCAAAACATATGAGAAGGGGGAACCCTTAAAACATAACCAACAATTTTTCTTTTAAACAAACCAACGAAGTAAAACAAGTCTGGCCAGTGTTTATAAAAACATACAATACAATTTAAACAACTTTTTAAACAATGTTCCCCTAGGACTCCTGTCCATCTACATGCTGAATAAACAATGCAATAATAAATGACAGAGTGCCGGCAACTCCCATGATCAATCAGCTCCCTCCGCTAGCCCTCCTGGTGTTGTCCCAAGTTTTCCATGAAAGATAAATAAGGGTGAGTATAAACATACTCAGTAAGAATCCCCAACCGGGGTACAATACAATACATCAGTCATCTAGCACCTCAACATGCAAGCAAACAGCTATCAACACAGATCATAGCTCAACGAGGTCACAAGGCAAGATCTGGAGTCATCGGAAGTCTCCTACTTCCGGCCTAATGATTGGTTACCCTGACCAATCCTGGGACATCATCGAGGTATCTTTCACTCGGGGGATTGTTCAGCTCAAAAACTGATCCCAAGGATGTCTTCAAGGGCCTCTTGCCCTTGCTAATCTGGACTTACGGGAGAATACCCGAAGTCTGGCTCTAAACTAGAAGGAATGGTGTACTCACGAACATTAGCCCGGGGGAGCTCTCCGAACCGGCGACTAAAGCGTGTGCGCGCACACCGCATGCTGCTGCAACCGGCGTAAATGTGGGGGCCTAAGGGAAAACTACGCGGGCCAGGTACGCATGCCTATGACTCGGAAGCGGTGCCACTGATCACAGTAGCGCGAGGCCCTCGGCGCTCATCTATGCAGCCTGAACCACCGACCTGAATCTAAGAACCGGCCAAGGTAGGCTTACACCGTTGGCAGGGTTCCGCTCTAGCAGGCTACAAACTAGGCATACGCCAATGAGGTAGCTAATTCTCATTGGCTGCCGGGAGGGGGGAGAAAAAGCAATGTACGTTATGCTTTGCTCTATTTCCGACCAGTGAGGACAAAGTACGTTATGTCCGCTCTCAACCCCTGAAGCAATGCTTCGCTTTACTCCCGGTCGGTGGGGACAAAGTACGTTATGTCCGCTCTCAGCCTCTTGATGATGACAAACCCTACAACTCTATCTAAGAGTACAGAGCAAATAAATGATTCATGGCTAGCAAGGAATGACCGACATCAATCACATTTACCTAGCATGATACTACAAACTTAAGCAGGAATCATAAGCATGCTGGAAGAACAAACCTAGCATGGCACTAACATGTAAAATCAAGCAAACATGCTAGCAAGACATCAAACATAGCTGCCCTATCAATAACATGCTCATAACAATCAGCTAGCATACAAGGCACAATCATGATATATCGCAGGGTCCACACAACCACGGTAAGAAATCCTTACGTGGAACAAGCAACAAATAATTACAAATCAACAAGCCAATCAAGCGACCCTCGAGCCTCTAATCGAACCCGAACAGCCTAAACATCAAATAAAGCACCCAAATCAAATACATAAAACACCCCAATTAAATCCATAACCAGCAGCCAACAAATCAGGGCCCAACGAAGAAAAGACTCGGGAAATACCATCCGAGAAGCCACAAGGCTCGGGCCAACCAACACACAACAGGGCAGGCTGGGCGCAGGGCAGGCGCAGGCATGGGCGCTGGGGCGCGGAGGCTGCGCGCGGGCGATCTGGGGCGAGGCAAGGGCGCGCTAGCGCGGGCTCGACTCAGCTGGGCGACGGCGTGCGATGCGACTCGGCACAGGGGACGACGCGCGGGCGCGAGCGACACGAGCTACAGGGACACGCGGGTGAGGCGATGCGACGCGACGGATATAGGGACGCTCGGCCTCGGCACGGTGAGCTACAGGGCACACGACTAGGCACAGGGCAGGGCGGCACCGACCTGGGCGACACGGGGCTGGGGCGAGGTCAGGCGACGCGGGGATACCGGCGACGCGACTTCGGCCTGATCAAGGGATGGATGGAGCTGGGCGCTGCAGGCACCGCGGCGCGGGCGGGCTTTCTTTGGGTGGTGAGCTGGGGCTCGGGCTTAGGCGAGCTGGGCGGCCAGGGTTGGGCGACCAGGGCTGGCTCGGGCTGGGAGGGGTGAGGGCTCGGGCTGGAGGAGAAACAGAGGGAGAAAAATGGAAAAAATGGGAAAAAAGGAAAAATGGGGAAAATGGGGATTTTGGGGATTTTTTCTCTTATTATTAATTTTATCCTTAAATTCCATCCTTATCCAAATATCCATTTTATCCAATTTTTAAATACCCTTAAAAAATCCTTACAATCCCATTTCCCGGCTTCCTCCTTCGAGACCCGACTGAAGCAACCTTTTCCAATAAACAAATCTCACTTAAATCAACCTCCCATATCAATACTAAGGGCCCGGGCTCGAATCCCAAAGGAAACACCCAAACAACCATAACTTTGCCCAAAACCCAAATCACAACCGAACTTCCAAACGAATAGCCCAAACATCTGGGGACGCACAGCCACCAACAAACAAACCTCGACAAAGGCCGGAGCTGCCTCGAAGCCCTGAAAATCCACAAATTCTGCCCGGGGAGAAAAAAGACCAAAATACCCCTAAGGGTCAAAACAGCTCTAACGGCCCAACCGAACCACTGAATCTGAACAGAGTTAGTGCTGATGGAGATTTTGACTTAGTATATTCACCAGACAGTGGGTTGACTTACAGAGGCCGGTTGTGTGTTCCGGATGTTGCAGGATTGCGTGCAGAGTTGCTCTCAGAGGCCCACAGTTCTCTGTTTCCTTGGCACCCCGGGGGTACCAAGATGTATCAGGACCTTAAGCAGACATTCTGGTGGATGGGTATGAAAAGAGATGTTGCGGAGTTTGTCAGTCGGTGTCTCACTAGTCAGCAAGTGAAGGCACCCAGGCAGAGGCCAGCCGGTTTGTTGCAGCCACTGAGTGTGCCTCAGTGGAAATGGGAAGAGATCTCCATGGACTTTATTTCTGGTTTGCCGAGGACTCTGTGGAAGTTCTCTGTAAGAACCCGACCCGAAATACGGTCCTAAACCAGGTTCTCACTCAACATGCAAGTTAAATATGATAACAAGCAGTTTAGTGCTCATATTTAAAAACCTTTCAAAACATATGAGAAGGGGGAACCCTTAAAACATAACCAACAATTTTCATTTAAGCAAACCAACGAAGTAAAACAAGCCTAGCCAGTATTTATAAAAACTATCAAAACAGTTTAACACAACTTTTAACAATGTTTCCCCTAGGACTCTTGTCCATCTACATGCTGAATAAACAATGCAATAATAAATGACAGAGTGCCGGCAGCTCCCATGATCAATCAGCTCCCTCCGCTAGCCATCCTGGTGTTGTCCCAAGTTACCTGAAAGATAAATAAGGGTGAGTATAAACATACTCAGTAAGAATCCCCAACCGGGGTACAATACTGTACATCAGTCATCTAGCACCCTAGCATGCATGCAAACATCTACCAACACAGATCATAGTTCAACGAGCTTACAAGGCAAGATCTGGAATCTTCGGAAGTCTCCTACTTCCGGCCTAATGATTGGTTATCCTAACCAATCCCGGGACATCTTCGAGTGTCTTTGTCCCTCGAAAAGTTGATCAGCTCAAGAACTGATCCCAAGGATGTCCTCAAGGGCCTTTTACCCTTGCTAACAAATCTGGACTTATCGGAGAGTACCCGAAGTCTGGCTCTAAACTGGAAGGAATGGTGTACTCACGACATTAGCCCGGGGGAGCTCTCCGAACCGGCGACTAATGCGTGTGCACGCACACCGCATGCTGCTGCAACCGACGTAAATGTGGGGGCCTAAGGACAAACTACGCGGGCCAGGTATGCATGCCTAAGACTCGGAAGCGGTGTCACTGATCACAATAGTGCGAGGCCCTCGGCACTCATCTGTGCATCATGTACCACCGACCTGAAGCTAAGAACCGGCGAGTGGGCTTACTTACACCGCTAAGGTGGTTCTCGCTCTAGCGAGCTACAAACTAGGCTTACACCGATGTGGGTAGCTAAATCCACATCGGCGGCCGGGGGGGGAAGCAATGTACGTTATGCTTCGCGCGCTCTTGTAAAGACCCAACCCGAAAACGGTGCTAAACCTAGATCTTTACTCAGCATGCAAGTGAAAAGCATAGAAGGACCCAACCAGGGTCGGTTTGTAAAACTTTTCAAATATAAGAGTGGAAAACATTAAAAACAAAGTAAACATTCATTAGGCAAAAACGAACCATTCAAATTAAAAACAAAGGATCGATCAAGATTTTCCTTAAAAACATAAAATAGTTCAAATCATAAGTTTTCCCTACGGACCCAAGTCCAACTACATGTCAAATCAAAAACAAGAAAATAAGACACGCACAGAGTGTCGGCGGCATCCATGATCTCGGCTCCCTCCGCTCCGCCTAGCCGCTTTGTCCCCCAAGTTACCCGTGGAAGAAACCACAATAAGGGTGAGTATAAACATACTCGGTAAGAATCCCCGACCGCAGTGCGATACGATGCAATCAATCATCTAGCAACCTAGTACACATACAAACAAGCTTATCAACAAGGATCTCAAATTAAACGAGCTCACAAGGCAAATCGAGTCCTCGGAAGTCTCCTACTTCCGACCTAATGATTGGTTCTCATAACCAATCCCGGGACATCTCCGAGGGTCTTTCTCCTCGGCCAATTGATCACCTCAAAAACCGATCCCAAAGATGTCCGACACCCTCGGCGTCTTTCTCCTCGACCAATTGATTAGCTCAAGAGCCAATCCCAATGGGTGTCCTCAAGGGCCTCTTACCCTCGCTATAAATCTGGACTATCGGGAGAGTACCCGAAGTCTGGCTCTAAACTGGAAGGAACTGGTCTACTCACGAACATTAGCCCGGGGGAGCTCTCCGAACCGGCGACTAAAGCGTGTGCGCGCACACCGCATGCTGCTGCAACCCGCGTAAAATGTGGGGGCCTAAGTACAAACTACGCGGGCCAGGTACGCATGCCTATGACTCGGAAGCGGTGTCACTGAACACAGTAGTGCGAGGCCCTCGGCACTCATCTGTGCAGCCTGTACCACCGACCTGAAGCTAAGAATCGGCCAAGGTAGGCTTGCACCGGTGGCAAGGTTTTGCTCTAGCAGGCTACAAACTAGGCTTAAGCAAATGAGGTAGTTAATTCCTCATTGGCTGCCGGGGGGAAGCAATGTACGTTAGGCTTCGCTCAACTCCCGATCGGTGGGGACAAGGTACGTTATGTCCGCTCTCAGCCTCTAGATGATGACAACCCTACTACACTAGCTAGAGTACAGAGTAAACGATTCCTGGCTAACATACACAATAATCATCAATCATACCTAACCTAGCATGGAACTACGAACTTAAAGCAGGAATCTCAAGCATGCTGGAAGAACAATCCTAGCATGGCACTAACATGTACAAACAAGCAAACATGCTAGCAAGAATGCAATCACAAGCTATCCTATCCACTAATCATGTTCATAGAAGTAAACATTCATATAAGGTACAATCAAGAAAGCATCGCAGGGTCCACACAACCACGGTAAGGAATCCTTACCTGGAAACAAGTGGAAGATAGCTATCACGAATCAAATAAGACCCTCGAGCTTTATAACAAACCCGAGCAACCTAGGCATAATAAAAGCATCCTAATTAAATATACAGCAGCCAGCAGCTTAAAAATCTAAATGGGAAAAGGCTTGAGAATTACCAACCGAGAGGACACGGGCTCTCGGCAGTAAGGGGCAGGTTTGGGCGCTGCTGGTGCGGCAGGGACGCGGGCGCTGGGCGCACGGCAAGGCAGGCGGACACACTGGAGTGGGCGCGCGGCAAGGCGAGCGGACGCGAGAGCGGCGCGCAGACGGCACTGCGACGTCTGGGCAATGCAGCGCGCGATCGGGCGTGCGGAGGCGACGCGCGAGCGAGCGGGCTCGCAGGGACGGCGCGCGGCCGAGCGTCGGGTCTGCTGGGCGAGGCTCGGTGCAATACGGTGCTGGGCGGCCGCGAGCGACGTCGGGCGGTGTTGGGCGTGCGATGGCGGGGTGTCTGGACTGCAGACGAGCGGTGGCTGGGCGAGGCAAGGGGCTGAGCAGCCTGGTGCGGTCTGGGCGGCGCAGTGGCTGGCTGAGCGGGCAGGTGTGGTGCGGTGTGGCTGGGGTGGTTCGGCTGGGTGGTGCGGCTGGGTTAGGGTGGCTCGGTTTTTAGGAGAGAGGGAGAGAGAGAGAGAGAGAGAGAGAGAGAGAGAGTGCGGCTACCAAGGGAACAAAGAGGGCTTTCCCTAATTTCCTTCTTTTCCTATTTTAAAAGGGTTAGGAGACCTAAAATTCCCTTCCCAAGGCTTTCTCTTGCGGGTCCTGGCTAAAGAAATTCTTTTCTTTTTAACTAAAACTCTTTTCTAAAACTCCAAATTCACCATTTTAGGGCAAGGGTTCAAACCCCAATGGACCAACTAATTTCCAATTAATTTTGCTATTAACCGAAATGTCTCCGAACTTCTAATCAACTAACCCAAACTCCTTGGGTCTTGCAACCAACATCAATCAAGCCTCAACGAAGGCCGAAATGACCCTGAAGCCCTGAAAATCCTCAACCTCTGACCGGGGAGCAAAAGACCAAAATACCCTTAAAGGTTAAAAAGCTCTAACGGCCCAACCGATTGCCCCAATTACAACCGAGTACACAGAAACCGGAATGGAAAACTGGGCCGTTACAATACTCCCTCCTTAAAAGACTTTCGTCTCCGAAATTCCTAAGACTGGAACAGCTCCGGGTAATGAGTCATCATCTCATCCTCTAGCTCCCACGTCGCTTCCTCTGACCTCTGATGCCTCCAAAGAACCTTTACTAAACTTATCTCCGGGTTGCGCAATACCTTGCGCTCATAAGCCAAAATCTGCACGGGCTTCTCCTCGAAGGATAAATCTTTACTCAACTCTAATGGCTCATGCTCTAGCACATGCGTCGGATCTGCCACGTACTTTCTCAGCATCGAAACCTGACGGCCGTGGAGTGCTGATGATCATGGGAACAACAACTTACAAAGCAGGTTAGTCTACAGAATCTATGACTCTGTGCTCTGATACCAACTGTAAGAACTCGACCCGAAATACGGTCCTAAACCAGGTTCTCACTCAGCATGCAAGTTAAATATGATAACAAGCGGTTTAGTGCTCATATTTAAAAACCTTTCAAACATATGAGAAGGAGGAACCCTTAAAACATAACCAACAATTTTCATTAAAGCAAACCAACGAAGTAAAACAAGCCTGGCCAGTATTTATAAAAACTATCAAAACAGTTTAACACAACCTTTAACAATGTTTCCCCTAGGACTCCTGTCCATCTACATGCTGAATAAACAATGCAATAATAAATGACAGAGTGCCTAGCGGCTCCATGATCAATCGGCTCCTCCGCTAGCCATCCTAGTGTTGTCCCAAGTTACCTGAAAGATAAATAAGGGTGAGTATAAACATACTCAGTAAGAATCCCCAACCGGGGTACAATACGATACATCAGTCATCTAGCACCCTAGCATGCATGCAAACAGCTACCAACACAGATCATAGCTCAACGAGCTTACAAGGCAAGATCTGGAATCTTCGGAAGTCTCCTACTTCCAGCCTAATGATTGGTTATCCTAACAAATCCCGGGAAATCTTCGAGGGTCTTTGTCCCTCGGAAAGTTGATCAGCTCAAGAACTGATCCCAAGGATGTCCTCAAGGGCCTCTTACCCTTGCTAACAAATTTGGACTTACGGGAGAGTACCCGAAGTCTGGCTCTAAACTGGAAGGAATGGTGTACTCACGACATTAGCCCGGGGGAGCTCTCCGAACCGGCGACTAACGCGTTTGCGTGCACACCGCATGCTGCTGCAACTGGCGTAAATGTGGGGGCCTAAGGACAAACTACGCGGGCCAGGTATGCATGCCTAAGACTCGGAAGCGGTGTCACTGATCACAGTAGTGCGAGGCCCTCGGCACTTATCTATGCAGCATGTACCACCGACTGAAGCTAAGAACCGCCAGGCGAGCTTACACCGCTAAGCGGGGTTCTCGCTCTAGCAGGCTACAAACTAGGCTTACGCCGATGTGGGTAGCTAAATCCACATCTGCGGCCGGGGGGGAAGCAATGTACGTTATGCTTCGCGCGCTCTACTCCTGACCGGTGGGGACAAAGTACGTTATGTCCGCTCTCAGCCTCTGGATGATGACAAACCCTACAACTCTAGCTAAGGGTACATAGAAAAATGATTCCTGGCTAGCAAACAATAACCGACATCAAACACACTTACCTAGCATGATACTACGAACTTAAGCAGGAATCATAAGCATGCTGGAAGAACAAACCTAGCATGGCACTAACATGTACAATCGGGCAAACATGCTAGCAAGAGATCAATCATAGCTGCCCTATCACTATCATGCTCATAACAGTAAACAAGCATACAAGGCACATCATGATAATATCGCAGGGTCCACACAGCCACGGTAAGAAATCCTTACCTGGAACAAGCAGAAAATAATTTATCACAAATCAACAAGCGACCCTCGAGCCTCTAATCGAACCCGAACAACCTAAGCATTTAATTAAAACACCCTAATTAAATACATAATCAGCAGCCAACAAATCAGGGCCCAAAGGAGAAAAGACTCGAGAAATACCATCCGAGAAGCCACAAGGCTCGGCCAAACCAACACAGCTGCGCAGGTTGTCGGCAGCAAAGGAGGCTGGCTGGGCGCTGGGCACAGGCGCAGACGCGACAAGGACACGAAAGCGCTGGCACGGGCGCGACTGGGCGAAGGCGTGCGGTGCAGCTCGACACAGGGAACGGTGCGCTGGCGCGAACTCGGTGAGCTACAGGGACGCACGACTCGGCACGACGAGCTACAAGGACGCGGTACGGCTCGGCACAGTGCAGGGCGATCTGGCGCAGAGAGGCCTGGGCGACACGGATCTGGGCGACGCGGGGCCTGGGCGGGGCTGAGCGACACGGCTGGGTCTGGGCGAACAGGGGCTGGGCGGCCTGGCATTGTGCGCGATTGGGTTGGGCGAGCTGGGCTAGGGCTCGGGCTGGGGTTGGGCGAGCTGGGGGGCTGGGGCTCAGGTTGGGTGAGAGGGAGAGAGAGAGAGAGAGAAAAAAAGGGAAAAAATGGGGATTTAAAAAAAAAGGGATTTTTCTTTATTTATTTTCCTTATTTTCCAACCTTATCCAAATATAAATAAGCATTAAAATCCCTAAAATCCCATTCTCGGCTTCCTCTTCGAGACCCGGCTGAAGCAAACCTTTTCCAATAAATAAAACTCACTTAAATCAACCTCCCAATTTAACATTAAGGGCAAAGGCTCAAATCTCAATGGAAACACTCAAACAACCATAAGTTTGCCAAAACCCAAATCGCTTCCAAACTTCCAAACGACTAGCCCAAACATCTCGGATCTTGCAACCAACAACAAACAAGCCTCGACAAAGGCAGGAGCGACCTTGGAATCCTGAAAATCCACAAATCCTGCCCGGGGAGCAAAAAGACCAAAATACCCCTAAGGGTTAAAATAGCTCTAACGACCCAACCGAACAACTGAATCTAAACCGGAAGCACCTCAAAAACTGGAATAGAAAACTGGGCCGTTACATTCTCTCAGATCTGGGTGATAGTCGACCGTTTGACTAAGAGCGCACACTTCATTCCCGATAGAGACACTTATACCGTGGAACAGTGAAAGCAGTTGTTTTTGGAGCAGATCATTCGTTATCATGGTGTGTCTGTGAGGATTGTATCTGACCGTGACTCGCGGTTCACTTCTTATTTCTAGAGAGCACTCCAGAAAGGTTTAGGCACTGAGTGCAGTTTCAGCACAACTTTTCACCCTCAGACAGATGGACAGACTGAGAGGGTGAACCAGATTCTCGAGGATATGTTGAGGGCTTGTGTGTTGGACTTCCCGGGAAGTTGGGACCAGTATCTGTATCTGATGGCGTTTGCCTACAACAACGATTATCGATCGACGATCTGGATGGCTCCATTCGAGGCTTTGTACGGTAAGCGTTATCGGTCCCCGTGTTTTGGGAAGAGGTTGGTGATAGGCGTGTTTTGGGTCCCGAGTTGCTGCAGCTTGAATAATGGAGCAATCACGCGAAGATTAGAGCTCGTATGTTGACAAACTCGGAGCAGCGTAAAGAGTTACGTCGATGTTCGGCGTCGAGATTTAGAGTTTGAGGTTGGACATCATGTGTTCCTAAAGGTTGCTTCGATACGAGGTGTTTTGAGGTTTGGTAAGCATGGGAAGTTGAGTCCCCGTTTTGTTGGTCCGTTTGAGATTTTGGAGAGGATTGGCAGAGTTGCCTATCGGTTAGCTCTACCTCCGTCATTGTCAGCGGTGCACAGTGTGTTTCATGTATCGATGTTGAGGCAGTATGTGCCAGACCCGTCGCACATTATGGACTTTGAGCCTTTGCAGCTGAATGTGGATTTGAGCTTCGAGGAGAAGCCAGTGGGGATCCTTACCTTTGAGACAAAGACGTTGCGTAATCGCGAGATCCGTTTGGTAAAGGTTCAGTAGAGGAGTCAGAGTTCCGAGGAAGCCACTTGGGAGCGGGAAGACGAGATGAGATTGCACTACCCTGAGTTGTTCCAGTCTTAAGGACTTTCGAGGACGAAAGTCATTAAAAGGAGGGAATATTGTAACGGCCCAGGTTTTCATCCCGGTCTTCCAGGTATGCACTAGGGGTATTTTGGTAATATGGTCGGGCCGTCAGGGCCGTTTATGTCATTTTCTAGTTGCTAAAATTATTGGATGGGTTTATGTAGGTTTTTAGGCTTTGTGGATGGGTTTGAGCAAGGTTTGATGCAAAAGTAAAAATAAAGGAAAATTGTGTTGTAGCTGGGATTCGAACCCGGGTCTCCAGGAAAGCCTGTGGGGATGCGTGCCAGTTGAGCTATTGAGAGCTCTTGTTGCTCTTTTCGCGTCATATCTTGGTTAGCCTTGGTTCCTTGGAGTTTTGTTGCATTTGGTTAAATGAAAAAGAAATTAGGTTTTTGTTATCTCTTCTCCAAAACTCTCCTTGCCGTCCAAGCTTGTTCTCCCTAGTTCCCCAAGCCGATTTTCATCCCCTTTGCAACTCCGTAGTTCGATTCTGGGTAAGTTTCTTCGTCTCTTCGTCTTCTCCGATTTGGATTCTTGCTGGCCGAATGTAAGAAGAGGAGCTTGTGTGTGTGTGTGTCTAGTGCAAACCCGTAGAGGAAGCCCAAAGAAGAGCCAGATCGCCATTGCAAAGACGCCCAGTGTCGTTGTGCGGCCGCCCGGATCGCCCGACTCCATCGCTCCCTATCGCGCGCAGCAGCAGACGCCAGGCCGCCCAGATCGCCCGTCGCAGCCCAGCACGCCCAGATCACCCGCGCGCGTCCTCGCTCCACCGCCTGTCCGTGCGCGCCTAGCCGAGCCTGTTTGTTTTGTTATATTTAGGCTTATAGATTATGATTATTATTGTGGTTGATAGGTTCTCGTTAGCTAGCTCGGGATTGATCGCAGCTTAGGTTTTTGTGTGTAGAAGCCTCCCGACAAAGGTAAGGATTTCTTACCGGAGTTGTGTGGGCCCTGCGATATTATATGTGATTGCTGTTTGTATGCTTGTTTTTGTTTATCAACATGTTTAGTGATAGGTGCTCTGTTCTGAATTCCCGACTGGCATGTTTTCTTATGTTGTTTCTCATGTTAGTCCATGCTAGGTTGTTCCATTCTGGCATGCTCGTATTTGTTCTTGCTTCGTAGTATCATGCTAGGTTCATTGTATCTGTTGAGCACGTATTGGATTGTTTTGGATTGTTTGTTGTTGATATTATAGTTTAGAGTTCAGGTAGGTAGCATCATCCGGGTCGGGTGCATAACGTAACTTGCATCCACGACATGGACGTACGAGACGGTACTCCGTCCTTGATCCCGTTAGGGTTTAGCTAACCCTAACGGCTGGCCCTGCAATCTTGGGTGAGGGTGGCAGACTGTTAAATGCCCCAACGGTCGGGATGATGACTTGGCATTGCCTCGCCCCGGCGATCGGCACGTCCTCGGCGTGTTCGGCCGTAGCCCTTGATTGCCACTGTTAGGGCAAGGACGGCTTCTGGTGTAAGCCTACCACGACCGGTTCCTTTAGCCTCAAAGCGGTGGTTCAGCCGACATAGTTCACGTGTCCGTGTCTCACACCCCTATGTCAGTGACACCGATCCAGAGATTTAGTCAGGTATGGTGACTGGACCTGGGCAGCTTGCCACTAGACCCGGCACCCCCCATAGTTTGCAGTAGCATGCGATGCGCGCTTAAGCTCAGTACAACGCCGACTGGAGAGCTCCTCGGGATCTTGAGCTAGTGCACCTTTCGTATCGACAGTAGACAGGCTGAGGCCGAGACTTTTTTCTCGTATAGGGCGTATTATGTGGTGGATTTTCCGGACTAAGACCCTGAGTTGGCATCCGAGGTTTATAAGTGGATTTAAGCTATGTGCTCTATTCTGTGTTTATATTCATAGCTTGCATACCTTTCTGCTAGATGACCATGTATATCGTATTGTACCCCGGTTGGGGATTCTTACTGAGTAATTCATTACTCACCCTTATTTTTGTGGTTTTCCTCATGTAACCAAGGTGCGAGACAAGATGGCTGAAGGAGGAGCTGTGATCATGGGAACCAGCTGTTCATCTCTGATTTTATGTTATGACTCTTTGTCTTTTCTTTTCCTCTGAATGCATGTAGCCGGGCACGGAACCCTAGGTTGTTTTCTGAATGTTTTTACGGATTCCAGTACTGTTGTAACACTAAAAGTTTTGAATGCTTTAATAAATCTCTTATTAGAGTAAACTTTTGGAAACGTATTTATCTTGAAACAAGTGCTTGGAGACAGGGACAGGTTTCATGAATTTGTATTGACTTTAAATTGAATGTTTGAAAGATTTAGTTTTTAATTGGAATCCGAAAGTCATTTATGCATATTGTCTTTTACTTTGAATACATGCATTGAGGTAAAGGCCCATTTTGAGCCCCTTTTGGGTCGGGTCTTTACATGTGCACAACTCCCAACCTTCCTTTAGAGAACCAAGTCTCACAAGCACTTTCTAAGAGGAACAACAACCAACTCCTGGTAGAAATACAGTCAACCAAAGGAACACCAAAAGTTCGATCTCCTCACGATACTCGAAGCTGTGGCAACCTTGCTCTACTAAAGCATAACAATGCCAAACCGAACTTACCTTATACCAAGTGTGCTTACATTTAAGGCGTCCAACTCCTCTCATAAGGCATCCTACTCATCTCATAGGCATCCAACTCGCCTCATAGGCATCCAGCTCATCTCATAGGCATCCAACTCATCTCATAGGCATCCAACTCATCTCATAAGCATCCAACTCATGGCCCCTCTGCTGGACCAAACTCGCATCTACGATGCTCAACTCTCCTAAGATTTATGCACTCAAAGGTAGTCGACCACACTACCACCCACATAGATCTCCTAGCCTTAGCACTAGCATGAGACTCACACGCACTAACACTTATAAACCTTCAACCTGCTGACGCACTCTTACCCCGATAACATTGGGAAGAGGCTCCTGCTCCTCACGAACGACCTTCGCTTGTAGTCCTGCGACTACCACTGAACTAGCCCTCTTGCACGACCTAAACAGGTGCAACTGCCACAAACGGGTTCAAAGGCTAAAGGAGTGCTGAACTCTGGACGAGTTACAGAACCATCTGTTCCACTCGTGCCAAACTCAGGCTTGAACCAGACTTAGTGCCAAAGCGGCACACCAACCAATGCACCTCAAGTGCCACTACTACCAAATCCACGTCTTACTACAAATGGTGTAAAGACCCGACCCGAATGGGGTCCAAAATAGGCCCTTACCTCAATGCATGTGTTCAAAACTTAAAGACAATATGCAGGAATGGTTTTTGGATTCTAAGTGAAAACTAAAACATTCAAACAACTATTTAGAAAATCAATACAAAATTTCTGAAACCTATCCCTGTTTCCAAGCACCTGTTCCAAGGCAAATACATTTCCAAAACTCACTCTGATAAGAGATTTATTTAAAACATTCAAAACTTTCCAATAGTTACAACTGTGCTAGAATCCAGAAAATCAGTCAGAAAACAACCTAGGGCTTCGTGTCCAACTACATGCATTCAGAGGAACATAGACATAAACTCAGAGTTCAACAACGGGTTTCCATGATCACAGCTCCTCCTCCAGCCATCCTGTCTCGCACCATGGTTACCTGTAGAAGACCACAAAATAAGGGTGAGTAACGAATTACTCAGTAAGAATCCCCAACCGGGGTACAATACGATATACATGGTCATCTAGCAGAAAGGTATGCAAGCTATGAATATAACACACAGAAGAGAGCACATAGCTTAAATCCACACATAAACTTCGGATGCCAACTCAGGGTCTTACTCCGGAATAATCCACCTCATGATACGATCCTATACGAGAAACAAGTCCCGGCCTCGGCCTGCTCATCAAGCGATACGAAAAGGCGACCGCTCACAATCCCGAGGAGCTCTCCGATCGGCGCTTGTAATGAGCGTATCGCGCCACCGCATGCTACGCGCAAACCATGGGGTGCCGGGTCTAGTGGCAAGCCGCCTGTGTCCAATCACCATGCCTAACTAAATCTCGGATCGATGTCACCGACATACGGGTGTGAGACACGACACGTGAACTATGTCAACTTTGAACCACCGCACCTGAGGCGAAGGAACCGGTCGTGGTAGGCTTACACCAGGAAGCCGTCCTTGCCCTAACAGGTGGCAATCAAGGGCTACTATCGAACACGCTGAGGACGTGCCGACTGCCGGGGACAAGGCAATGCCATGTCATCATCCCGACCGTTGTGGCATTTAACAGTCTGCCGCCCTCACCCAAGATTGCAGGGCCTACCGGTAGGGTTAGCTAAACCCTAACGGGGTCCAGGGATGGAGTACTGCCTCTTACGTCCCTGCCGTGGATGCAAGGTACTTTATGCATCCTGGCCCGGATGATGCTACCTACCATATCTCAACCTATAACAGATACAGCAAACAATCCAATACGTGCTCAACAGATACAACGAATCTAGCATGATACTACGAAGTAAGAACAGATAACGAGCATGCCAGAACGGTACAACCTAGCATGGACTAACATGAGAAACAACATAAGAAATCATGCCAGTCTGAAATTCAGAAGAGAGCACCTATCACTAAACATGTTGATAAACACAACAAGCATACAAACAACAATCACATATAATATCGCACGGCTGACGAGCGGACCGGCAGTCGCGACGGGCGAGGCCGCTCATTGGTGCGAGGTTTATCATGACGTGGGCGTCTTTGAGGCGCATGGCTTGCCGGCGCGTAGACACGATCATCGGGATCAGAATGACCCGACCCGAATGGGGTTCTAAAATAGGCCTTTACCTCAATGCATGCAATCAAAAACTAAAATCAAAATGCAAAATGGTGTTTCAGATTCTAAGTAAAAACTAAAACATAAACATCCATTTAAAGTCAACATAAATTCTTGAAACCTGTCCCTGTTTCCAAGCACCTATTCCAAGACAATACATTTCCAAAACTCACTTTGATCAGAGATTTATTTACAACATTCAAGCTTTCCAATAGTTACAACAATGCTAGAATCCGGAAATACATTCAGAAAACAACCTAGGGCTCCGTGCCCAACTACATGCATTCAGAGGACATTTAAAACATAAAAACATAAATACAAGACTCAGAGTTTGAACAACGGGTTTCCATGATCACAGCTCCTCCTCCAGCCATGCTGTCTCGCACCATGGTTACCTGTGAAAAACCACAAAATAAGGGTGAGTAACGAATTACTCAGTAAGAATCCCCAATCGGTGTACAATACGATACATCAATCATCTAGCAAACTAGCACATATGCAAACAGCTACCAACACAGATGATAGCTCATCGAGCTTACAAGGCAAGATCTGGAATCCTCGGAAGTCTCCTACTTCCAGCCTAAAGATTGGTTATCCTAACCAATCCCGGGACATCTCTGAGGGTCTTTCTCCCTCGGCCAGATGATCAGCTAAAAAACCGATCCCAAAGACGTCCTAAGGGCCTCTTACCCTTGCTAATAAATCTGGACTATCGAGACAGTACCCAAATCTGGCTCTAAACTGGAAGGAACTGGTGTACTCACGACATTAGCCCGGGGGAGCTCTCCGAACTGGCGACTAACGCGTGTGCGCGCACACCGCATGCTGCTGCAACCAGCGTAAATGTGGGGGCCTAAGTACAAACTACGCGGGCCAGGTACTCATGCCTAAGACTGCAAGCGGTGTCATCGATCACGAGAGCGAGGCCCTCGACACTCATCTGTGCAGCCTGTACCACCGACCTGAAGCTAAGAATCGGCCAAGGCAGGCTTGCACCGTTGGCAGGGTTCCGCTCTAGCAGGCTACAAACTAGGCTTAGGCCGAAGTGGTAGCTAAATCCAAATCGGCGGCCGGGGGGGGGGGGGAAGCAATGTAGGTTATGCTTCGCTCTACTCCCGACCGGTGGGGACAAAGTACGTTATGTCCGCTCTCAGCCTCTGGATGATGACAAACCCTACTACACTAGCTAAGAGTACAAAGTAAATGATTCCTGGCTAGCAAACAAGAATCAACATAAATCACACTTACCTAGCATGATACTACGAACTTAAAACAGGAATCATAAGCATGCTGGAAGAACAAACCTAGCATGGCACTAACATTTACAATCAGGAAAACATGCTAGCAGGAGATCAATCATAGCTGCCCTATCACTATCATGCTCATAACAGTCAACAAGCATACAAGGCACATCATGATAATATCGCAGGGTTCACACAACTCCGGTAAGAAATGCTTACTTGGTCGGAAGGCAACAACACACAAGAAACCTAAGCTGCGATCGAACCCGAGCAACCTAATGTGAACCTAACAAACACAACAATAATCACAATCCATAGGCCTAAATATAATAAAATAAACAGGGCTCGGCTCGGTAGCAACTCACGAGGCGCGGCGACACGCTGTGAGCGAGCTACTACATCGCGAGGCAAATTCTTGGCGCCAAAGGCGCAGACACGGACGCTGGGGCTCGAGCTCGGCTAAGCGAAGACGTGCGGCGCGGCTAGGCACAGGGACGGCGCCCGGGCTGGCGACGCGGCGAGCTACAGGGACGCGCGCGGGGCGACGCGACGCGACGGCTACAGGGACGCGCGGGCTGGCACGACGAGCTACAGGGGAAGCGCGATCTGGCAAGAGGCGGCTCAGATATGGGCGACTCAGGCGCTGACGAGACGGCCTGGCGCGGGGATGAGCGACGCGCACCTTCGTCGGGCGGCTCGGCACTATCTTGTGCGGTCATTGGCCACCAGAAAGGCTTGGGCTTGGGCGACCTGGGCGAGCAGAGCTGGGGCTCGGGCTTGAGCGACCTAGGCTAGCAGAGCTGGGGCTCGGGCTGGGCTCGGGGGGGAGAGAGAGAGAGAGAGAGAGAAAGAGAGAGAGATAAACAAAAAGGGAAAATGGGATTTTTCCTATTTTTCCAATCTTATCCACTTTTAAATAACCTTAAAATCCCTAAAATCCCATTCCCCGGCTTCCTCCTTCGAGACCCGACCGAAGCAATCTTTTCCAATAAATAAAACTCACTTAAATCCAACTCCCAAATCAACACTAAGGGCCTGGGCTCGAATCCCAAAGGAAGCACTCAACCAACACTAACTTTTTTTTAAAACCCAAACCACAACCGAACTTCTAAACGACTAGCCCAAACATCTTGGGTCTCGCAACCAACAACTATCAAGCCTCGACAAAGGCAGGAGCTACCTTGAAGTAGTGAAAATCCACAAATCCTGCCCGGGGAGCCAAAAGACCAAAATACCCCTAAGGGTTAAAACATCTCTAACGACCCAATCGAACAACCGAATCTTGTACCGAAGGCACCTCGAAAACTGGAATAGAAAACTGGGTTGTTACAATACTCCCTCCTTTTAAGACTTTCGTCCTCGAAAGTCCTAAGATGAAACAGCTCTAGGAAAACTCCACTGATTCCTAACCAACTGAACTTCTCGGCTAAGATAACACTAACCTTCTTCGAAAACCAAACCCGCTTGGGTTCTTTGAACTCAAAGCCACAATGCCATCGAGACTGCCACAAACTATCTCAACCAAGACTGGGCATACACTGAACTCCGAAGGAAAACATATGCGATAAAGCTAGACGGAAACCACATCCTCAACTCGCACCAACTCTCAAACGGTGCTACTCACAGCAAACTCGAGGACTGGCCACAAGCTCTAAAACTCTACACCACGCACTGGCAAAACTCCTCTGAAAGCTCACAGCTGTTAACAAACAACCTCAACCCAACACCATGCTGACCAAACAACTGAACCTTCCAGGTTCCAGAAAACTAAACGGCCCACTCTTACTTCACAAGAGACCAGCGAACCTCAAATCTTGCCTACAGCCTTAACGAAAAACAACCGAATCACCAACTGGCGACTGATCCAAAAGGCAAACTTCTCCAACTAGAACACGACCCCAACACTTAAGCAACCATCTTAAAGAGAAATCGCCGAACCAAAGGCAAGGGGCACAATCCTGGCACACCAGACGGCTAACAACACTCACACACCAAATTCGAAACTTCACTCGGCCACCTCTAAAAGACAAGGGCCAGACACAGGCTCCACTTGGCCAAACCAACAAACTAGAGCTCCTCATCGGCCGAACGCAAACTTTCCAAAGCAAACCTACCAGCAACTGGCCTAAGAGAACATTGCCAGGCAAGGAAACAACCAACATTCCTCTCAAGGAAAACTCGGGAAGCAAGGACTAAACCATCACGCAGCTATCTACGACACAACACCTTGAGGATAACAGCTCAACAGATTTACCAACCAATGCCACGGCACCTCTGTGCCAACTCACTCAAACGCGGCTCCGCTATAACGCCAACTGCGAACACACAACAACTAGGAACAAAGCCCGAGAAGGGCTTGCTCAGCAGAACTCAACCTAAGCTTATAACGAGCAAAGCTAGCCTCCAAGCTACCACTCAACTCTTAAAATCGAACTGGCTACTCAAAGGACTTCCTTCTTTTAGCTTAGGCCTAACTCATCTTCCAACCAGAAGCTCCACTCCCGAAACCTTGCAAGGAAAATGGATAACGACAACCTCAAAGCTTACGGATCCTGAGCCACACGAATCAGCAAGACTACCTCAGAAGCCAATACTCGAGGCTGGCATCCATGGTGCAACTCAACCACCACAGAGACCAGGGGGAAGGGAAATCTTCAATCCCCAAAGAACCAACAACTTTCCAGAAACAACTCAACTCTTATACTGGCTGGCCTCCGCACTTGCGGGGACAAACAACTTTTCGCTTGCTAACAACACAATGCAGGGACCCTCTCATTTGGGGTGACATTTGCGCTACTCTGAACAACTACACAACTCAGAAGCTAAGCTGACTCCTTCTAAACGGGAAACGATTTCCCCAGCAAGCGAACTTCTGAAGGGCAGCGAACTTCACACACGCTCGCTGACTTGCTCAAACCCAAGGCAACAACAACCAACTCTCTTGGAAGCAACACCCAAGGGAAAACTCATCCAATTGGACCACCAACCCAGAACTAACAGCACTTACTCAACCGCCGAGGGAGGGGTCAACTCCCAAAACTTCCTGACTAGGAACAAGTCCTCAGGGCAACGCCCTCCAGCTAGAACCGAACTAGCTCTTGTAACAACATGAGAACCAAATCTTGGCTAAACACTCACAAGAGGCAGAACAACCCTTACTGCAGCCTCTAGAACACCATCCAAGAGTCCGCCTAACTGGACAAACAACTGCTTCCAAGCAGCCAACAAACTTTTCCCTCTTGCTAGCACCTCTACCATCAACTCCAAGACCAAGGGAGTAACCTGACAACTCCTAGAAGGAACGGCTCTTACAAGCAGACAACCGAAGGACAGAGAGCTCCACATACGCTCACTGTCTTGCTCCACTAAAGCAACAACATCTAAATCTCACGGGGCAACAACAGGGGGTCCAACACAGACTGAACCTCCAAATGCCCAATGGGGCAACTCTCAACATCCTGGAAACAGGAAAAACAACCAACAGGGCACGAACCACTCGCCCCATGAGCAAAACTAACTTCTAGCAACTCCAATCCACACCTTGGTCAACACCAAGCACCAACTTGCCACCACACCGGAACCAATCCGGACTCTACTCCAAACAAACACTAGCTTGCTAGCCTACCAAGACTGCCAGCAACTCACCCGAGGCTACAACTACACGACTCCAGCTTGCCAACCGAAACTCACTACCTGGGACTGACTGAGCTCTGGAGAGGCTCTCCACAACCTAGGGTTCTTTGGCAACCCTCGACACACACTGTCGTCAAACGATCTAACAGACAACTGGCTACACGGGCAGAACTCTCTCCAGCATCTTAACTAAAGCCTTACCACATCCACCTGGAGTCCAACTTCTCCAAGCACTGAGCACCAGTTCTCCAAAGCAAACCCTACATGGATCTGATACTCCCGCCACAGAACAAACCACACAAAACACACTTGTGTGCACAACTCCCAACCTTCCTTTAGAGATTCAAGACTAACAGGCGCTTTTCCAAAAAGCAACACTAACTTCTGGCAGAGATACAATTAATCAAAGGAACACCAAAAGTTCCATCTCCACACGATACTCGAAGCTGTGGAAACCTTGCTCTACAAAAGCATAACCATGCCAAACCGAACTTACTTTATACCAAGCCTCTACCAAAGGTGCTTACCCATAAGGCGTCCAACTCCTCTCATAAGGCATCCTACTCGCCTCATAGGCATCCAACTCATGGCCCCTCTGAAGGACCAAACTTGCATCTACGATGCTCAACTTTCCTCAGATTTAGGCACTCAAAGGTAGTTGACCGCACTACCAACCACAAAGATCTCTTGGCCTTAACACTAGCGTGAGACTCACGCGCACTATCACTTACCAACCGTCAACCTGTGGACTTACTCAACCCCGAGTAACACTGGGAAGAGCCTCTAGCTCCTCTCGAACATCCTTTCTTTTGTAGTCCTTCGACTACCACTGAACTAGCTCTCTTGCACGACCTAAACAGGTGCAACTGCCATAAACGGATCCAAAGGCTAAAGGAGTGCGCTGAACTCCGGACGGCATAGAACCATCTGCTAAACCCATGCCAAACTCAGGCCAAACCAGACTTAGTGCCAAAGTGGCACGCCAACCAATGCATCTCAAGTGCCACTACTACAAAATCCACAACTTACTACAAATGGGGCCAGCAAGGTCACAACCTCAAGTGACAAAAACTCTGGCTAGGCATACAAGGGCTCAACTCAAACAACCATGCCTAAGGCATCTGTAACAACCCAGGTTTTCATCCCGGTCTTCCAGGTATGCCCTAAGGGTATTTTGGTAATTTGGTCGGGCCGTCAGGGCCGTTTATGTCTTTTTCTAGTTGCTAAAATTATTGGATGGATTTATGTAGGTTTTTGGAAGGATTTGTGGTTTGGTTTGAGCAAGGTTTGGTGCAAAAGTAAAAATAAAGGAAATTGTCTTTGCCGCAAATGGGGTTTGAACCTGGTCTCTGGGAAGCTTGTGGGGATGTGTACCAATTGAGCCATTAGGTGCTCTTGTTGCTCTTCCTGCATCATTTTATGGTTAGCCTTGCATTTTGGGAGTTTTGGAGCATTTGGTTAAATGAAATAGAAATTAGGTTTGTCTCATCTTCTTCTCCAAAGTGTGTGGCCTCCCAAGCTTTTCTCTCCATTGCCTTGCCGAGTTCTTCATCCTTGCAGCTCCCTTGGTTCAATCATCATTGCGGGTAAGTCTTCATCCTCTTCATCTTCTCGATTGGGTGTTCTTATTGGCCGAAGGTAAGGAGAAGAGCTTGTGTGTGTGTGTGTTTGTAGCAGTCGCCCAAAGATGCCCAAATCGCCAAAGAAGAAGCCCCAAAGCCGCCCAAATCGCCTAGCAACAAGCCCAGTCGCCCAGATCGCGCAAAGAAGCGAGCACCACCAAAGCCGCCTGCATCGCCAGCTCGTCGCGCGCACCACTACCGAGCAGCCGCGCGCGCGCCTCGCGCGCGCGCTCTCCGCTGCGCCCGTCGCGCGCATCGCGTCGCGCCGCGCGCCGCGCCCAGCGCGGGTCGTCCGTGCTTCGCTTGCCGCGCGCGCGCCTGCGCCAGCCCAGCCGTCCGCTCATCGCGCTGCGCTGCAGCCCTGCCGCCTCCTCGCCGCCTCGCCGTCGGCGCCAGGTGTGCTCCTCGCCCTCGCGCCTATCGCCCCTGCGCTGCAAGAAGCGATTTTCCGCCTTCGCCGCCCATCTCTGCGTGTCACCCGAGCCGCGTGAGTTGCTCCTCGAGCCGAGCCTTGTTTATTTTATTATATTTAGGCTTATGGATTATGATTATCATTGTTTTTGTTAGGTTCTCGGTAGCTAGCTCGGGTTCGATCGTAGCTTAGGTTTTGTGTGTAGTTGCCCTGGCGGTAAAGGATTTCTTACCGGAGTTGTGTGGACCTGCGATGTTCTATGTGATTGTTGTTTGTATGTTTGTTTGTGATTATCGGCATGTATAGTTTAGGTGCTCTGCTTCGAATTCCTGACTAGCATGACTTCGTATGTTGTTCTCTCATGTTAGTCCATGCTAGGTTGTTCCGCTTACGCATGCTCATATCCGCTTTGCTTCGTAGTACCATGCTAGGTTCGTTGTATCTCATTGAGCACATTTTGGATTGTATTGGATTATATGCTATTGAAATGATATGTTAGAGTGTAGGTAGGTAGCATCATCCGGGCCTGATGCATAAAGTATCTTGCATCCATGGCAGGGACGTACGAGGTAATACTCCGTCCCTGGACCCCGTGAGGGTTTAGCTAACCCGACCGGTAGGCCCCGCAATCTTGGGTGAGGGTGGCGGTCGTTAAATGCCCCAATGGTCGGGATGATGACTTGGCATTGACTCATCCCCGGCGATCGACACGCCTCGGCGTGTTCGGCCGTAGCCCTTGATTGCCTCCCGATAGGGCAAGGGCGGCTTCGGTGTGTAAGCCTACCACGACCGATTCCTTAGCCTCAAAAAGTGCGGTGGTTCAGCCGACATAGTTCACGTGTCCGTGTCTCACACCCCTATGTCGGTGACACAGATCCGCAGATTTAGTTAGGCGTGGTGGCTCGGACATGGGCGACTTGCCACTAGACCCGCACCCCATAGTCTGCAGTAGCACGCGATGCGCGCTTACGCTCATTACAAATACCCGACCGGAGAGCTCCTCGGGATCTTGAGCTAGTGCACCTTTCGTGACGACGATGAGACAGCCGAGGTCGGGACACGTTTCTCATATAGGGCGTATTGTGTGGTGGATTTATTTCCTGACTAAGACCACGAGTTAGCATCCGAGGTCCAAGTGTGGACTTAAGCTATGTGCTCTATTCTGTGTTTATATTCATAGCTTGCATACACTCACCTAGATGACCATGTGCATCGTATTGTACCCCCTGTTGGGGATTCTTACTTGAGTAATTCGTTACTCACCCTTATTTTGTGGTTTTCCACAGTAACCAAGGTGCGAGACAGGATGGTCAAGAAGGAGCCGTGATCATGGGAACTCGCTGTCGTCTCTGGATCTTTTATTTCTATGACTTTTGTCTTCTATTTTTCCCTGAATGCATGTAGTCGGGCACGGAGCCCTAGGATGTTTTCTGAATGTTTTGTGGATTCCCGCTTTATTGAATTTGAGGATGTTTCAAATGTTTTAATAAATCTCCGATCGTGAGTGTACGTTTTGGAAATGTATTTGCCTTGAAACAGTGCTTGGAGACAGGGATGAGTTTCAAAAAAACCATCTTGATTTCTGATTGAATCTCTTTTGTTTTTAATTGGGAATCCGAAAACCTATCTGCATATTGTTCTTTACTTTGAATGCATGCATTGGGGTAAAGACCTAATTTGAGCCCTTTTTGGGTCGGGTCTTTACAGCATCTCATCAAACTGATGGCTCACGGCCTACTCTTGCATCTCCACATGATGCTCAACAAAACTCTGGCAGGCTCTCTCAACATGCAGCAGCTAGCCCTACTCTAGGGGCTCACCAAAGAAGAGTGCTCAACTCTACAAAACTACTGAGGAAACCACCAACGGATCAAGTCCGATGGGAACACTGCTCGCTGCACCCTTAACCACAGGGTTCCGGCTTACTGGCTGCAAAACAACAACACTTTACTAGAGAACAAAGATGCCTCTACATCCTCCACGAAGGCTACTAACTCTGCAGCCACTCACTGGGCAATCAAACAATCTGCTAAGGCAAAAGATCAACACTTGAGCTACCCAGGCTAGTCCACACTAAGACCTGCTCCACAAGCATCCACATAAGCAAAGCCATAGCTAACTCCTCTCTTGGAGTGGTTCTCCAAGGAAAATCACCTCCACCCTCTCTCTAGAGGAAAACCAACAACTGGGCCACAAGTGGCCTACGAGAGTCTAATTTCTGCCTCCCTCTGGAACGATGTCCCAGCGGTATCTTAATCCATCTGGATACCTCAACAAGCTGCTATCATACTGCTCACACTGCGGAAAGTTGGCATGATGGCGCTCTAAACCCAAACCAACAACGAGTCAGAACCTGCTCGTCTCCGCTCCACAACACCAAACAAGGCATACACTAGATGAAAAGTATTGTAAATTCTTAAACCTTTTCAAAAACTGTAAACTTAGGCATACTTGATGACTGTCGGAGTGCTGATGATCATGGAAAAACGACCTACAACAAAAGGTCAGTCTACAGAATCTATGACTCTGAGCTCTGATACCAACTGTAAAGACCCGACCCGAATGGGGTTCTAAAATAGGCCTTTACTTCAATGCATGCAATCAAAAACTAAAATCAATATGCAAAATGGTGTTTAGGATTCTAAGTAAAAACTAAAACATAAACATCCATTTAAAGTCAACATAAATTCTTGAAACCTGTCCCTGTTTCCAAGCACCTGTTCCAAGACAATACATTTCCAAAACTCACACTGATCAGAGATTTATTTAAAACATTCAAGCTTTCCAATAGTTACAACAATGCTAGAATCCGGAAATACATTCATAAAACAACCTAGGGCTCCGTGCCCAACTACATGCATTCAGAGGATATTTAAAACATCAAAACATAAATACAAGACTCAGAGTTTGAACAACGGGTTTCCATGATCACAGCTCCTCCTCCAGCCATCCTGTCTCGCACCATGGTTACCTGTGGAAAACCACAAAATAAGGGTGAGTAACGAATTACTCAGTAAGAATCCCCAACCGGGGTACAATACGATACATCAATCATCTAGCAACCTAGCACACATGCAAACAGCTACCAACACAGATCATAGCTCATCGAGCTTACAAGGCAAGATCTGGAATCCTCTGAAGTCTCCTACTTCCGGCCTAAAGATTGGTTATCCTAACAAATCCCGGGACATCTCCGAGGGTCTTTCTCCCTCGACCAGATGATCATCTCAAAAACTGATCCCAAAGATATCCTCAAGGGCCTCTTACCCTTGCTAATAAATCTGGACTATCGGGAGAGTACCCGAAGTCTGGCTCTAAACTAGAAGGAACTGGTGTACTCAAGACATTAGCCCGGGGGAGCTCTCCGAACCGGCGACTAACGCGTGTGCGCGCACACCGCATGCTACTGCAACCAGCGTAAATGTGGGGGCCTAAGTACAAACTACGCGGGCCAGGTACGCATGCCTAAGACTCGGAAGCGGTGTCACTGATCACAGTAGTGCGAGGCCCTCGACACTCATCTGTGCAGCCTGTACCACCGACCTGAAGGTAAGAATCGGCCAAGGCAGTCTTGCACCGTTGGCAGGGTTCCGCTCTAGCAGGCTACAAACTAGGCTTATGCCGAAGTGGTAGCTAAATCCACATCGGCGGCCGGGGGGGAAGCAATGTACGTTATGCTTCACTCTACTCCCGACTGGTGGGGACAAAGTACGTTATGTCCGCTCTCAGCCTCTGGATGATGACAAACACTACTACACTATCTAAGAGTACAGAGTAAATGATTCCTAGCTAGCAAACAATAATTAACATAAATCACACTTACCTAGCATGATACTACGAACTTAAAACAGGAATCATAAGCATGCTGGAAGAACAAACCTAGCATGGCACTAACATGTACAATCAGGCAAACATGCTAGCAAGAGATCAATCATAGCTACCCTATCACTATCATGCTCATAACAGTCAACAAGCATACAAGGCACATCATGATAATATCATCGGGTCCACACAACTCCGGTAAGAAATCCTTACTTGGTCGGAAAGCAACAACACACAAGAAACCTAAGCTGCGATCGAACCCGAGCAACTTAAAGCGAACCTAACAATGTAACGACCCGACCCGAAAGGGGTTCTAAAATAGGCCGTTACCTCAATGCATGCATTCAAATCTACAGAAAATTTGCAAAATGGTGTTCGGATTCTAAGTAAAAACTAAAACATAAAACATCCATTTAAAAAGTCAACATAATTTCCTGAAACCTGTCCCTGTTTCCAAGCACCTGTTTCAAGACAAATACCTTTCCAAAACTTACTCTGATCAGAGATTTATTTAAAACATACAAGCTTTACAATAGTTACAACAATGCTAGAATCCGGAAATACATTCAGAAAACACCTAGGGCTTCGTGCCCAACTACATGCATTCAGAGGACATTTAAATCATAAACATAAACATAAGACTCAGAGTTGAAAAACGGGTTTCCATGATTACAGCTCCTCCTCCAGCCATCTTGTCTCGCACCATGGTTACCTGTGGAAAAACCACAAAAATAAGGGTGAGTAACGAAGTACTCAGTAAGAATCCCCAACCGGGGTACAATACGATATAAACAGTCATCTAGTACCCAAGCACGCAAGCAAACAACTACCAACACAGATCATAGCTCAACGAGCTTACAAGGAAAGATCTGGAATCATCGGAAGTCTCCTACTTTCGGCCTACTGATTGGTTATCCTAACCAATCCCGGGACATCACCGAGGTTTCTTTCACTCGGGGGGATTGTTCAGCTAAAAAACTGATCCCAAGGATGTCCTCAAGGGCCTCTTTTCCCTTGCTTATAATCTGGACTTACGGGAGAGTGCCCGAAGTCTGGCTCTAACGGAAGGAATGGTGTACTCACGAACATTAGCCCGGGGGAGCTCTCCGAACCGGCGACTAACGCGTGTGCGTGCACACCGCATGCTGCTGCAACCGGCGTAAATGTGGGGGCCCAAGGACAACACTACGGGCCGTGCACGCATGCCTATGACTCGAGCGGTGTCATCGATCACGAGAGTGCGAGGCCCTCGACACTCATCTGTGCAGCCTGAGCCACCGACCTGAAGCTAAGAATCGGCCAAGGCAGGCTTACACCGTTGGCAGGGTTCCGCTCTAGCAGGCTACAAACTAGGCATATGCCAATGAGGTAGCTAATTCTCATTGGCTGCCGGGAGGGGGGAGAAAAAGCAATGTATGTTATGCTTTGCTCTATTTCCGACCAGTGGGGATAAAGTACGTTATGTCCGCTCTCAACCCCTGAAGCAATGCAACGCTTTACTCCCGATCGGTGGGGACAAAGTACGTTATGTCCGCTCTCAGCCTCTGGATGATGACAAACCCTACAACTCTATCTAAGAGTATAGAGGAAATAAATGATTCCTGGCTAGCAAACAATGACTGACATCAATCACATTTACCTAGCATGATACTATGAACTTAAGCAGGAATCACAAGCATGCTGGAAGAACAAACCTAGCATGGCACTAACATGTACAATCAGGCAAACATGCTAGCAAGAAATCAATCAAAGCTGCTCTATTACTATCATGCTCATAACAGTCAGCAAACATACAAGGCATATCATGAAAATATCGCAGGGCTCACACAACTCCGGTAAGAAATCCTTACCTGGTCGGAAGGCAACAACACACAATAAAATTAACTGCGATCGAACTCGAGCAACCTATAGCGAGCCAAACAAACACATCAATAATCACAAAATAGGCCTAAATATAATAAAATAAACAGGGCTCGACTAGGGAGCAACTCACGAGGCGCGGCTGACACGCGAACGAGCCGGCTGCACGGGCGAGGCAGCTGTTGGGCGCTGAGGAGCGCAGATGGGCGCAGAAGCTGGGCCCTGGCCCGGGCGCTGGGGTGCTGGGCTGCGCGCGGACGGGCTCGCAATCGATACAGGGGCGCGCGGTAGCGAGCTTGGCTGGGCGACGGCGCGCGGCGTGGCTTAGCACAGGGACAGCGTGCGGGCGCGAGCTCGATGATTTACAGGGACGCGAACGCGGGGCGACGCGATGCGACAGCTACAGGGCGCTCGATCTGGAACAAGGCGGGCTGGCTCTAGCACGGGACGTGTAAAGACCCGACCCGAGAAACGGTCTCTAACCTAGATCCTTACTTAGCATGCATGATTAAGAATGGAAAACATCATTCAGAGTTCCCAATTTAAAACCTTGTAGTCAACAATTTAAAACAAAAACATATTTCCAATAAATAAAACCAATAATAAATAAGTGACTGATCAGTACTTTCTTAAAACAAATCAAAGGGAACAGTTCGAGAAACATAAAATAGTTTTTGAGTGCTTTTCCTAGGGACCCAAGTCCCACTACATGCTAAATCATAAAAACAATAAAGGGAACGTGCAACTCAGAGTCAGCTATCCATGATCATCCAGCAGCCTCCTCCTAGCCATCCAGCCTCTGTCCCAAGTTACCTGGTGGAAAAACCACAGACAATAAGGGGTGAGCAACGAGTTACTTAGTAAGAATCCCCAACCGGGGTACAATACGCAAACATCTCATTTAGCACAAGCACATGCAATCATACAACGACTTGGAGCAAACAATTGGGTTAATTTATACGTCAGTCCTAGAGCTTGCCTACTCGAAGGCTTATAGCTATAAACTACCCTAGGTTCTACACCTGGATGAAATTCGGGCCTTACACAACATAGGACTCAGTGCTGCCCATCGGGGACTTACACACCTAGGATGCCCATC
This sequence comes from Sicyos edulis, assembly GCA_036507275.1. Taxonomy (NCBI): domain Eukaryota; kingdom Viridiplantae; phylum Streptophyta; class Magnoliopsida; order Cucurbitales; family Cucurbitaceae; genus Sicyos; species Sicyos edulis. Next base: position 13,593,936 of record CM071858.1, read on the forward strand.
GGGGTCTTACACCTCCAACTCAGTGATGCCCATCGGGGTCTTATACACCTAGGATGCCCATCGGGGTCTTACCCTCCAACTCAGTGATGCCCATCGGGACTTATACACCTAGGATGCCCATCGGGTCTTACACCTCCAACTCGGTGATGCCCATCGGGACTTATACACCTAGGATGCCCATCGGGGTCTTACACCTCCAACTCAGTGATGCCCATCAGGGACTTATACACCTAGGATGCCCATCGGGGTCTTACACCTCCAACTCAGTGATGCCCATCGGGGACTTATACACCTAGTTACCCCTAACATCTTCTGCGCTATACAACACCTGTCCAACCTTAACATGGATCTAACAGCATAAAACCGAAAACATGGTTATGCCGGGTTGGAAAGACCTAGCATGGAATTAATTAAGTAACACATAAAACATGGATAAGTCAGGATAGGAGAACCTTAGCATGGAACTAACGGAACGCAAACATTACACAAATACGGGATCGAAGCAAGCATGAATCCTATCCACTAGAAACTCATACAGTCACAGTAATCAACATGCTATCAAAGTATTCGCAGGGTCCACACAACCCCGGGTAAGAATCCTTACCTGGAAACGAGTGGAAAGTAACTATCACGAGCCAACTAACAACCCTCGAGCTTCAAAGCGAACCTGAGCGACCTAGGCATCCAATAAAATATCCTAAATAAACAAACAGCAGCTAAAATCATGAAGTGCAAAGGGTGGAGGCTCAGAAATTTACCAACCGAGAAGGCACCAGGCTGGTCAAGGCAGGCAGCAGGTGAGGCGTGCAGAGGGACAGGCTGCTGCGCGTGTGGTCGAGCACTGGGGCTGCTCTGCTGGGCGGCTGGTGCAGCAGGGGCGCTGGGTGCGGGCGCGCGGGTGCAAAGGCAAGGTGCGTGGCCCTCGGCAGCACGGCAGGCAGGACGTGCGGCTTGGCGGACGGGCATGCAGACGCGGTCGGCGCGCGGACGCGGACGGTCGAGCGACGCGGCCGTCTGCGCATCTTGCGCGGATGCGGCCGACAGGCCGGTCGCGGGCGGCGGTTGGGCGCCACGATCACGAGAGACGAGCGACGCTGGGGGCGTCGCGGTCGCGGCGACGGGCGGGGCTGCTCTGCGGGGTGATCGGTCGGCGGGGTGAAGGCTGGGCCGGTGCGGCTTGGGGCGACGACGGCGTGGGAGTGGCTGGGTGCGACGGCGGCGTGGGCGTGGCTGGGTGATGGGCGACGACGGCGAGGGTGTGGGGAGAGGGTGAGGGCTTTTGCGAGTGAAGTTTGTTTTTTTTTTCTTTTTTTCTTTTCCTTCCTTCCCTTAATTATATAAGCCTTGGGAATCTCAAATTCCCTTCCCAAGGCTCCCCCCCTTTGATCCCCGGCTGGCGCATTATTTTCTTTATTTAATTCCAAATTTCCAAACCCCTTTTTAGGCCAAGGGTTCGAGTCCTCCCAACAACACTTTTGAACATAAAATATATAGAAACCTAATTTTACATTCCATGGGAAACCGGGCTGTTATAGTACTCCCTCCTTAGAAGACTTCCGTCCCCGGAAGTCGCTGTACATAAAACAACTTCGGGTAGATCCTCCGCATCTCCCCTTCCAACTCCCAGGTAGCTTCCTCAATACCCTGATTCCGCCATTGCACTTTCACCAAGTCAATGGCTCGGTTCCTCAAAACTTTCTTCTCAAATGCTATGATTCTTTCGGGCTTCTCCTCAAAGCTCAGGTCATGGTTCAACTGCAAAGGCTCAAAATCTATGACGTGCGAAGGGTCTGCCACATACTGGCGGAGCATCGAGACGTGGAACACACTATGTACTACAGCCAAGGACGGCGGTAAAGCTAACCGGTAAGCTACGGCCCCAATCTTCTCAAGGATCTCGAATGGTCCAACAAACCTGGGGCTCAGCTTCCCCTTCTTACCAAACCTCAAAACTCCACGCATCGGAGCCACATTAAGGAACACATGCTGGCCAACCTCAAACTCCAACTCTCTACGCCTAACAGTAACGGCCCAGTTTTCTATTTCGGTTTCCCAGGTGTTTTCGGGACATTATGCGGATGTTCGGATGGGCCGTTAGAGCTATTTTAACCCTTAGGGGTATTTTGATCTTTTTGCCCCCGGTCAGGGTTTTGTGGATTTTCAGGATTCGAGGGTCACTCCTGCCCTTGTCGAGGCTTGATTGTTGTTGGTTGCAGGACCCAAGAAGTTCGGGCTAGTTGGTTGGAAGTTTGGAGGTGATTTGGTAATTAACAAAATTATTGTTAATTTAAGTGCTTCCATTGGGATTTGAACCCTTGCCCTTGATGGTGATTTGGGAGCTTGGATTAAATGAGTTTTAATAAGGATAAAACGTTGCTTCAGCCGGGACTCGAAGGAGGAAGCCCGGGGAAGAGATTTAGGTCACCAAGACCTATTTAAATTAGGAAAAGGAAAGAAAATCAAGAAAATCTCATTCCCCTTGTTTTACCTCTCTCTCTCTCTTACTCTCTCTCTCTCTCTCTTTCTCTCTCTCTCCCCTTGCCGACCTCACCAAGAAACCCAACCGAGCCGCACCGAGCCGCCCCGAGCCACCAGCCCCAGCAGCAGCCCCTGTCTGCCATCAGCCCTGTCGCCCAGCCATCATCCCAGTCGCCCGACCATCACCACACCACCCACCCGGCGAGCAGCCAGACGCTGTCGCGGCCGGCAGCCCGTCGCCAGCCGCGCGACGCGACGCGCAGCGTAGCACGCCGACAGCCGTTGCCCAGCCCCCCAGTAGCGCCGCGCGTCGCGTGCGTCTCCGTCTGCTTCTGCGCGCCTACACGACCGTGTCTCCAGGGCCCGTCCGCGCGCCTGTCCCCTACCGTGCTGGCGCTGTGTCGCTGCGCGTGCCGCGCGCCTGCCCCCTGCGCCGCCGTGCCCGAGCGCCAGCGAGCCGCGCGCAACGCCAAAGAACGCGCCCGATCCGCTCTCCCCAACTACACGCCCCGCTGCCCACTTGCCGCCGAGAGCCTGTTTTGCCAAAATTGTTGTGGCCGAGACCTTGTACCTTCTCGGTTGGTAATTCCTAAGCCTCCACTCTTTTGGACCCTAAGTTGATTGGCTGTTGTTATTTAATTAGGATATTTTTATTAAATGCTTAGGTTGCTCGGGTTCACTTAGAAGCTCGGGAGTCGCTTGGTTGGCTTATGGTAGTTATTTTCTGCTTGTTTCCAGGTAAGGATTTCTTACCGTGGTTGTGTGGACCCTGCGATGCTTTCTTGATTGTGCCTTATATGCATGTTTACTTGTATGAACCTGATTAGTGGATAGGACAACTTGTGATTGCATTCTTGCTAGCATGTTTGCCTGTTAGTACATGTTAGTGCCATGCTAGGATTGTTCTTCCAGCATGCTTGAGATTCCTCCTTTAAGTTCGTAGTATCATACTAGGTTATGTGTGATTGATGTTGATATGTATGTTTAGCTAGGAATCAGTTATTTTGTACTCCTAGCTAGTATAGTAGGGTTTGTCATCATCCAGAGGCTGAGAACGGACATAACGTACTTTGTCCCCATCGGTCGGGTGTAGAGCGAAGCATAACGTACATTGCTTCCCCCCGGCAGCCGATGTGGATTTAGCTACCACATCGGAATAAGCCTAGTTTGAAGCCTACTAGAGCGGAACCCTACCAACGGTGGAGCCTGCCTTGGCCGGTTCTTAGCTTCAGGTCTGTGGTATAGGCTGCACAGATGAGTGTCGAGGGCCTCGCACTACTGTGTTCAGTGACACCGTTTCCGAGTCTTTAGGCATGCGTACCTGGCCCGCTTAGTTTGTACTTAGGCCCCCACATTTACGCCGGTTGCAGCAGCATGCGGTGTGCGCGCACAAGCGTTAGTCGCCGGTTCGGAGAGCTCCCCTGGGCTAATGTTCGTGAGTACACCCGTTCTTTCCAGTTTAGAGCCAGACTTCGGGTACTCTCCCGATAGTCCAGATTTGTTAGCGAGGGTAAGAGGCCCTTGAGGACACCCATTGGGATTGGCTTTTGAGCTGATCATATGGTCGAGGGAGAAAGACCCTCGAGGGTGTCGGACATCTTTGGGATCGGTTTTTGAGCTTATCAATTGGCCGAGGGAGAAAGACCCTCGGAGATGTCCCGGGATTGGTTATGAGAGCCAATCATTAGGCCAGAAGTAGGAGACTTCTGGGGATTCCAGATTCTTCCTTGTAAGCTCGTTGAGCTATGATCTGTGTTGGTAACTGTTTGCATGTATACTAGGGTGCCAGATGATTGATGTATCGTATTGTACCCGTTTGGGGATTCTTACCGAGTATGTTTATACTCACCCTTATTTCTGTGGTTTTCCACCGTAACTTGGGACAAAGACCGACGGCTAGCGGAGGGAGCTGATTGATCATGGGGAGCCGCCAAGACTCTGTCTTTTATTGGTTGCATAATTTGTTCAGCATGTAGACGGACATGAGTCCTAGGGGGATGTTTTTAACAGTTGTTTAAATTGTATTTTATGATTTCATAAACACTGGCCAGGCTTGTTTTACTTTGTTGGTTTGCTTAAATGAAGGTTGTTGTTTATGTTTTAAGTGTCCCCGCTTTTAAATGTTTTGAAAGGTTTTAAATATGAGCACTAAACCGCTTGATGTAGTATTTAACTTGCATGCTGAGTGAGAACCTAGGTTTAGGACCGCATTTTGGGTCGGGTTCTTACAGTTGGTATCAGAGCCAGGCATCGGGCCGGTGTGCCGGGTCCATCGGGACGCTGGACCTCTAAGGGGAGGTGGAAACCCATAGGGGAATCCCACATCGGTTGGGAAGGGGAACGAAGCACTCCTTATAAAGGGTGTGGACACCTTTCCCTAGCAAGACGCGTTTTCCCATAGGGGGAGAAACAAATCCGTGAGGCCAGTGGGCTAAAGCGGACAATATCTTGGCTAGCGATGGGTTGGGCTGTTACATCGGCATAGCTCTTTTGCCTGCTCTGGGCAGTCAACATACGAGCCCTGATTTTCTGGACAGCCTCATTGGTCAACTGAAGCAACTCCGGACCTAACACCTGTCTGTCTCCAACCTCCTCCCAGAATACCGAGGATCTGCAGCGCTTACCATACAACGCTGCAAACGGTGCCATCTGAATGGTCGACTGAAAACTATTGTTGTAGGCAAACTCCAACAAGTACAAGTACTGGTCCCAACTACCCGGGAAATCCAACACGCATGCTCGCAACATATCCTCTAAGATCTTATTTACCCGCTCAGTCTGGCCATCGGTCTGTGGGTGGAAGGCTGTACTGTAGCTGCACTCTGTGCCCAAACCTGCCTGAAGGGCTTTCCAAAACCGTGATGTAAAACGGGAATCCCGGTCGGAGATAATTTTAACTGGCACTCCGTGGTACCTAACTATCTGCTCAAGGAACAACTGCGCCCACTACTCCACTGTATAGCTCATCTTGCCGGGAATGAAGTGTGCACACTTGGTCAACCTGTCCACGATCACCCAAATCTGTGCATAACCTCTAGGAGTCCTGGGCAAACCCGAAATAAAGTCCATGGTGATCTCCTCCCACTTCCACTGTGGCACCCCGAGCGGCTGCAGCAAACCTGCTGGTTTCTTCCTAGGCGCCTTCACTTGCTGACAAGTGAAGCACTGACTGACAAACTGGGCAATCTCTCTCTTCATCACCATCCACCAAAAAGTCTGCTTAAGATCTTGATACATCTTGTTACCCCCTGGGTGCCATGCAAAAGGCGAGGTGTGAGCCTCGGTCAACAACTCAGACGAATACCAAATCGGCCGGGACACATAGCCGAATTCTTTATATCTCAAACCACCATCTGCACATATCACAAAATCGAAGTCACCATCAGCCTGAACCCTCTCATACAAACTCTTTAACTTAGGATCACCCAACTGGCCGTCGATAATCCTTTGCCTTATCGAAGGCTGGATGGTCAATTGAGCTACCCTGGCGGTAACATCCCCTAACAACACTGCTATTTCTGCTCTCCCGAGGTCTTTCCTTATGATACTTTTGGGATTTGCCAACGTTGCTAGATGCGAGGTCTTTCTACTTAGTGCATCAGCCACAACATTTGCCTTTCCAGGGTGATACAGGATCTCACAGTCGTAATCCTTTACAAGCTCCACCACCTCCTCTGCCTCATGTTCAGGTCCTTCTGAGTGAAGAAATACTTGAGGCTTTGGTGGTCCGAGAAAATCTGAATCTTTTCCCCATACAAGTAGTGCCTCCAGATTTTAAGTGCAAAGACGGCCGCTGCCAACTCCATATCATGAGTCGGATAGTTCTGCTCGTGCGGTTTCAACTGCCTCGAGGCGTACGCTATCACTTTACCGTGTTGCATCAGAACGCAACCCAAACCAAACTTGCTGGCATCACTGTACACCACGAAACCCCCTGTCCCCTCTGGCACTGCCAACACTGGCGCAGACGTCAAACTACTTTTCAGCTTTGCAAAACTCTCATCGCACTTCTTATCCCAAACGAAATCGACGCCCTTCCTCGTCAAACGAGTAAGCGGTGTTGCTATGACAGAAAAATTATGAACGGCGACGGCGGTAATATCCGGCTGCACTCCAGCTACGAATCTACGACCGACGATCGTCGGTCCGCCCACGAACTAACGGCCTCTATCTTCAAGGGTCCACACCCACTCCTCCCTTAGACACAACGTGTCCCGCAAAAGCTACCTCCTCAAGCCAAAAGTCACACTTTGAAAACTTTGCATAGAGTGGTTCTCGCGCAGCAAGGTCATTAAAATCTGTCTCGGTCAGCGAAGCATGGTCCTCCTTAGACTTAGAGTACACAAGAATGTCATCTATAAATACGATGACAAAGCGGTCCAAGAATGCCTTGAACACTCTGTCCATCATGTCCATGAATGCTGCTGGGGCGTTCGTCAGTCCGAATGACATGACTACGAACTCGTAGTGACCGTACCTCGACCTGAAAGCTGTCTTGGGGATATCTGCATCTTGAATCCTCAACTGGTGGTAGCCCGACCTCAAATCAATTTTCGAAAACACACAAGCTCCCTGGAGCTGGTCGAACAGGTCGTCGATACGTGGCAGTGGATACTTGTTCTTGATAGTCACCTTGTTCAGTTCCCTGTAATCAATGCATAGACGCATCGAGCCATCCTTTTTATTAACAAACAGCACGGGTGCTCCCCATGAGGACACACTCGGCCTAATAAATCCTCTGTCAAGTAACTCCTGCAACTGCTCCTTTAACTCTCTCAGTTTAGCTGGCGCCATATTGAGAAATCCACCTCCCTCTTTGGCGGCAGCCCAGGCAATTCTTCAGGGAAAACATCTGCAAACTCCTGCACAATGGGCACTTGCTCAACAGATAACTGATCACAGCTCTCTCCGGTCAACATAGCCAAAAAGCCCCAAGCTCCTCGAGTTAGCAAACGGTGGGCTTTAGCTGTCGAAATCACTGGCGGACACACCCCACTCTGGGTTCCCCGAAATTTAAAGCTAGGCCTGCTCGGCGGCCTGAACACCACCTCCTTCCTGCGGCAGTCAATCATAGCGTGGTTATCAGCCGACCAATCCATACCGAGGATTACGTCAAAACCACTCATAGCTAACACTATGAGCGTAACCTGTAGAGACTCGTTGGATACCCGTATCCGACCATCCCTTACCTTCTGGCTAGCGAACATACTAACTCCCGAGGGAGTAGCAACAGATAACTCAAATCCTAGGGGCTCTAAAATCATGCAAGCATGCTCAGCAAAAATAGCAGAAATAAAAGAATGTGTGGAACCCGAATCAAACAACACAAGGGCAAGGTGGTCAAGAACTAGGAGCGCACTCGCCATCATGCGCTGACTTTTCAGCCCTTTCCGGCGGTCGTAGCATACACTCTCCTCGTCTCTTGAGAAGCTGGCCGCGCCACCATCGCTTCGATTGCAATGCAGGGCCTGATGCCCCTCCTTACCACAGTTATAGCAAGCTCTAGGGTTACCACCACAAGGTCCCCAATGCTGCTTCCCACATGATCTACAATACGGTGGCGACCTCCCTACGCCCTGTTGGCGAGGCTGATCACGGTTACGGTCCCGATCCTGGTCTCTGCCATGATAAGTACCCTGGCGGCGCTGACCGCCCCCATGGCCATTACTTCCTAAGTCAAACTTACGCTTTTGGCCCGAGTACACTGGGGCCTTCGACACTACGGTACTAACAACCTGCTCTGGAGGATACTTCCCATCATAAATCGTTGCCAACTGTACTGCCTTGGCCAAAATCTCTGGGGCCTGTGCCCTAACCTCCTGAGACACTCCCTGTCTCAAACCCGCAATAAACTTCCTGATCTTCAGCTCCCGGGTAGCAATCAACTGTGGCGCGAAGTATCCATACTCTGAGAACTTCTTCTCGTACACCTCGATCGAGTCAGACCCCTGCTTAATGTTTGAGAACAGCTCAATCATCTTTTCTTGGGCTTCTTCGCTGATAAATTTCACCTTGAACTCAGCCTTGAAGAATTCCCAGGTGGCAGGTGGAGACCCAGCCGGTCTCTCACTCAAAGTGGAATCCCACCACCACTTAGCTGTACCAACTAACACATGAGCTGCACATCGAGCTCGCTGCACCTCAGGACAAGCCATCACCATAAATGTATATTCCAACTCAGCAATCCACCTAGCAGCTACCAATGGTTCTCCAGGGGCACTGAACTTCTCGGGCTTCCATTTGACAAAATCCCTCAGCCACTTGCCCAGATCCTCAGCACCTTCTGCCACAACGGCCTCGTTCACAATTGGCTCCTGCTGAGCTGGTGGTACTAGTGGCACTGCAGTCCTCTGCTGAACCAACTCGGTCAGCTGCTCTATCTTAATTCGGGACTCCTCCCTTGTGCATCTAATAGAGCCTACGTCTCAGCCCTCTGCTCGGCCCTCTGGTCAGACAGCAACCCAACCATAAGAGCATTCATGGACTCCACAAAAGCAACTCCCGGTGCAGCCTCCCGAGGCTGAGTTGCCTCCACGCCCTCTCCGGGCAACACAGTAGAAGGGCCTGTAGGTGGCCTAACATCAGCATCAGCTTGGGACGACGTCCCTCCTGTGTCAGAATCAATACAAATGCCCTGGATGGTCGGCCTCGAGCCTCCCTGCCCTCTACGAGTGACTGGCATACTGACAATCTACACCCAAACCAACAATGAGTCAGAACCTGGTTTCCCTGCTCCACAACAACAAGTCATATACATGCAAGGTGCAAACGGTATTGTAATTCTTAACCCTTAACCTTAAACTTACGGACATACCGATGGTCAAGAGCACTCGATGATCATGGAAAACAACCTACAACTGCAGGTCAATCTACAGAACCTACAACTCTGAGTTCTGATACCAACTGTAAAGACCCGACCCGAGAAACGGTCTCTAACCTAGATCCTTACTTAGCATGCATGATTAAGAATGGAAAACATCATTCAGAGTTCCCAATTTATAACCTTGTAGTCAACAATTTAAAACAAAAACATAGTTCCAATAAATAAAACCAATAATAAATAAGTGACTGATCAGTACTTTCTTAAAACAAATCAAAGGGAACAGTTCGAGAAACATAAAATAGTTTTTGAGTGCTTTTCCTAGGGACCCAAGTCCTACTACATACTAAATCATAAAAACAATAAAGGGAACGTGCAACTCAGAGTCAGCTATCCATGATCATCCAAAGACCTCCTCCTAGCCATCCACCTCTGTCCCCCAAGTTACCCGTGGAAAAACCACGAAAAATAAGGGGTGAGCAACGAGTTACTCAGTAAGAATCCCCAACCGGGGTACAATACGAAAACATCTCATTTAGCACAAGCACATGCAACCATACAACGACTTGGAGCAAACAATTGGCTTAATTTATACGCCAGTCCTAGAGCTTGCCTACTCGAAGGCTTACAGCTATAAACTACCCTAGGTTCTACACCTGGATGCCCTTCGGGCCTTACACAACCTAGGACTCAGTGCTGCCCATCGGGGACTTACACACCTAGGATGCCCATCGGGGTCTTACACCTCCAACTCAGTGATGCCCATCGGGGTCTTATACTGTAACGGCCCAGTTTTCCATTCGGTTTCCCAGGTACTCTCGGTTCAGAATTGGGGCAATCGGTTGGGCCGTTAGAGCTTTTTAACCTTTAAGGGTATTTTGGTCTTTTGCTCCCCATTCAGAGGTTGAGGATTTTCTGGGCTTCAGGGTCATTTCGGCCTTCGTTGAGACTTGATTGATGTTGGTTGCAAGACCCAAGGAGTTTGGGTTAGTTGATTAGAAGTTCGGAGACATTCCGGTTAATAGCAAAATTAATTGGAAATTAGTTGGTCCATTGGGGTTTGAACCCTTGCCCTAAAATGGTGAATTTGGAGTTTTAGAAAAGAGTTTTAGTTAAAAAGAAAAGAATTTCTTTAGCCGGGACCCGCAAGAGAAAGCCTTGGGAAGGGAATTTTAGGTCTCCTAACCCTTTTAAAATAGGAAAAAGAAGGAAATTAGGGAAAACCCTCTTTGTTCCCTTGGTAGCCGCACTCTCTCTCTCTCTCTCTCTCTCTCTCTCTCCTAAAAACCGAGCCACCCAGCCGAGCCACCCTAACCCTGCCGCACCACACAGCCGAACCACCCCAGCCACACCGCACCACACCTGCCCGCTCGGCCACCACTACGCCGCCCGACCGCACCAAAGCCGCTCGGCCTTGCTTCCCCACCCGCGCTCGTCTGCGATCCAGAGACACTCCGCCGTCGCCGCCGCCAAAGACCGCCTAACGTCGCTCGCGGCCGCCAGCGCCGCATTGCACCGAAGCCTCGCCCGATGACGCCGCTCGCTGCGCGCCGCGTCGTCCCGGCCAGCCCCGCTTCGCTCGCGTCGCCGCCTCTGCAGCCCGATCGCCCGCACACTGCCCCGCCGTCCATACGCCGCTCTCGCACGCTCGCTTTCGCTTTGCCGCGCGCGCCGCTCTAGTGTGTTCGCTGCCGTCCAAAGATGTCCGCTCTGCCACGACGTCCGACGGGGCGTCGCCCGATGACCCGACGGCGGGCGGCTGGGGCGATCGCGCCGCTCTCGCACGTCCGCTGCGCCTTGCCGCGCGCTCCTGCTCTGTCACGTCCGCTTCGCTTTGCCGCTACGCGCGCGCCGCCCAAAGATGCTTGAGATTCCTGCTTTAAGTTCGTAGATCCATGGTAGGTTAGGTATGATTGATGATTATTGTGTATGTTAGCCAGGAATCGTTTACTCTGCACTCTAGCTAGTGTAGTAGGGTTGTCATCATCTAGAGGTTGAGAGCGGACATAACGTACCTTGTCCCCACACTCGGGAGTTGAGCGAAGCATAACGTCGTTGCTTCCCCGGCGACCAATGAGGAATTAGCTACCTCGTTGGCATAAGCCTAGTTTGTAGCTGCTAGAGCGGAACCACGCCAACGGTGCAAGCCTACCTTGGCCGGTTCTTAGCTTCAGTGTCGGTGATGTACAGGCTACAGATGAGTGCCGAGGACCTCGCACTCACGTGTTCGATGACACAACTTCCGAGTCTTAGGCATGCGTGCACGCCCGCGTAGTTTGTACTTAGGCCCCCACATTTACGCCCGATTCTGCAAAGATGTAGTGTGCGCGCACACGCTTTAGTCGCCCAGTTCGGAGAGCTCCCTGGGCTAATGTTCGTGAGTACACCGGCTTCTTCCAGCTTTAGAGCCGGACTTGGGTACTCTCCGATAGTCCGATTTATAAGCGAGGGTATGAGGCCCTTGAGGACACCCATTGGGATTGGCTCTTGAGCTAATCAATTGGTTGAGGGAGAAAGACCCTCGAGGTGCTCGGACATCTTTGGGATCGGTTTTTAGTCGATCAATTGGCCGAGGAGAAAGACCCTCGGAGATGTCCCGGATTGGTTATGAGAACCAATCATTAGTTGAGTAGTAGAGACTTCCGAGGACTCCTGATTTGCCTTGTGAGCTCGTTGAGTGAGATCCTTGTTGATAAACGTTTGCATGTGTACTAGGTTGCTAGATGATTGATTGCATCGTATCGTACCCCCGGTCGGGGATTCTTACTGAGTATGTTTATACTCAACCTTATTGTGGTTTCTTCCACAGTAACTTGGGACAAAGACCGAGGCGGCTAGCGGAGGGAGCTGGGAGATCATGGATGCTGCTGACACTCTGTCGTGTCTTATTTTACTGTTTTTTATTTCAGCATGTAGTTGGACTTGGGTCCGTAGGGAAAACTTATGATTTGAACTATTTATGTTTTTAAGGAAAGTACTGATCAGTCACTGTTTTAAATTTGAATGGTTCGTTTTTGCCTAATGAATGTTTACCTTGTTTTTAATGTTTTCCACTCTTATATTTGAAAAGTTTTACAAACCGACCCTGGCTGGGTCCTTTTATGCTTTTCACTTGCATGTTGAGTAAAGATCTGGGTTTAGCACCTTTTTCGAGTTGGGTCTTTACATATACACCTAGGATGCCCATCGGGGTCTTACACCTCCAACTCAGTGATGCCCATCGGGGACTTATACACCTAGGATGCCCATCGGGTTCTTACACCTCCAACTCAGTGATGCCCATCGGGGACTTATACACCTAGGATGCCCATCGGGGTCTTACACCTCCAACTCAGTGATGCCCATCGGGGACTTATACACCTAGTTACCCCTAACATCTTCTGCGCTATACAACACCTGTCCAACCTTAACATGGATCTAACAGCATACAACCGAAAACATGGTTATGCCGGGTTGGAAGGACCTAGCATGGAATTAATTAAGTAACACATAAAAGATGGATAAGTCGGGATAGGAGAACCTTAGCATGGAACTAACAGAACGCAAACATCACACGAATATGGGATCGAAGCAAGCATGAATCCTATCCACTAGAAACTCATACAGTCACAGTAATCAACATGCTATCAAAGTATTTGCAGGGTCCACACAACCCCGGGTAAGAATCCTTACCTGGAAACGAGTGGAAAGTAACTATCACGAGCCAACTAACAACCCTCGAGCTTCAAAGCGAACCCGAGCGACCTAGGCATCCAATAAAATATCCTAAATAAACAAACAGCAGCTAAAATCATGAAGTCCAATGGGTGGAGGCTCGGAAATTTACCAACCGAGAAGGCACCAGGCTGGGCAAGGCAGGCAGCAGGTGAGGCGTGCGGAGCGGCAGTCGCTACTGGCTGCGGTGGTCGAGCAGCGGGGCTGCAGCGCTGCTAAGCGGCCGTGCAAGAGGGCGGCCCAGCGCGGCGCGCGCGGCAGTGTGCAAGGCGGGCGCGTGGCCCTCGGCAACCACAGACGGCGGGGCGTGCGGGTGGGGGGCGGGGCATGCAGACGCGGCGCGGCGCGCTGGCCTGGCGCGAGACGCGACGGACGAGCGACGCGGCCAGGTGCGCTGTGCGTCTGCGATCCTGCGAATCGCGGCCGAACGGGCGGTGCGGGCGGTCTTGCTGGGCGCCACGGCAGCGACGCGGCGCGCTGGGGCGTAGCGTCGCGATGCATCGACGGCCGGGCTGGCTCTCGCGGGCGGGCGATCGGTCGGCGTGTGAAGGCTGGGTAGGTGCGGCTTGGGCGACGACGGCGTGGGCGGGGTGGGCGATGGGCGCGACAATGGGTGTGGGGAGAGGGTGAGGGCTTTTGCGAGTGAAGTTTGTTTTTCTTTTTTTTTCTTTTCCTTCCTTCCCTTAATTATATAAGCCTTGGGAATCTCAAATTCCCTTCCCAAGGCTCCCCCCCTTCGAGCCCCGGCTGACGCATTATTTTCTTTATTTAATCCCAAACTTCCAAACCCCTTTTTAGGCCAAGGGTTCGAGTCCTCCCAACTACACTTTTGAACATAAAATATATAGAAACCTAATTTTACATTCCACGGGAAACCGGGCTGTTATAGGACAGCTCGACACTGTGCGGGGCTGGGCGACGTGGCACTGTGCGCGGCTCGACACTCTGCGCAGTTGGGCGACGCGGACGCGGACTATACGGCCTGGGCGAGGGTTGCGCGACGCGACCTGGGCAGGGGCGACTCAGGCTGAGCGGCCTGAGGGCTGGGCGACGCGACCTGGCAAGTTGGGGCTCGGGCTGGGCGAGGCTTGGGTCGCGAGTGGAGGTCTAGGCTCTGGGTCAGGCGACTGGCGAGTATGTGGTCGGGCTAAGGTCGGGCTGGGCTAGCTCGGGGAGAGAGAAAGAGAGAGAGAAAAAAGGGAAAATGGGAATTAAAAGGAAAAATGGGATTTTTATTCCATTTTCCATCCTTATCCATTTTTAAAAAAACCCTTAAAATCCTTAAAATCCCATTTCCCGGCTTCCTCTATCGAGACCCGACCGAAGCAAACTTTTCCAATAAATAAAACTCACTTAAATCCAATTCCCAAAATAACACTAAGGGCTCGGGCTTGAATCCTAAAGGAAGCACTCAACCAACCATCACTTTGCCAAAGCCCAAACCACAACCGAGCTTCCAACCGACTAACCCAGCAATCTCGGGAGTCGCAGCCAACAAAAAACAAGCCTCGACAAAGGCAGGAGCTACCTCGAAGCCCTAAAAAACCACAAATCCTGCCCGGGGAGCCAAAAGACCAAAATACCCCCAAGGGTCAAAACGGCTCTAAAGACCCAACCAAACAACCGAATTTTGACCCGAAGGCACCTCGAAAACTGGGATAGAAAACTGGGCTGTTACAATACTCCCTCCTTTTAAGACTTTCATCCTCGGAAGTCCTAAGACGAAACAGCTCCAAGAAAACTCCACTGAATCCAAACCAACCGAACTTCTCGGCTAACACAACACCAACCTTCTTCGAAAACCAAGCCTGCTTGGGTTCTCAAAAACTCAAGGTGTAACAGCCCAGTTTCCTATTCCAGTTTTCGAGGTGCCTTCGGGTCAGGATTTGGTTGTTTGGTTGGGTCATTAGAGCGGTTTTGACCTATGGGGGTATTTTGGTCTTTTTGCTCCCCGGGCAGGATTTTTGGTTTTCAGTGCTTCGAGGTAGCTCCTGCCTTTGTCGAGGCTTGTTTGTTATTGGCTGCGAGTCCCGTGGTGTCTGGGCTAGTCGGTTGGATGCTCGGTTGTGGTTTGGGATTTGGCAAAGTGATGGTTGGTTGTGTGCTTCCTTTGGGATTCGAGCCCGGGCCCTTAGTGTTGTTTTGGGAGTTGGATTTAAGTGAGTTTTATTTATTAGAAAAGATTGCTTCGGTCGGGTTTCGAAGGAGGAAGCCGGGAAATGGGATTTTAAGGATTTAAAAGTGGATAAGGATGGAAAATTGGATAAAATTCCATTTATTTCCTTTTTTCCCATTTTTCCTTTTATTTCCCATTTTCTTTTATTTTTTTCCCAAAATCTCTTTTTTCTCTCTCTCTCTCTCCTCGAGCCCCCCACCTAGCCCGACCCAGCCCCTTGGCGCCCGACTGTCGCCCAAGCCCCACCCAGCTAGCCCAAATTTACTTGCCCGCGTAGAGTGCCACCTCACCCGGCCCGAGCCCCCACCGCCCGGTCGTCGCGTCGCCGCCGCCCACGCGCCATCGCCTGCTCGCGTCGCCTGACCCCCCTTTCGAGTCGCCCAGCTCGCCCGAGCCTCACCCAGCTCGTGTCGCCTGAGCCCTCTCCTAGGCCATGTCTGTCCGCGCTCGAGTCGCCCCTCACAGTGCCAGGCCGCCCAGCCCTCGCGTTGCCCGTATCGGCCAGATCGCGCGTCCTATAGCCCGTGGCGTCGTGTCGCTCGCGCCCGCGCGCTGTTCCTGTGCCGAGCCGCGCCGCGCGCCGTCCCTCAGCCAGCCCCGTGTCAGCCGCGCCTTGTGAGTTGCTCCCGAGCCAAGCCCTGTTTATTTTATTGTATTTGGGCCTATTTTTATGATTATTGATGTGTTTTTCTGGCTTGCTATAGGTTGCTCGGGTTCGATCGCAGTTAATTTTATTGTGTGTTGTTGCCTTCCGACCAGGTAAGGATTTCTTACCGGAGTTGTGTGGGCCCTGCAATATTTTCATGATTATGCCTTGTATGTTTGCTGACTGTTATGAGCATGTTAGAGAAAGAGCTGTTTGATTGAATTCTTGCCAGCATGCTTATGATTCCTGCTTAAGCTCGTAGTATCATGCTAGGTAATGTGATTGATGTCGGTCTTTGTTTGCTAGCCAGGAATCATTGGTTTTTGCTCTGTACTCTTAGATAGAGTTGTAGGGTTTGTCATCATCCAGAGGCTGAGCGGACATAACGTACTTTGTCCCCACTGATCGGGAGTAAAGTGTGCGCAGCATAACGTATCTTGCTTCCCCCCCGGTCGCCAAGGTGGATTTAGCTCCGGTCGGGAGTAAGGTGTGCGCAGCATAACGTATCTTGCTTCCCCGACCCACGGTTGTGGAATTAGCTACCCACTTCGGCATAAGCCTGGTTTGTAGCTCGCTAGAGCGGAACCACGCCATCGGTGTAAGCCTCGCCTCGGCCGGTTCTTAGCTTCGTGTCGGTGGATCATGCCGCCGCATGATGGCGCCGAGGGCCTCGCGCTCGCGTGATCGCGACACCGCTTCCAAGTCATAGGCATGTGTACCTGGCCCGCGTAGTTTGCACTTAGGCCCCCGCATTTACGTCGGTTGCAGCGAATGATGTGTGCGCGCGCACACACACGTTAGTTGCTTGCTCGAGAGCTCCCAGGGCTAATGTCGTGAGTACACCATTCCTTCCGTTAGAGCCAGACTTCGGGTACTCTCCCGTAAGTCCAGATTAGTGCAAGGGCAAGGAGGCCCTTGAGGACATTTTTGGGATCAGTATATTCCCCCCGAGTGAAAGATACATCGGTGATGTCCCTGGATTGGTCAGTGTATCCAATCCTTAGGCCGGAAGTAGGAGACTTCCAATGACTCCAGATCTTTCTTGTGAGCTCGTTGAGCTATGATCTGTGTTGGTAGCTATTTGCTTGCATGCTTTGGTACTAGATGACTGATTATATCGTATTGTACCCCGGTTGGGGATTCTTACTGAGTAATTCGTTACTCACCCTTATTTTTGTGGTTTTTCCACAGGTAACCATGGTGTGATCATGGAAAACCCGTTGTTCAACTCTGAGTTTTATGTTTATGATTTAAATGTTCTCTGAATGCATGTAGTTGGGCATGGAGCCCTAGGGTGTTTTCTGAATGTATTTCCGGATTCTAGCATTGTTGTAAAGTTTGTATGTTTTAAATAAATCTCTGATCAGAGTAAGTTTTGGAAATGTATTTGTCTTGGAACAGGTGCTTGGAAACAGGGACAGGTTCCAAGAATTGATGTTGATTTTAAATGGATGTTTTATGTTTTAGTTTTTACTTAGAATCCAAACACCATCTTGCAAATTTTCTGTAGATTTGTAATGCATGCATTGAGGTAACGGCCTATTTTAGAACCCTTTCGGGTCGGGTCGTTACAAGTTGGTATCAGAGCTCAGAGTCATAGATTCTGTAGACTGACCTTTGTTGTAGGTCGTTTTTCCATGATCATCAAGATCGCGATACCATCAGTACGCCTAAGTTTACTGTTTTAAAGAAAGGGGTAAGAATTTACAATACTTTTCATCTAGTGTATGCCTTGTGTAGTGTTGTGGAGCGGAGACGAGCAGGTTCTAACTCGTTGTTGGTTTGGGCTTAGAGAGCCATCATGCCAACTTTCCGCAGTGCCAGCAGTATGTAGCAGCTTGTTGAGGTATCCAGATAGATTCGAATGCCCTGGGACGTCGTCCCCGAGGGAGGCAGAGCTTAGACTCTCAGAGGCCACGAGTGGCCCAGTTGTTGCTTTTCCCATAGTGAGAGGGTGGAGGTGCTTTGTGCAGATAGCCAGTATGTTGATCGCACCCAGAGGAGCAGGACGCTTGGCATGTCTGACCGAGGAGTTGGACTGATCGTGTTGATGTTGAGGCCGCGTCCAGGGTTGTTAGGCCCGCAGGCCAGAGTTGCCTCCATGCTACTACTCAACTCTTAAAATCCAACTGGCTACGCAAATGACTTCTTCTTTTAGCTTAAGCCTAACTCAACTTCCAACCAGAAGCTCCACTCCCGAAACCTCACGAGGAAAACAGATAACGACAACCTCAAAGCTTACGGATCCCGAGCCACACGAATCCGCAAGACTACCTTAGATGCTAACACTCGAGGCTGACATCCTTGGAGCAACTCAATCACCACAGAGACTAGGGGGGAAGGGAAATCTTCAATCCCCAAAGAACCAACAACTTGCCAGAAACAACTCAACTCTTACTGGCTGGCCTCCGCCCTTGCGGGGACAAACAACTTTGCTTGCTAACAACACAAAGCAGGGAACCTCTCGCTGGGCTGACCGCTGCGCTACTCTGATCAACCACCACAACTCAGGAGCTAAGCTGACTACTTCTAAACGGGAAACGATTTTCCCAGCAAGCGAACTTCTGAAAGGCGGCGAACTTCACACGCGCTCGCTGACTTGCTCAAACCCAAGGCAACAGCAACCAACTCTCTTGGAAGCAACACCCAAGGGAAAACTCAACCAATTGGATCACCATTCCGGAACTAACAACACTTACTCAACTGCCGAGGGAGGGGTCAACTCCCAAAACTTACTGACTAGAAACAAGACCTCAGGGCAACGCCCTCCAGCTAGAACCGAACTAGCTCTTGAAACAACAAGAGGACCAAAACTTGGCCAGGCACTCACAAGAGGCAAAACAACCCTTACTGCAGCCTCTAGAACACCATCCAAGAGTCCACCTAACTGGACAAACAACTGCTTCCAAACAGCCAACAAACTTTTCCTTCTTGCTAGCACCTCTACCATCAACTCATGACTACGGGAGAAATCTGACAACTCCCAGGAGGAAACGACTCTTACAAGCAGACAACCGAAGGACAGAGAGCTCCACATACGCTCAGTGTCTTGCTCCACTAGAGCAACAACATCTAAATCTCACGGAGCAACAACAGGGGGGGTCCACCACAGACTGAACCTCCAAATGCCAAACGGGGCAACCCTCAACACCCTGGAAACAGGAAAACAACCAACAGGGCACGAACCACTCGCCCCACGAGCAAAACTAATTTTTAGCAGCTCCAACCATACCTTGGTCAACACCAAGCATCAACTTGCCACCGCACCGGAACCAATCCGGACTCTACTCCAAACAAACACTGGCTTGCTAGTCTACCAAGACTGCCAGCAACTCACCCGAGGCTACAAACTACACGCCTCGACTTGCCAACCTGAAACTCACTACTGGCTCGACCGAGTTCTGGAGAGGCTCTCCACAACCTAGGGTTCTTCGGCAACCCTCGACACACACTGTCGACAAATGAGCTAACAGCCAACTGCCTGAACAGGCATAACTCACTCCAGCATCTCAACCATGCTGGCCAACTCCAACTCCTTGGGAACCAAGAGGACCCGAAATGCTACCGAATGCGTCATCCTCCTGCTCAAACATCAACCACAACAAGGCTTCTACCCAAGGAAAGGATCAGAATAACTCTCTTAGCCAAGGCGATCAGAAACTGCGCGGCTTTGCTACCACCGCACTTGTTTAGTTTCCAACTGAACTCCAACCCATGGAACACGAAAAGTTCCATCTCCACACGATGCTCAAAGCTGAGGCAACCTTGCTTTACAAAAGCATAACCATGCCAAACTGAATCTTACTTTATACCAAGCCTCTACCAAGGGTGCTTACCCATAAGGCATCCAAATCCTCTCGCAAGGCATCACTCATCTCGCCTCAAAGGCATCCAACTCGCCTCATAGGCATCCAGCTCATCTCATGAGCATCCAACTCAAGGTCCCTCTGCTGGACCAAACTCGCATCTACGATGCTCAACTCTCCACAGATTAAGGCACTCGAAGGTAGTTGACGGCACTACCAACCACAAGAAAACTCTTGGCCGTAACACTAGCGCAAGACTCACGCGCACAAACACTTACCAACCGCCAACCTGCTGACTTACTCAATCTCCAATAACACTGGGAAGAGGCTCCGGATCCTCTCGAGCATCCTTTCGCTTGTAGTCCATCGACTACCACTGAACTAGCCCTCTGGCATGTAAGAACCCGACCCAAAATACGGTCCTAAACCTAGGTTCTCACTCAGCATGCAAGTTAAAATACTTCATCAAGCGGTTTAGTGCTCATATTTAAAACCTTTCAAAACATTTAGAAACGGGGAATGCTGAAAACATAATCAACAATTTTGTTTAAGAAAGACCAACGAAGTAAAACAAGCCTGGCCAGTATATAAAAATATTCAAAACAACTCAAACAACTTTTTATAATGTTTCCTGTCCATCTACATGCTGAACAAATATGCAAACAATAAAGACAGAGTGCCGGCAGCTCCCATGATCATTCAACTCCCTCCGCTAGCCGTCCCCGGTCTTTGTCCCCAAGTTACCTCGTGTGAAAACCCACGAGAATAAGGGTGAGTATAAACATACTCAGTAAGAATCCCCAACCGGGGTACAATACGATACTTCAATCATCTAGCACCCTAGTATACATGCAAACAGTTACCAACACAGATCATAGCTCAACGAGCTTACAAGGAAGAATCTGGAATCCTCGGAAGTCTCCTTCTTCCGACCTAATGATTGGCTCTCATAACCAATCCCGGGACATCTCCGAGGGTCTTTCTCCCTCGGCCAATTGATCACTCAAAAACCGATCCCAAAGATGTCCGACACCCTTGAGGGTCTTTCTCCTCGACCATATGATCGGCTTAAAAGCCAATCCCAATGGGTGTCCTCAAGGGCCTCTTACCCTCGCTATAAATCTGGACTATCGAGAGAGTACCCAAGTCCGGCTCTAAACAGAAGGAACTGGTGTACTCACGAAAATTAGCCCGGGAGCTCTCCGAACCGCGACTAACGCGCGTGTCGCGCGCACCGCATGCTGCTTTGCAACCGGCGTAAATGTGGGGGCCTAAGTACAAACTACGCGGGCCAGTACGCATGCCTAAAGGCTCGGAGGCGGTGTCACCGAACACGAGTGAGGCGAGGCCCTCGGCACTCATCCGCGCGGCTGTACCACACGACTGCTAAGAACCGCCAAGGCGGGCTTGCACCGCTGGCGGGGTTCCGCTCTAGCAGCTACAAACTAGGCTTATGCCGATGTGGTAGCTAAATCCACATCGATCGCCGGGGAAGCAATGTACGTTATGCTTCGCTCTACTCCCGACCGGTGGGGACAAGGTACGTTATGTCCGCTCTCACCTCTAGATGATGACACCCTAACACACTAGCTAAAGTATAGAGTAAACGATTCTGGCTAAACATACATAATCATCATCAATCATACATAACCTAGCATGATACTACGAACTTAAAGCGGAATCTCAAGCATGCTTTGGAAGAACAATCCTAGCATGGCACTAACATGTACAAACAAGCAAACATGCTAGCAGAATGCAATCACAAGTCATCCTATCCACTAATCATGTCCATAAAAGTAAACATGCATATAAGGCACATTCAAGAAAGCATCGCAGGTCCACACAACCACGGTAAGGAATCCTTACCGAAACGAGCGAAAATAACCTTCACAATCAAATAATGACCCTCGAGCTTTAAAGCGAAACCGAGCAACCTAAGCATTTTAAAAGCATCCTAAATAAATATACAGCAGACCAAAGAAATTTAAAAATCTACAAGGGATAGGTTTGGGAATTACCAACCGAGAAGGCACGGGTCTCGCAGCAGAGGGGGCAAGGCCGGGCGCCAGCTTTGGTGCGGTGGGGGGCGCTGGCGCTGGCGCCGGCGCTGCTCTCGGGCGCGCGGCAAGGCGAGACGTCGGGTCTGCGAGGGCAAGCGGCGACGCGGCGTAGCGTTTAAGCGGCAGCAGCGAAGGGCGCGGCGACGCGTCGGGGCGGCCGCAGCGGAGCGCGCGCGCGTCTCGGGCGGCTCGTGCGCGGAACGGTCGACGGCTCGGGCTGGCGACTCGATCTGGCGTCTCAGGCGCGCTGGCATGGGCGATCTGTGGCGCGTCTGGGCGCGCCAGGGCATGGGCTGTCTTTGCGGTCTCGTGTGCGCGTGTGGTGGGGCGGTGCGATGCGATCCGCGGCGGCGTGGCCGGGTGCGCGATCCGGTGTGGGGATGGGCCGAGCGGCTA
This sequence comes from Sicyos edulis, assembly GCA_036507275.1. Lineage (NCBI taxonomy): Eukaryota > Viridiplantae > Streptophyta > Magnoliopsida > Cucurbitales > Cucurbitaceae > Sicyos > Sicyos edulis. The sequence goes on from CM071858.1 coordinate 13,616,032, forward strand.
GGGTTTGGTTTCTTGGTGAGGGGCTCAAGGAAGAGAGAGAGAGAGAGAGAGAGAGAGAGAGAGATTTTTCCAAAACAAGGGGAATAGGATTTTCTTTTCCTTTTCCTAATTTAAATGGGTCTAAAATCCCTTCCCAAGGCTTTCTCTTGCGGGTCCCGGCTAAAGAAATTCTTTTCTTTTTAACTAAATCTTCTTTTTCTAAAAACTCCAATTTCACCATTAGGGCAAGGGTTCAAATCTCAATGGGACCAATTAAATTCCAATTAATTTTGCTATCAACCGGAATGTCTCCGAACTTCTAATCAACCAACCCAAACTCCTTGGGTCTTGCAACCAACATTAATCAAGTCTCAACGAAGGCTGAAATGACCCTGAAGCCCTGAAAATCCTCAACCTCTGACCGGGGAGCAAAATACAAAAATACCCTTAAAGGTTAAAAAGCTCTAACGGCCCATCCGAACATCCGCATAATGTCCCGAAAACTCCTGGGAAACCGAAATAGAAAACTGGGCCGTTACAATACTCCCTCCTTTTAAGACTTTCGTCCTCGAAAGTCCTAAGACGAAAACAACTCTATGAAACTCCACTGATTCTTAACCAACCAAGCTCCTGTTTAAGATAACACAAATCTTTCTTTGGAACCGAACCCTTTTGGGTTCCCAAAGGCTCCAAGCCCAACAGACACCGAGTCTGCCACGAACTATCTCAACCTAAACTGAACTAACACTGAGCTTCGAAGAAAACATGCGATAACTAGTCGGTGAGCCACATCCTCTGATTCGCACCAACTCTCAATCGGTCTTACGACTCTAGGGCTCACTTATCCCTGCTAACCCAACTCGGAACGCCTCTCTACGGTGCTACTCTCAGCAAACTCGTGGACGGGTCACGAGCTCTAAAACTCAACGCCACGCTCCGGCGCAACTTCTCGGAATGCTCACAGCTGTTATCAAACAGCCTCGACCCTTCACCATGCTGACCAAACAACTGAACCTCCCAGGTTTAAGAAACTAAACGGCCTACTCATACTTCGCAAGAGACCTGCGAACCCCACTGGTTGCCTACAATCCTTAACGAAATCCAATTCGAACCACCAACTGGTGACTGATCCCTAGGCAACCTTCTCCAACTAGCATGCGTCCCCAACACTAAAGCAACCATCTTACGAGAAATCGAAGCACTAAAGCCAAAGGCACTTTTCTGGTTCACCAAACGGCTACCACCACTCACACTAGCTTATGCTTCAGCTTCGGCAACCCCTGAACGACAGGGTCCAAGAACAGGCTCCACTCAGCCAAACTAATAAGTCGGAGCCCCTCAACGGCCGACAACAAACTTTCCAATGCAATCCGATCAGCCACTGGCCTAGGTGAACATCGCCAGACAGGAGAATAGACAACATTCCTCTCACGGAAACCTCTAGCAGCAAGGAATAAAACATTACGTGGCTACTAGCAACACGATAGCTGGAGGATCACAACTCAAGGGCTTTACCACCCAATGCCACGGCACCTCTATGCCAACTCACTCAACTGTGGCTCAGCTAAAATGCCAATTGCGAATGCACAACGACTAAAAGAAAAGCCCGAGAAAGGCTTGCTTAGCAGAAACTCAAACCAAGCTCATAACGAGCAAAGCTCGCCTCCAAGCTGCCACTCAACTCTTAAGTCCATCTGGCTGTTCTATGGACTTCCTCCTTTTAAGCTTAGACCCATCTCATCTTCCAACTAGGAACTTCACACATGAAACCGCGCGAGGGATAAGGATAGCGTCGATCTCAAGCTGGTGGATCAAGAACAAAACGAGTCAGCAAGACTACCTCAAAAGTTAAAAATCGAGACCGGCATCCACGGTGCAGCTCAACCACCAAAGAACTAAGGGGGTCTACACGCTCCAAAGATCCAACAACCATCCGCCAACAACTCAAGCCTTTGAACTGGTTGGCCTTCGCCCTCGCGGGAACAAACAACTTTCCGCTTGCTAACAAACAGACGCAGGGACACTCTCATTGATGACACCGCAATTTGCGCTTCTCGATCAACTACACAACTCAGGAGTAAGCTGACTCCTCCTCTACAGGAACGATTTCCTAGCAAGCGGACTTTCGAAGGACAGCGAATTTCACACACGCTCGCTGTCTTGCTCAAACTCAACGGTAACAACCACCAACTCTCTCAGAAGAAACATCCAAGGATTCCTCAATCGCTTGAACCACCAACTAAGCACTAGCGGTACTACTCAACCGCTGAGGGGGAGGCCAACTCCCAAAACTACCTTGACTAGGAACAAGTCCTCGAGAGCAACGCCCGGCTTGGTCGAACCAAGCTAGCTCTAGAAAACAGCAAGGGAACCAAACCTTGGCCAACGCCAAGCACCACCTTGCTAAGAATTCTAAAAAAAACCAAGGCGGAGGTTACTAAGAACAACTCTAGCTTGTCAACCGTCTACAAGCATCCAGCAATTCAACCGAGGGACACTGCCTGGGTCTGACCGAGCTCTGGTGAGGCTCTCCACAACTTAGGGTTCCTCTGATCACCCTTCAACACATACTGTCGACAAACGGTCTAACAGACATCTGGCTACACTAGCACAACTCCCTTCAGCATCTCAACTATGCTAGCCAAAAGCTCTTCCTTGCCACATCTGTAGCAAGCACGGGAGATGCTCCACACAATCCGAAAAGCACCTTACCACACTTGATGCAATGAGTCGGCGGCCTGGCCCCGCCCTGCTGACGATCCTGAGCTCTAACCTGCGGTCGGCGCTGATCCCGACCCCTAGACTGGCCCTGTCGGCGAGTCTGCTATCCACCAGAGTGGGAACCACCGGAACACAACCTTCCTCTTGCTCAAAGCATCAGCCACATCGTAGCTTCTACCCAGGGTAAGGGTCTGAACAACACTCTTAGCCATGGCGGCCAGAAACTCCGCGATTTTACTACCATCGCTCGGATCGGTTCAAGCCCAACTCCAACCATCGATCAACAAGAAATGCCTCTACCTGTGTCAAGGGCCAACTAGCATAACTTGCCTACGCAACAACCAAAGCACGCAAGACGATAACCTCTCGACCCAAGTTAGGGCACTTGCCAAGAACTAAAGTCTTAACTCCTCGGAATCGAGCACCGGTTTCACAAACCCAAACCCCTCGTGGTTCTTGAAAAATACACCACTTTAACGAGCTACACAAAAGTACAATGGCATGTACAAACTCCAACTTGGTTCCTTAAGATCCAAACCAACAAGTATTCTCACACAAGGCAACTTTTGCCTCCCAATAGAGCCACTTCTAGCAAAGGAGCAACAAGAGTTCAACCCACTCAGGGTCAACTCACCACGGAATGCCACATTGGTCGACTCACTCTTACCAGAGCATAACTACACCAATCTGACATACCTCATACCAATGTGCCCACTAAATGCTCCACTCAACCATCCAACTCATGGCTCTAACACTGGATCAACCACGCATCATCGATGCCTACCCTACTCATATTAGGGTAACTCCAAGGGTAGTCGAAACACACTACCATCAAGCCGGCTCACAAGCCCACACACAAGCGCGCGAGAACTCGGACGCGCTAGCCCTCACCAACCTACAACATCCTTTGCACCCATCTCTCGGTGACCCTGAAAAGCTCCTACTTTTCCCTCGAACGACCTCACACTTGTAGTTCTCTGACTACCACCGAGCTAGATTTCTTAAGCAATCCAATAGATGCAATTTCAGAAAAACGGGTACAAGGCTGGTGGAGGTGCTATACTCCGGGCGGCATGGAACCATCTCACACTAGTGCCAATGGCCCGAATCTAGGCCTCCTCTCAAAGCTTGGTGCCAACAGCACAACATCCTTTACAACACAAATCAGCCCAAAACAAGTTTTATGCCCCTCTAAGGATAGGGAAGGTCACACTCCAAGTGACTGGCAAAGGCACTCAACACAAGAGTCCAAACACTCGAGCAGCCTAAACTCTGGCATCTCGCCTAACAGACATGCCACGGCCTACTCCTACATCCCACTCGATGCTCAACGAATACTCAAGCCAACCCTCGGGTGGCGAAAGACCTAGCTCCACACTGGAACATGCTAACAGAAGGTGCTTCTCTCTAATAGCCACCAAAACCACGGACGGATTAAGTCCCGACAAGCAAACTCCACACTACCGCTCTGCTACTAGGGTACTAAAAGAATCTGGCCGCAAAAAACGATCGCGAGGCTTGCGGGAGGACAAGATGTCTCTACATCTTCCTCAAAAGCTACTAACTTGGCGACTTGCCAATCGACCGGAGTGGTGGTGGAGACTCTGCCGTCCGCCTCTCTCACAGACTTCCACCACCACACTCATCGCATCAAACAACACAAGAACGGCTCGCCACAACCTCGAACATCGGGTCATCTCGCCTCAACACCGTGTCATCCCAACACTTGGATGATAAACTCGATCTGGCCAACCACCTTGCTACTAGCGCGAGGGTCTCAAAACATCCACTCTACAGGGCTTCCACTTGTCAAACTCGGCGGCTCGATCAACGCCAACTATCTTATCAGTATAAACCTGCTGACCAAGCCCTCCCGGGAACCTCCGGGGCTACTGGAACTACAAGGAGGGGTGTCTCCTAAATAAACTCTACCAGATGGGCTATCTATGCCCAAGACTCCTCACTACGCGCTACAAACCTGCGCTGGGTCTCCGCTCTCTGTTAGCTAAAAGACCTGCCATCAACTCCTTCATGGCTGGAGCACACTCTGCTCAAGGAGTCTCACTCTGAGGCGTGCTAGCCTCAACCCCCCCTACTCTTGGCAACTCATCTGCCAGGGCCAAAGGTGGCCTACGGGTCTAGACAACCCTAGACGTGGTCTCATGATCAACATGAACAGTCCAACTCCTCGGTTGGAAATACCAAACGTCCCTGCTCCTCTAAGTGCAATCAACATACTAGCGATCTACACACAGAGCATAAAAGCTAGCCCACGCTGGGCTCTCACCGCCAAACAAGGGTAACACATGTATACTAGATGCGATGTTGTAAAATAAAACCCTTAGCTTAATGAACTCGCACAAACTGACGGCCATGGAGTCTTGATGATCATGGGGGCAACAACCTACAAAGCGAGTTAGTCTCACAGAATCTATGACTCGTGCTCGATACCAACCAGTAAGAACCCGACCCAAAATACGGTCCTAAACCTAGGTTCTCACTCAAAGATGCAAGTTAAAATACTTCATCAAGCGGTTTAGTGCTCATATTTAAAACCTTTCAAAACATTTAGAAACGGGGAATCTTTGAAAACATAATCAACAATTTTGTTTAAGAAAGACCAACGAAGTAAAACAAGCCTGGCCAGTATATAAAAATATTCAAAACAACTCAAACAACTTTTTATAATGTTTCATGTCCATCTACATGCTGAACAAATATGCAAACAATAAAGACAGAGTGTCGGCAGCTCCCATGATCATTCAACTCCCTCCGCTAGCCGTCCCGGTGCTGTCCCAAGTTACCTGGTGGAAAACCACAGAAATAAGGGTGAGTATAAACATACTCAAGAAGAATCTCCAACCGGGTACAATACGATACTTCAATCATCTAGCACCCTAGTATACATGCAAACAAGCATTACAAACATGCATCATAGCTCAACGAGCTTACAAGGAAGAATCTGGAATCCTCGAAAGTCTCCTTCTTCCGACCTAATGATTGGCTCTCATAACCAATCCCGGGACATCTCTGAGGGTCTTTCTCCCTCGGCCAATTGATCAGCTCAAAAACCGATCCCAAAGATGTCCGACATCCTCGAGGGTCTTTCTCCCTCGACCATATGATCAGCTCAAAAGCCAATCCCAATGGGTGTCCTCAAGGGCCTCTTACCCTCGCTATAAATCTGGACTATCGGGAGAGTACCCGAAGTCTGGCTCTAAACAGGAAGGAACTGGTGTACTCACGAACATTAGACCGGGGGAGCTCTCCGAACCGGCGACTAACGCGTGTGCGCGCACACCGCATGCTGCTGCAACCGGCGTAAATTTGGGGGCCTAAGTACAAACTACGCGGGCCAGGTACGCATGCCTAAAGACTCGGAAGCGGTGTCACTGAACACGAGAGCGAGAGGCCCTCGGCACTCATCTCAGGCGGCTGTGCACCATCGACCTAAAGCTAAGAACCGGCCAAGGCAGGCTTGCACCGTTGGCAGGGTTCCGCTCTAGCAGGCTACAAACTAGGCTTATGCCGATGTGGTAGCTAAATCCACATCGGCTGCAGGGGGGAAGCAATGTACGTTATGCTTCGCTCTACTCCCGATCGGTGGGGACAAGGTACGTTATGTCCGCTCTCAGCCTCTAGATGATGACAAATTTAACACACTAGCTAAAGTATAGAGTAAACGATTCTGGCTAAACATACATAATCATCATCAATCATACATAACCTAGCATGATACTACGAACTTAAAGCGAGAATCTCAAGCATGCCGGAAGAACAATCCTAGCATGGCACTAACATGTACAAACAAGCAAACATGCTAGCGTAAATGCAATCACAAGTCATCCTATCCACTAATCATGTCCATAAAAGTAAACATGCATATAAGGCACATTCAAGAAAGCATCGCAGGTCCACACAACCACGGTAAAGAATCCTTACACGAAACGAGCGAGAAAATAACCTTCACAATCAAATAATGACCCTCGAGCTTTAAAGCGAAACCGAGCAACCTAAGCATTTTAAAAGCATCCTAAATAAATATACAACCCACCAGACTTAAAATCTACAAGGGATAGGTTCGGGAATTACCAACCGAGAAGGCACGGGTCTCGCAGCAAGGGGGCAAGGCTGGCGCCTTTCTTTGGTGCGGCTGGGCGCTGGCGCTGGCGCTGCTCGGCGCGCGCGCAACAAGGCGAGACGTCGGGTCTGCGAGGGCAGCGCGCGGCGACGCGTTTGGCGGCAGCGCAGCGGCGCTGCGCGGCGCGTCGTCGGCGGCCGCAAGCGAGCGCGCGGCGCGCGTCTGGCGGCTCGGTGCGAACGGCGCGACGCTTCTAGGCTGGGCGACTTCAGTCTGGCGATCGGGCGCGCCTGGCATGGGTGATGCAGGCGTCTGGCGCGCGCTGGGCATGGGCATCTTTGCGATGCAGTGCGCGCGCGTGGTCGGGCGGGTGGTGCGATCTGGGCGGCGTGGTGGGCAGTGGCCGGCGCGATCCGTGTGGGGATGGGCCGAGCGGCTAGGGTTTGGTTTCTTGGTGAGGGGCTCGGCAAGGAGAGAGAGAGAGAGAGAGAGAGATTTTTCCAAAACAAGGGGAATAGGATTTTCTTTTCCTTTTCCTAATTTAAATGGGTCTAAAATCCCTTCCCAAGGCTTTCTCTTGCGGGTCCCGGCTAAAGAAATTCTTTTCTTTTTAACTAAATCTTCTTTTTCTAAAAACTCCAATTTCACCATTAGGGCAAGGGTTCAAATCTCAATGGGACCAATTAAATTCCAATTAATTTTGCTATCAACCGGAATGTCTCCGAACTTCTAATCAACCAACCCAAACTCCTTGGGTCTTGCAACCAACATTAATCAAGTCTCAACGAAGGCTGAAATGACCCTGAAGCCCTGAAAATCCTCAACCTCTGACCGGGGAGCAAAATACCAAAATACCCTTAAAGGTTAAAAAGCTCTAACGGCCCATCCGAACATCCGCATAATGTCCCGAAAACTCCTGGGAAACCGAAATAGAAAACTGGGTCGTTACATGGCACGACCTAAACAGGTGCAACTGCCATAAACGGATCCAAGGCTAGAGGAGTGGGCTGAACTCCGGACGGCATAGAACCATCTGTTATGCCTATGCCAAACTCAAGCCTGAACCAGACTTAGTGCCAAAGTGGCACACCAACCAATGCACCTCAAGTGCTACTACTACCAAATCGACATCTTACTACAGATGGGGCCAGCAAGGTCACTACCTCAAGTGACAACAACTCTGGCTAGGCATACAAGGGCTCAAACTCAAACAACCATGCCTATGGAATCTCATCAAACCGAAGGCTCACAGCCTACATTTGCATCACCTCATGATGCTCAACAATGCTCTGGCCGGCTCTCTCAACATGCAGCAGCTAGCCCTACTCTAGGGGCTCATCAAAGGAGAGTGTTCAACTCAACCAAACAACTGAGGAATCCACCAACGGATCCAGTTCGAAGGGAACACTGCTCGCTGCACCCTTAACCACAGGGTTCCGGCTTACTGGCTGCAACAACAACACTTTATGGGAGCACAAAGATGCCTCAACAATCTCCTCGAAGGCTGCCAACTCTGCAGCTACTCACTGGGCAATCAACAATCTGCTAAGGCTCAAGATCAACACTTGAGCTACCCAGGCTAGTCCACACGGGGACCTGCTCCACAAGCAGCAACATAAGCACAACCATAGCTAACTCCTCTCTTGGAGTGGCACTCCAAGGCAAAGCACCTCCACCCTCTCACTAGGGGAAAACCAACAACTGGGCCACTCGTGGCCTACGGGAGTCTAAGCTCTGCCTCCCTCTGGAACGATGTCCCAGGGGCATCCGAATCTATCTCGATACCTCAACAAGCTGCTAAATACTGCGGGGCTAGGTGACGCGGCACTGTGCGCGGTTCGACACAGTGTGCAGCTGGGCGACGCCGACTTCAAAGGGACGGCCTGGGCGAGGGCTGCGCGACGAGACCTGGGCAGGGGCGACTCGGGCTGAGCGGCCTGGGGGCTGGGCGGCGCGACCTGGCGAGCTGGGGCTAGGCTCAGGTTGGGCGACCTGGACGAGCTGGGTCTGGGCTAGGGTAGGGCTGGGCTAGCTCGGGAGAGAGAGAGAGAGAGAGAGAGAGAGAGAGAGAGAGAGAGAGAGAGAGAGAGAGAGAGAGAGAGAAAAAGGAAAATGGGAATTAAAAGGAAAAATGGGATTTTTATTCCATTTTCCATCCTTATCCATTTTTTAAAAAACCCTTAAAACCCTTAAAATCCCATTTCCCGGCTTCCTCCTTCGAGACCCGATCGAAGCAAACTTTTCCAATAAATAAAACTCACTTAAATCCAACTCCCAAAACAACACTAAGGGTCCGTGCTCGAATCCCAAAGGAAGCACTCAACCAACCATCACTTTGCCAAAGCCCAAACCACAACCGAGCTTCCAACCGACTAGCCCAGACATCTCAAGACTCGCAACCAACAACAAACAAGCCTCGACAAAGGCAGGTGCTACCTCGAAACCCTGAAAAACCACAAATCCTGCCGGGGGAGCCAAAAGACAAAAATACCCCCAAGGGTCAAAACGGCTCTAATGACCCAACCAAACAACCGAATCTTGACCCGAAGGCACCTCGAAAACAGGGATAGAAAACTGCGCTGTTACAAACAAACACAACAATAATCACAATCCATAGGCCTAAATATAATAAAATAAATAGGGCTCAGCTCGGGAGCAACTCACGAGGTGCGGCTGACACGCGAACGGGCAGGCCGCAGACGGCGAGAGATTCTTGGAGTCTTGGGCGCAGATTTCGGACGCCAGGGCGCTGGGGAGCGAGTTCGGCTGGGCGAAGACGTGCGGAGCGGCTCGGCATAAGGACGGCGCGCGGGCTGGCGATGCGGCGAGCTACAGGGGACGCGCGATCTAGCATGAGGCGGCTCAGATCTGGGAGACTCGGGTGCGGACGAGACGGCCTGGCACCGGGATGAGCGACGCGGCACTGTGCGGTGCGGCCTGGCACTATGCGCGGCTGGGCTGGGTGAGCAGGGCTCGGGCTTGGGCAACCTGGGCTAGCAGAGCTGGGGCTCGGGCTGGGCTCGAGGGAGAGAGAGAGAGAGAGAGAGAGAGAGAAACAAAAAGGGAAAATGGGATTTTTCCTATTTTTCCAACCTTATCCACTTTTAAATAACCTTAAAATCCCTAAAATCCCATTCCCCAGCTTCGTCCTTCGAGACCCGACCAAAGCAATCTTTTCCAATAAACAAAACTCACTTAAATCCAACTCCCAAATCAACACTAAGGGCCCGGGCTCGAATCCCAAAGGAAGCACTCAACCAAAACTAACTTTTTTTTAAAACCCAAACCACAACCGAACTTCCAAACGACTAGCCCAAACATCTTGGGTCTCGCAACCAACAACTATCAAGCCTCGCAAAGGCAGGAGCTACCTTAAAGTCTTGAAAATCCACAAATCCTGCCCGGGGAGCAAAAAGACCAAAATACCCCTAAGGGTTAAAACATCTCTAACGACCCAACCGAACAACTAAATCTTGAACCGAAGGCACCTCGAAAACTGGAATAGAAAACTGGGCTGTTACAGGGACGCTGGCGTGCTGGCGCAGACGCGGACGGACGAAAGCGGCGTGCGACGACACGGCGCGACTGGCGCGCGACGCGACGGCGCGCGCGCGCAGCGGACAGGGCGGCGCGCGCGGAGAGCGAGCGCGACGCGGCGGCGATCGGGCGATCTGGTGCGCGCGACGGCTGCGACGGCCTGCTGAGCGATCTCGACCTGCGACGGCTGCGACGGGCATGAGACAGGGGCGATCTGGGCCTGTGAAAGGCGATCTGGCTCGGCTGCTGGGCTTCCCTCGGCTGGCTGCAACAAAACACACACACACACAACCTCTTCTGTTACACTCGGCCAGCAAGGACACCAAATGGAGAAGATGAAGAGGATGAAGACTTACCCGGAATGACGATCGAACCACGGAGCTGCTAAGGAGATGAAAAACAGCTTGGGGCTTGGGAGAGATTGGCTTGGGCGGCCATGGTGATTTAGGAGAAGAAACACCAAAAACCCTATTTCTTTTCTTTTCAACAAATGCACCAAAACTCCCATGATCCAAGGCTAACCAAGATATGACGCGGAAAGAGCAACAAGAGCTCCCAATAGCTCAACTAGCACGCACCCCAACAGGCTTTCCCGAAGACTTGGGTTCGAAACCCAGCTGCAACACAAATTCCTTACATTTTTACTTTTGCACTTAACCATGCCCAAACACTTCCACAAAACCTCAAAAACTACAAAAGACCATCCAATAATTTTTGCAACTGGAAAAAGACATAAACGGCCCTGACGGCCCGACCAAATTACCAAAATACCCCTAGGGCATACTTGGAAGACCGGGATGAAAACCTGGACCGTTACAAATGGGGCCAGCAAGGTCACAACCTCAAGTGACAAAAACTCTGGCTATTCATACAAGGGCTCAAAACTCAAACAACCCTGTCTATGGCATCTCATCTAACTGAAGTCTCACTGCCTACCCTTGCATCTCCACTTGATGCTCAACAAAACTCTGACCAACTCTCTCAACATACAGCAGCTAGCTGTGCTCTAGGAGATCACCATAAGAAGAGTGCTCAACTCTACTAGATAACTGAGGAAACCACCAACGGATCAAGTCTGATGGGAACACTGCTCGCTGCACCCTTAACCACAGGGTTCTGGCTTACTGGCTACAAAACAAAAACAACAATCTGCAAGAGAACAAAGATGTCTCTTCATCCTCCACGAAGGCTACTAACTCTGCAGCCACTCTCTGGGCAATCAAACAATCTGCTAAGGTTCAAGATCAACACTTGAACTACCCAGGCTAGTCCACACTGGGACCTGCTCCACAAGCATCAACATGAGCAAAGCCATATCTAACTCCTCTCCTGGAGTGGTACTCCAGGGCAAATCACCTCCACCCTCTCTCTAGGGGAAAACTAACAACTGGGCCACAAGTGGCCTACGAGAGTCTAATCTCTACCTCCCCCTAGGACAATGTCCCAGCGGTATCTGAATCTATCTTGGATACCCTGACTAGCTGCTATCATACTTCTTACACTGCAGGAAGTTGGCATGATGGTGCTCTGGACCCAAACCAACAACGAGTCAGAACCTGCTCGTCTCCGCTCCACAACACTAAAGAAGGTATACACTAGATGAAAAGTATTGTAAATTCTTAACCCTTTTCTAAAACTGTAAACTTAGGCGTACCTGATGACTGTCGAAGTGCTGATGATCATGGAAAAACGACCAACAACAAAAGGTCAGTCTACAGAATCTATGACTCTGAGCTCTGATACCAACTGTAAAGACCCGACCCAAAAAGGGGTTCTAAAATGGGCCTTTACCCCAATGCATGCATTCAAAACTAAAATCAATATGCAAGAATGCTTTTCGGATTCTAAGTGAAAACTAAAACATACAAACATCCATTTAAAAAGGCAATATAAATTCCTGAAACCTGTCCCTATTTCCAAGCACCTGTTCCAAGACAAATACGTTTCCAAAACTCACTCTGATCAGAGATTTATTTTAAACATTCAAAACTTCCAAAAGTTACAACAGTGCTAGAATCCGGAAAAATAGTCAGAAAACAACCTAGGGCTCTGTGCCCAGCTACATGCATTCAGGGAAAAATAAAACATAAAGAATCATAGACATAAACTCAGAGTTCGACAGTTGGTTTCCATGATCACAGCTCCTCCTTCAGCCATCCTGTCTCGCATCTTGGTTACTTGTGGAAAACCACAAAATAAGGGTGAGTAACGAATTACTCAGTAAGAATCACCAACCGGGGTACAATACGATATACATGGTCATCTAGCAGAAAGGTATGCAAGCTATGAATATAAACACACACAGAGCACATAGCTTAAATCCACACATAAACTTTGGATGCCATCTTAGGGTCTTACTCCGGAATAATCCTCCTCATGATACGATCCTATACGAGAAACAAGTCTCGGCCTCAGCCTGTCTACTGTCGATACAAAAAATGCACTGGCTCAAGATCCCGAGGAGCTCTCCGGTCAGCGCTGTAATGAGCGTGTGCGCGCATCGCATGCTTCTGCAAACCATGGGGTGCAAGTCTAGTGGCAGTGCCCGAGTCCGATCCACCATGCCTAACTAATCTCTGGATCGGTGTCACCGACATAGAGGTCCGAGACACGGACACGTGAACTATGTCGGCTGCACTCGCACTCCGAGGCTAAGGAACCGGTCGTGGTAGGCTTACACCAGGAAGCGGTCCTTGCCCTAACAGGTGGCAATCAAGGGCTACGACCGAACACACTATAACAGCCCAAATTTCTGTTAATTGTGAAATAAGGTTTTTGTAGCATTGTTCCAGGAGCAGTTGGATTGTTAAGGTTTTTGAGGTTTATTGATCGGGGGTAAAATAGGAAATTTCTTTTAAGGGTGGCTTGGGAGATTCTGTAACGGCCCAGTTTTCCATTCCAGTTTCCCAGGTACTCTCGGTTCAGTATTGGGGCAATTGGTTGGGCCGTTAGAGCTTTTTAACCCTTACGGGTATTTTGGTCTTTTTGCTCCCCGTTCAGAGGTTGAAGATTTCCAGGACTTCAGGGTCATCTCGGCCTTCATTGAGACTTGACTGATGTTAGTTGTAAGACCCAAGGAGTTTGGGTTAGTTGTTTAGAAGTTCGGAGGCATTCCGGTTAATGGCAAAATTAATTGATAATTAATTGGTCCCATTGGGATTTGAACCCTTGCCCTAATGGTGAAGTTGGAGTTTTTAGAAAAGGAGTTTTAATTAAAAAGAAAAAGGGTTGCTTCAGCCGGGACCCGCAGGAGGAAGGCTTGGGAAGGGAATTTAGGTCTCCTAACCTATTTAAAATAGGAAAAAGAAGGAAAATGGGGAAAACCCTCTTTGCTTCCCTTGGTAGCCGCAATCTCTATCTCTCTCTCTCTCTCCTGAAACCGAGCCACCCAGCCGCACCACACACACTGAGAGCCACCCCACCACACCGCACCACACCACCCCACACACACCGGCCACTCGCGCCACACCGCATCGCACCGCCTCGGCGCTCGCCCCTTGCCTCGCCCAGCCGCCGCACGCCCTGCACCACCCAGCGCCGCACCGCACCGAGCCACACCCAGCAGACTGGACGCTCGCCCGCTCGCCATCCCAGCTCGCCCGCTCGCCATCCCAGCTCGCCCGCTCGCTCGCGCGTCGTCTCCGCAGCCCGATCGCCCGCATGTTGCCCCGATGTGCCCCGCGCCCGCTCCAGTGCGTCCGCTCGCCTTGCCGTGCGCCCGAGCCAGCGCCAGCGTCTCTGCAGCACCAGCAGCCCCCAAACCTGCCCCTTGCTGCCGAGAGCCCGTATCCTCTCGGTTGGTAATTCTCGAGCCTTTCCCTTTTAGATTTTTAAGCTGCTGACTACTGTATATTTATTTAGGATGCTTTTATTATGCCTAGGTTGCTCAGGTTTGTTATAAAGCTCGAGGGTCTTATTTGATTCGTGATAGCTAATTTCCACTTGTTTCCAAGTAAGGATTTCTTACCGTGGTTGTGTGGACCCTGCGATGCTTTCTTGATTGTGCCTTATATGCATGTTTACTTCTATGAACATGATTAGTGGATAGGACAACTTTTGATTGCATTCTTGCTAGCATGTTTGCCTGTTTGTACATGTTAGTGCCATGCTAGGATTGTTCTTCCAGCATGCTTGAGATTCCTGCTTTAAGTTCGTAGTTCCATGATAGGTTACGTATGGTTGCTGATTATTGTGTATGTTAGCCAGGAATCGTTTATTCTGTACTCTTAGCGAGTGTAGTAGGGTTTGTCATCATCCAGAGGCTGAGAGCGGACATAACGTACCTTGTCCCCACCGGTCGGGAGTAGAGTGAAGCATAACGTACATTGCTTCCCCCGGCAGCCAATGAGGATTAGCTACCTCATTGGCATAAGCCTAGTTTGTAGCCTGCTAGAGCGGAACCCTGCCAACGGTGCAAGCCTGCCTTGGCCGGTTCTTAGCTTCGTGTCGGTGGTACAGTGCCGCATGATGAGTGTCGAGGGCCTCGCACTACTGTGTTCAGTGACATCGCTTCCGAGTCTTAGGCATGCGTAACTGGCCCGCGTAGTTTGTACTTAGGCCCCCACATTTACGCCGGTTGCAGCAGCATGCGGTGTGCGCGCACACGCGTTAGTCGCCAGTTCGGAGAGCTCCCCCGGGCTAATGTTCGTGAGTACACCAGTTCCTTCCAGTTTAGAGCCAGACTTTGGGTACTCTCCCGATAGTCCAGATTTATAGCGAGGGTAAGAGGCCCTTGAGGACACCCATTGGGATTGGCTCTTGATCTAATCAATTGGTCGAGGGAGAAAGACCCTCCAGTTTGTCGGACATCTTTGGGATCGGTTTTTGAGCTGATCAATTGGCCGAGGGAGGAAGACCCTCGGAGATGTCCCAGGATTGGTTTTGAGAACCAATCATTAGGTCGGAGGTAGGAGACTTCCGAAGACTCTAGATTTGCCTTGTGAGCTCTTTGAGCTAAGATCCGTGTTGATAACTGTTTGCATGTGTACTAGGCTGCTAGATGATTGATTGCATCGTATCGTACCCCGGTCGGGGGGTTCTTACTGAGTATGTTTATACTCACCTTTATTGTGGTTTCTTCCACAAGTAACTTGGGACAGCACCGAGGCGGCTAGCGGAGGGAGCTGGGGGATCATGGATGCTGCTGACACTCTGTCGTGTCTTATTTTATTGTTTTTGAATTCAACATGTAGTTGGACTTTGGTCCGTAGGGAAAAACTTATGATTTGAACTATTTTATTGTTTTTTTGAGGAAAAGTACTGATCAGTCACTGCTTTTAAATTGAATGAATGTTTACTTTGTTTTTAATGTTTTTCCTCTCTCATGTTTGAAAAGTTTTTCGATCCGACCCTAGCCGGGTCCTTTTATGCTTTTCACTTGCATGCTGAGTAAAGACCTAGGTTTAGTACCATTTTTCGGGTTGGGTCTTTACAGTTGGTATTAGAGCACAGAGTCATAGATTCTGTAGACTAACCTGTTTGTAGGTTGTGTTCCCATGATCTCCAGCACTCCACGGCCGCCAGGTTTGTCTAAGTTCAATAAGGTAAGGGTTTTTTTTACGATACTATATGCAGTACACATGTGTTATCTTTGTTGGCAAAGAAAGTCCGAGCATGGACTAACCCGTTGTGGTTTCCGTGTAGATCGCCAAGATGCCTGCGGTTACGCAGCGGGAGCGAGTAGGTCCGAATCGCTAATAGAGATGCCAGTAGAGCCAAGCAGCCAGGGGTATATCGAGCTCGTAGGCGCCGTGGCACACGGATGCTAACTTGCCCAGAGAAGGGGTGGAGGCCGCTATGCCTCAAGGTGCAGCTCCGGGAGGAGATATTTCGCTATGAGGATATAATGATGGGCCTAATGGCCGAGCAGAGAGCTGAGACTCGGCGCGGCTAGCGTGCGAGAGAGGAGTCTAGGGCACGAGATAGCCAGTTGACACAACTCATGCAAAGAGGCACCCCAGTGCTCCAGCAGCCCCAGTAGCTCGGTAGCTCAACCGAGGGGCGGGGTCTTCGAGGACTAGTCGATTCTCTTGATAGTGCAGAGGAGCCGCCGAGTTTGGCAAGTGGTTGAAAGATTTCACCAAGTGGAAGCCAAAGGAATTTGATGCTTCAGAGAACCCACTTGTGGCAGTCAGGTGGTTGGCAAGGATGGAGTACATCTTGAGAGTTATGGGATGCCCGGATGTACAGAGTCCGAGATGTGCACCCATGTTCTCTCGTCTGGTGAGTGGTGGTGGGAGTCCACAGATATAGAGCTAGACCAACTGGGTCTTCTCCACCACACAGGAGTTCTTTAGAACGAAGTTCGAGCTAAGTATGTTAATGTTGAGGCTCAAGAGAGATGGCATAGGCCTTCTCAAATCAAACAGGGATCAGATAGTATTGCTGCCTATGACAAGAAGTTCTCTGAGTATAGCTATTTTGCCCCGGAGCTCATTGCAACTAGGGAGCTCAAGACTAAGAAGTTTATTAGTGGGCTGAGGAAGGAGGTTGCTCAGGATGTCCGAGCACTCGCTCCTGAGAATTATGACTGAGCAGTGGAGTTGGCCACAATTTATAACCCGAAGTATCCGCCAGTGCAAGATTCTCGCACTGCTCGGTCGATTCAACTCGCTCATGAGTATTCTGGACATAAGAGGAAGTTTGGTTCTTCTTGTGGTTCCCGCTCAGGTGGTCAGCAGACTCGCCGTCAGGGCCAGTCTAGAGGTCGGGATCAGCGCCGACCTCAGGGTAGGGCCCAGGATCGCCACGAGGCGGGGGGCGAGCGAAACCAGCTCCTTGCAACAAGTGTGGGAAGGCACATTTTGGTTTGTGTGGAGCATCGCCTCGTGCTTGCTACATATGTGGCAAGGAAGGGCATTTGGCCAGATTCTTCACTCAGGATTTAGCAGCAGCTGGACTGGCTCAGCAGCAGGGTCGGGTGTTTGCCACTACTCGCCAGGAGGCTGAGCATACTGATGATGCAGTTGCAGGTACGCTGCTTGTCTTACAGCATTATGCATTTGTATTGTTTGATTCGGGTTCGACCCATTCCTTTGTTTCCGATGCATTCGTTAGACAAGCTTGTGTGGAACTCGAACCTCTAGGGTTTGAGCTGTGTGTTGCCACTCCCTCGGGAGTGAGTATGTTAGCTAGCAGTAGAGTTAAGCATGGCCAGATACAAATATCTTATGAGATTTTAGAGGCTACCCTCATAGTTCTGTCTATGAGCGGTTTCGATGTGATCCTTGGTATGGATTGGTTGGCGGAGAACCATGCGTTGATAGACTGCCGCCGGAAAGAAGTGGTGTTTAGGCCGCCTCTGAAGCCGAGCTTCAAGTTTCGCGGTGTCCAAGGTGGAGTTTGCTCGCCGTTGATCTTAGCAGTGAAAGCCCGTAGACTGTTAGCTCGAGGATCTTGGGGCTTCTTGGCAAAGCTGTCAGGAGATAGTAGTACTGCATTGACTGTTGACATGGTCCATGTGGTGCAAGAGTTTGCAGATGTTTTCTCTGAAGAGTTTCCGGGTTTACCCCCGAAGAGAAAGCTAGACTTCACCATCAAGCTGGAGCCAGGGGCTCTTCCTATTTCTAAAGCCCCGTATCGTATGGCACCAGCTGAGTTGAAAGAACTCAAAGTGCAGTTGCAAGAGATGCTGAATCGAGGTTTCGTTCGACCGAGTGTGTCCCCGTGGGGAGCACCCGTCCTGTTTGTTAAGAAGAAGGATGGATCCATGCGCTTATGTATAGACTATAGAGAGCTGAATAAAGTCACGGTGAAGAATAAGTATCCCCTGCCGCGTATAGATGATCTGTTTGATCACCTTCAGGGAGCCTCAGTGTTTTCTAAGATTGATTTGAGGTCATGGTACCATCACCGAGGATTCGGGATGCAGATATCCCGAAGACCGCGTTCAGATCGAGGTATGGTCATTATGAGTTCGTGGTCATGTCTTTTGGACTTACGAACGCCCCTGCAGCGTTTATGGACATGATGGACAGAGTGTTCAAGGCATTCTTGGATAACTTTGTCATCGTATTCATAGACGATATTTTGATTTATTCCAAGACAAAGGAGGACCATGCTTCGCATTTGAGGCAAGTTTTGGCAGCATTGCGAGAGAACCAGTTGTTCGCAAAGTTCTCTAAGTGTGAATTCTGTCTAGAGAGAGTAGCCTTCCTTGGGCATATCGTGTCGAAAGATGGCATAGCGGTGGACCCCGCAAAGATAGAGGCAGCCAGGTCATGGGCTAGACCGACGACGGTCGCCGACATTCACAGCTTTCTAGGACTGGCAGGTTATTACCGGCGTTTCGTGAAAGACTTTTCCGCTAAGGCAGCAACCCTAACCCGTCTGACCAAGAAGGGTGTTGACTTCGTTTGGGATGCTAGGTATGAGGAGAGTTTTGCGCAGCTTAAGCTCTAAAGACCCGACCTGAAATACAGTCCTAAACCTAGGTCCTCACTCAGCATGCAAGTTAAATATTTCAACAAGCGGTTTAGTGCTCATATTTAAAACTTTTTCAAAACATTTGGAAGCGGGGAACACTTAAAACATAACCAACAATTTTCATAAAGCAAATCCAACAAGGTAAAATAAGCCTGGCCAGTATTTATAAAAGAACATTCAAAACAGTTTAAACAATTTTAACATCATTCCCCTAGGACTCTTGTCCATCTACATGCTGAATAAATAAATGCAAACAATAAACGACAGAGTGCCAGCAGCCCCCATGATCAAACAACTCCCTCAGCTAGCCATCCTGGTGCTGTCCCAAGTTACCTGGTGGAAAGACCACAGAAATAAGGGTGAGTATAAACATACTCAGTAAGAATCCCCAACCGGGGTACAATACGATACATCAGTCATCTAGCACCCTACCATACATGCAAACAAATACGAGCTCAGAAACCTCAGGTTGGCTCAGACTAACTGCCAGACTAGAAATTGCCTATTCAAGGCTTACATCTACAACCTATCCTAGGTTTTACACCTGGATGCCCTTCGGGGTCTTACACAACCTAGGACTCAGTGATGCCCATCGGGGACTTACACACCTAGGATGCCCATCAGGGTCTTACACCTCCAGACTCAGTGATGCCCATCGGGGACTTACACACCTAGGATGGCCATCTGGGTCTTACACCTCCAACTCAGTGATGCCCATCGGGGACTTGCACACCTAGGATGCCCATCGGGGTCTTACACCTCCAACTCAGTGATGCACATCGAGGACTTACACACCTAGGATGCCCATC
This sequence comes from Sicyos edulis, assembly GCA_036507275.1. Taxonomy (NCBI): domain Eukaryota; kingdom Viridiplantae; phylum Streptophyta; class Magnoliopsida; order Cucurbitales; family Cucurbitaceae; genus Sicyos; species Sicyos edulis. The sequence continues at coordinate 13,635,583 of CM071858.1, forward strand.
AGGGTCTTACACCTCTAACTCAGTGATGCCCATCGGGGTCTTACACCTCCAACTCAGTGATGCCCATCGGGGACTTGTACACCAGGATGCCCATCGGGGTCTTACACCTCCAACTCAGTGATGCCCATCGGGGACTTACACACCTAGGATGCCCATCAGGGTCTTACACCTCCAACTCAGTGATGCCCATCAGGGACTTACACACCTAGGATGCCCATCGGGGTCTTACACCTCCAACTCAGTGATGCCCATCAGGGACTTACACACCTAGGATGCCCATCAGGGTCTTACACCTCCAACTCAGTGATGCCCATCGGGGACTTACACACCTAGGATGTCCATCGGGGTCTTACACCTCCAACTCAGTGATGCCCATCAGGGACTTACACCTAGGATGCCCATCGGGGCCTTACACCTCCAGAATCAGTGATGCCTAGTGGGGCCTTACACACCTAGGATGCCCATCGGGGCCTTACACCTCCAGAATCAGTGATGCCCAGTGGGGCCTTACACACCTAGGATGCCCATAAGGGTCTTACACCTCCGGATGTCCATAGGGGTCTTACCCAAGCGGGACCTAAACTAGTTACCCCTATAGTCTTCTACACTATACATCACCCGCCTATGCCAAACATGGAACTAACAGGAAAAAATAGGACAAGGTATGCCAAGATAATTAAACCCCTTGCATAGAACTAACAGAATATATCAGGGACACAAAAGCAACACGATCTGGAAGCAAGAGAAAACATGTAACCTACCCACTGGAAATTTCATACAATCACAAGACATGGCATGTTGGAAGAACAAACCTAGCATGACACTAACATGAACAACAAGCAACATGCTAGCAAGATTTCAAACACAAGCTGTTCAATAGCTAACATACTCATAACAAAAACCAAGCATACAAGACACAATCATGATAGCATCGCAGGGTCCACACTACCACGGTAAGAAATCCTTACCTGGAAACAAGCAGAAAATAACTACCATAAGCCAACCAAGCGACTCCCGAGCTTCTAAGTGAACCCGAGCAACCTAAGCATTTAATAAAAATATCCTAATTAAATAACAATAGCCAATCAACTTAGGGTCCAAAAGAGTGGAGGCTCGGGAATTACCAACCGAGAAGGTACAAGGTCTCGGCCCCAACAATTTTTGGCAAAATAGGCTCTCGGCGGCAAGTGGGCAGGTAGGACGTGCACCGGGCGCGAGCGGTATTCTTTGCTACCGCTGGCGCGATAGGGACGCGCGGCAGCGGACAAAGCGCGCTGCACGCGCTGGCGCGCAAGCGCGCGGAGGCGCCCGGCGCGCGCAGGCGCTGGCGCTAGACGGCGACGCGTCGCGCTGGGCGCTTTGGCGTCTGGCGTTTGGGCGACGGGCTGCCGGCTGCGACAAGTATCTGAAGCGACGGCCGCGGTGGCGATATAGGGCCGCTGGGTGGGCGACAAGGTGACAGGGCGACAAGGCCGACTGGGCTGATGGTTGGGCGACAGGGCTGATGGCTGGTAGGGGCTACTGCTGGGGCTGGTGGCTCGGTGCCGCTCGGTTGGGTTTCTTGGTGAGGTCGGCAAGGGGAGAGAGAGAGAAAGAGAGAGAGAGAGAGAGAAAGAGAGGTAAAACAAGGCGAATGGGATTTTCTTGATTTTCTTTCCTTTTCCTAATTTAAATAGGTCTTGGTGACCTAAATCCCTTCCCCGGGCTTCCTCCTTTGAGTCCCGTCTAAAACAACCTTTTCTCCTTATTAAAACTCATTTAAACCAAGCTTCCAAATCACCATCTAGGGCAAGGGTTCAAATCCCAATGGAAGCACTTAAATTAACAAGAATTTTGTTAGTTACCAAATCACCTCCAAACTTCCAACCAACTAGCCCGAACTTCTTGGGTCCTGCAACCAACAACAATCAAGCCTCGACAAGGGCAGGAGTGACCCTGGAATCCTGAAAATCCACAAAACCCTGACCGGGGGCAAATGACCAAAATACCCCTAAGGGTTAAAATAGCTCTAACGGCCCATCCGAACATCCGAATAATGAACCGGAAACACCTGGGAAACCGAAATAGAAAACTGGGCCGTTACAATACTCCCTCCTTTTAAGACTTTCGTCCTCGAAAGTCCTAAGACGAAGACAACTCTAGGAAAACTCCACTGATCCTTAACCAACCAAGCTCTCAGTTAAGACCACCAGTCCTTCTTCGAAAACCAAAACCTCTTGGGTTCCCAAAGGCTCCAAGCCCTAAAGACACCGAGTCTGCCACAAACTATCTCAACCAAAACTGAACATAATCTCAGCTTCGAAGAAAAGGATGCGATAGTGCTAGCCGGTAAGCCACATCCTCAAACTCGCACTAGCTCTCAAACGGTCTTAAAATCTTAGGGCTCACTTAACCCTGCTAACCCAACTCGGAACGCCTCTCCACGGCACTACTCTCAGCAAACTCGTAGACTGGTCACAACATCTAAAACTCTACGCGACGCACCGGCGTAACTTCTCTGAATGCTCACAACTGTTATCAAACAGCCTCAACCCTACACCATGCTGACCAAACGACTGAACTTTCCGGGTTTCAGAAACTAAACGGTCTACTCTTACTTCACAAGAGACCAGCGAACCCCAATGTTTGCCTACAATCCTTAACGAAATCCAAATCGAACCACCAACTGGTGACTGATCCTAAGGCAAACTTCTCCAACTAGCACGCGTCCACAACACTTAAGCAACCATCTTACGAGAAATCGAAACACCAAAGCCAAGGGGCACTTTTCTGGTTCACCAAACGGCTACCACCATCACACCAGCTGAAACTTCAGCTACGGCCACCTTTAAAAGACAAGGTCTAGGCACAGGCTCCACTCGGCCAAAATAAAAAACTGGAGCCCCTCAACGGCCGACAACAAACTTTCCAATGCATTTCGATCAGCCACTAGCCTAAGAGATTATCGCCAGACAGAAAAACAAACAACATTCCTCTTACGGAAATCTCGAGCAGCAAGGAATAAAACATTACGTGGCTACTAGCAACACAATAGCTGGAGGATACAACTCAAAGGTTTTACCAACAAATGCCACGGCACCTCCGTGCCAACCCACGATGGGTCCGACACATGCTGCCCCAACATCGATACATGAAAACACTGTGCAGAGCTGACATCAATGGAGGAGAGGCTAACCAAAATGCAACTCTGCCAATCCTCTCGAGAATCTCAAATGATCCAACAAACAAGGGCTCCACTTCCCTCGCTTACCAAACCTCAACACACCTCACATCGGTGCAACCCTAAAAACACGCACTGTCCAACCTCAAACTCTAAAACTCGACGCCGAACATTGGCGTAACTTTTCTGCCTGCTCTGAGCTGACAACACTAGCTCTAAACTCCTGCACATCACCTCTAGTCAAATGCAGCAACTCATGACCCAAAACAAAACTGATGGCCACCAACTTTTTCCCAGAACACTGGAATCCTGCAATACTCACCATACAATGCCTCAATGGAACCACAAGAACTGACCGCTGAGAACTGCAACCCAAGGCAACCTCATAAAACCACACTGGTATCCCGCTGCCTAATCACGGAAACACCAACACGCAACAAGTTCTGAAGGATCTGGCTCACTCCTCCCAAAAGACCATCGGTCAGAGGGTGAAAACACTACAGAACTGCACTCGGCTCATAAGCCTCTTAACAATGCTCTCCAGAACCACGGTTCTTCAACGCACTGCCTAGAAAAAATCTTTGTTGCCACACTCTGGTGCCAACAACTCCAGCCTGAAACTGACATGCCTCTACTCCATAGAAATGGCCTCTGCACACGAAACGAGGTGCGAGCTCTAGCTGTAACGGCCCAGTTTTCTATTCCGGTTCTCGAGGTGCTTCCGGTTCAGTTTCAGTGGTTCGGTTGGGCCGTTAGAGCTGTTTTGTCTCTTAAGGGCATTTTGGTCTTTTGCTCCCCGGGCAGGATTTGTGGATTTTTAGGGCTTCGAGGCAGCTCCTGCCTTTGTCGAGGCTTGTTTGTTGGTGGCTGCGAGTCTCGAGATGTTTGGGCTAGTCGTTTGGAAGTTCGGTTGTGATTTTGGGTTTTGGCAAAGTGATGGTTGGTTGTGTGCTTCCTTTGGGATTCGAGCCCGGGCCCTTGGTGTTGATTTTGGGAGTTGGATTTAGTGAGTTTTATTTATTGGGAGTGGTTGCTTCGATCGGGTCTCGAAGGAGGAAGCCGGGAAATGGGATTTTAAGGTTTTGATTTGGATAAGGATGGAAATTAGGATTAAAATCCCTATTTTTCCTTTATTTTTCCCATTTTTCCCTTTTCTTTTCAAAATCACTTTCTCTCTCTCTCTCTCTCTCTCTCTCTCTCTCTCTCTCTCTCTCTCTCTCTCTCTCTCTCTCTCTCTCCCCCCCCGAGCCTAGCCCACCCCGAGCCCCAGCTCACCCAGTCGCCCCACCCGAGCACCGCTCGCCCGACTCACACCACCCAGTCGCCAGCCCGAGCTCGCAACCCAGATCGCGTCTCCGGCCAGAGTCCGCCCAGCCAGGTCGAGTCGCCCAGCCCGGCGGCGCAGTGCCGCTAGTCCCGTCCGCGCCCGTGCCGCCTAGATCCGAGCCGCCTTGTGTCAGATCGAGCGTCCCCTGTAGCTCGTCGTGCTAGATCGAGCGTCTTGAAGCCGTCGCGTCGCGTCGCGCCCGTGCGCCATCCCAGTGCCGAGCCGCGCCGCACGCCCTCGCCCAGCCGAGCTCGCGCCCGCACGCCCTCGACTCCCAGCAGCTAGCCTGCGCGTTCGCGTCCGCGCCCGAGCGCCCTGCTCGCCCAGCGGCCGTGTCAGCGCTCCCCAGCGGCCAGCCCCTGCGCCCATCTGCTCCCCTCAGCGCCCAGCAGCTGCCTCGCCCGTGCAGCCGGCTCGTTCGCGTGTCAGCCGCGCCTCGTGAGTTGCTCCCGAGCCGTGCCCTATTATTTTATTATATTTAGGCCTATGGATTATGATTTTTGATGTGTTTGTTAGGTTCACTTTAGGTTGCTCGGGTTCGATCGCAGCTTAAGTTTCTTGTGTGTTGTTGCCTTCCTACCCGTAAGGGGTTTCTTACCGAGGTTGTGTGGACCCTGCGAATAATTGATAGTATGCCATATCTTGTGATTGTATGAAATTCTAGTGGATAGGTTACATGTTTTCTCTTGCTTCCAGGTTTGTGTTGTACTGGTGTTTCTGTTATATTGGTTACAGGCTAGGGTCTTTTAACTTGGCATATTCTGGTTCTTGTTATATTCTGACAGATCCATGTTAGTGCTAGGCAGGTGATCCATAATGTAGGTAAGTCCCCGATGGGCACTGCACTGTTCCCTGGTGTGTAAGCCCCGATGGGCATTATGAGGCTGCTTAAGAGTGTAAGACCCGATGGGCATCTCGGTGATCCTAGCCGAGTAAGACCCGATGGGCATCCTAGGTGTGTAAGACCCGGTTGGGCAAATTGATAGCTAGAGGTGTAAGACCCGATGGGCATCCATATGTGTAAGACCCGATGGGCATCATTGTTTAGAGGTGTAAGACCCGATGGGCATCCATATGTGTAAGACCCGATGGGCATCATTGTTTAGAGGTGTAAGACCCGATGGGCATCCGTATGTGTAAGACCCCGATGGGCATCATTGTTTAGCTGGTGTAAGACCCGATGGGCATCCTAGATGTGTAAGACCCGTTGGGCAAAGATTGATAGCTAGAGGTGTAAGACCCGATGGGCATCCGTATGTGTAAGACCCTGATGGGCATCATTGTTTAGAGGTGTAAGACCCGATGGGCATCCTTGTGTGTAAGTCCCGATGGGCATCATTGTGTCATTGTATCCTAGGTTGTGTAAGACCCGATGGGCATCCAGTGTAGAACCTAGGATAGGTCAGAGTTGAAAGCCCTTGATAGGCTAGCTCTAGTGTTAGCACATAGCCTAAACCTACCGCTTTGCTCTAAGTCATTGTTTGGTTGCATGTCGGTGTGCTAAATGAGATGTTTTCGTATTGTACCCCGGTTGGGGATTCTTCTTGAGTAATTCGTTACTCACGCTTATTTCTCGTGGTTTTTCCACGGGTAACCACTTGATGCGAGACAGGATGGTCGGAGGAGGAGCCTGTGATCATGGGAACCCGTTGTTCAACTCGAGTCTTGTTTATGTTTATGTTTTAAATGTCCTTTGAATGCATGTAGTTGGGCACGGAGCCCTAGGGTGTTTCTTGGCGATCAGATTACTGGATTCTAGCATTGTTGTAACTATTGCAAAGCTTGTATGTTTTAAATAAATCTCTGATCAGAGCAAGTTTTGTAAATGTATTTGTCTTGGAATAGGTGCTTGGAAACAGGGACAGGTTTCAGGAATTTTATGTTGACTTTTTAAATGGATGTTTTATGTTTTAGTTTTTACTTAGAATCCGAACACCATCTTGCAAATTTTCTGTAGATTTGAATGCATGCATTGAGGTAACGGCCTATTTTAGAACCCCTTTCGGGTCGGGTCGTTACACTAGCTACTGAAATCAATCCTCCAAATCTGAACTCACACAACAACCTCAACCAACTGCCAGCTTCCACACGGACTCCTACCAACCAACAACTTGAGTGCTACGAACTCGAAAGTTCAAACGACTACAAACTACATAGCTATGCCAATCCACTCAACTCTAGCTTGACTCAAATCACTGGCTGGACAAGTCAGCCTGCCAACAACCGAGCCCCAGAGGGCTCCCTCCACCAAACTTACCTCCATGCAAGCAACGGAACGAAGCTTGCCTCAAATATGAAACAAATCTCCCAAGTCCAAACGATAACACATACAGGCTTAACCCTCTAGCTTAGGCTTAATGCACTTTCCACCGAATACTTCACAAACAGGACTCCACCACTCGGTCAACACCAACTACCGAGAACCAGAATACCAATAATGGCTGGTAGAGCGCAAGCTACACTAACCAGCAAGGATCCCTCAATAGGTCCAGACCCTAATCCAGCCACAAAGGTGCAACCTCATCCACAACTGATACAAAGGGGTCCTCAACTACAAAGGTGCAACAGCTCCCAGGCCAAACACACAAAGAACCTTAACCGACTAGGCCAAACACTCATAGGAGGCAGAACAACCCTTACCGCAACTTCCAGAACACCACCCAAGAGTCCGCTTAACTTGGACAAACAACTGCTTCCAAGCATCCAACAAACTTTCCTCCTACTAGCACCACTACCACCAATTCCCAGACCAAGGAATAGCCAGACAACTCCCAAAGAGAAACAGATCCTTACAAGCGGACATCTGAAGGACGGAGAGCTCCACACACGCTCGCTGTCTTGCTCAGCTAAAGCACAACACGAAGTTTCACGGAGGCAACAACAGGGGTCCACCACAGACTGAACCTCCAACCAGACACTAGCCAAGACTCACCTCCAAAAGCCAAAGAGGCAACTCTCGACATCCTGGAAACAGGAAAAACAACAGACAGGGCACGAACCACTCGCCCCATGAGCAAAACTAACTTCTAGCAACTCAAACCACACCTTGGTCAACACCAAGCACCAACTTGCCACCACACCGGAACCAATCCGGACTCTACTCCAAACAAACTTTAGCTTGCTAGCCTACCAAATCTGCCAGCAACTCACCCGAGGTCTACAACCTACACAACTCTGGCTTACCAACTGACACTCACTACTGGTCTGACTGAGCTCTGGTGAGGCTCTCCACAACTAGGGTTCTTCGGCAACCCTCGACACACACTGTCGTCTAACGGTCTAACAACCAACTACCTGAACAAACAACTCCTTTTCAAAGCATCACAACCATGCTGGCCTGCTCCGAACCTCGAAACCAAAAAGACCAGAAACGCTTCAGAATGTGTCATCCTCCTACTCAAAGCATCAGCCACATCGTAGCTTCCACCAAGGGTAAGGATTCCGAGCAACACCCTTAGCAACTACGGTCAGGAACTACGCGGCTTTGCTACAACCTACCATTAGTTCAGTACCATCTGAACTTCAACCATGAACAACAAGAGGTTCCACCAACCAAGCTTAGGTCCAACCTAACCAAACTTGCCTAAGCAACAACCCAACTACGAGCACGGTATCCTTACAACCTCAACTAAGGCCTTACAACATCCACCTGGAGTCCAACTACTCCAAGAACAGAGCACCAGTTCTCCAATGCAAACCCTACATGGTTCTGAAACTCTCGCCACCAGAACGAACTACACAAAACACACTTGTGTGCACAACTCTCAACCTTCCTTCAGAGATCCAAGGCTAACAGGTGCTTTCCAAAAGGCAACAATAACTTCTTGCAGAGATACAATCAACCAAAGGAACACCAAAAGTTCCATCTCCACACGATACTCGAAGCTGCGGCAACCTTGCTCTACTAAAGCATAACAATGCCCAACCAAACTTACTTTATACCAAGTGTGCTTACACATAAGGCGACCAACTCATCTCATAAGCATCCAACTCATCTCACGGGCATCCAACTCATGGTCCCTCTGCTGGACTGACTCGCATCTACAATGCTCACTCAACTCAGGTTTAGGCACCCGAAGGTAGTGGACCGCACTACCAACCACAAAGATCTCTTGGCCTCAGCCCTAGCATGAGACTCGCACACACTAACACTTACCAACTGTCAACCTGCTGACTTACTCAACCCCCAGTAACACTAGGAAGAGGCTCCAGCTCCTCTCGAACATCCCTTCACTTGTAGTCCTTCGACTACCACTGAACTAGCCCTCTTGCACGACCTAAACAGGTGCAACTGCCATAAACGGATCCAACGGCTAAAGAAGTGTCCTTAACTCCGGACGGGTCATAGAACCATCCGCTATACCCATGCCAAACTCAGGCCTGAACCAGACGTAGTGCCAAAGCGGCACACCAACCAATGCACCTCAAGTGCCACTACTACCAAATCCACATCTTACTACAAATGGGGCCCGCAAGGTCACAACCTCAAGTGACAAAAACTATGCTAGGCATACAAGGGCTCAAAACTCAAACAACCAGACTATGGCATCTCATCAAACTGAAGGCTCACGGCTACTCTTGCATCTCCACATGATGCACAACAAAACTCTGGCCGGCTCTCTCAACATGCAGCAGCTAGCTCTACTCTAGGGCTCACCAAACGAAGAGTGCTCATCTCTACAAAACAATTGAGGAAACCACAAACAAATCAAGTCCGAAGGGGGCACTGCTCACTGCACCCTTAACCACAGGGTTCTGGCTTACTGGCTGCAAACAACAACACTTTACAAGAGCACAAAGATGCCTCATCAACCTCCTCGAAGGCTACCAACTCTGCAGCTACTCACTGGGCAATCAAACAATCTGCTAAGGCTCAAGATCAACACTTGAGCTACCCAGGCTGGTCCACACGGAGACCTGCTCCACAAGCATCCACATAAGCAAAGCCATAGCTAACTCCTCTCCTGGAGTGGTACTCCAGGGCAAATCACCTCCACCCTCTCACTAAGGGAAAACCAACAACTGGGCCACACGTGGCCTACGGGAGTCTAACCTCTGCCTCCCTCTGGAACGACGTCCCAGCGGTATCCGAATCTATCTGGATATCTCAACAAACCACAACATACAGCTCACACTGCGGGAAGTTGGCATGATGGCGCTCTAAACCCAAACCAACAACGAGTCGAACACGCTCCGTCTCTCGCTCCACAACACTACACAAGGCATACACTAGATGAAAAGTATTGTAAATTCTTAACCCTTTTCTAAAACTGTAAACTTAGGCGTACCTGATGACTGTCGGAGTGCTGATGATCATGGAAAAACGACCTACAACAAGAGGTCAGTCTATAGAATCTATGACTCTGAGCTTTGATACCAACTGTAAAGACCCGACCCGAATGGGGTTCTAAAATAGGCCTTTACCTCAATGCATGCATTCAAAGCTAAAATCAAAATGCAAAATGGTGTTTCGGATTCTAAGTAAAAATAAAACATAAACATTCATTTAAAAGTCAACATAAAATTCTTGAAACTCGCCCTGTTTCCAAGCACTGCTCCAAGACAAATACATTTCCAATACTCACTCTGATCAGAGATTTATTTAAAACATTCAAACTTTCCAATGGTTACAATAGGGCTAGAATCCGGAAATACATTCAGAAAACAACCTAGGGCTCCGTGCCCAACTACATGCATTCAGAGGACCTTTAAAACATCAAAACATAAATACAAGACTCAGAGTTGAACAACGGGTTTCCATGATCACAGCTCCTCCTCCAGCCATCCTGTCCCGCACCATGGTTACCTGTGGAAAACCACAAAATAAGGGTGAGTAACGAATTACTCAGTAAGAATCCCCAACCGGGGTACAATACGAAAACATCTCACTTAGCACACCGACATGCAACCATACAATGACTTAGAGCAAAACGGTAGGTTTAGGCTATGTGCTAACACTAGAGTTAGCCTAACAAGGGATTTCAACTACAGCGTATCCTAGGTTCTACACCTGGATGCCCATCGGGGTCTTACACAACCTAGGATACAATGACACAATGATGCCCATCGGGAACTTACACACAAGGATGCCCATCGGGGTCTTACACCTACAAACAATGATGCCCATCGGGGTCTTACACATACGGATGCCCATCGGGGTCTTACACCTCAATCAATGATGCCCATCGGGGTCTTACACAATACGGATGCCCATCGGGGTCTTACACCTACGGATGCCCATCGGGGTCTTACACCTACGGATGCCCATCGGGGTCTTACACCTCTAGCCATCAATGCTGCCCAACGGGGTCTTACACATCTAGGATGCCCATCGAGGTCTTACACCAGCTAGGATCACAAAGATGCCCATCGGGGTCTTACACCTCTAGCTATCAATGCTGCCCAACGGGGTCTTACACATCTAGGATGCCCATCGGGGTCTTACTCCAGCTAGGATCACTGAGATGCCCATCGGGGCTTACACACACAAGGGAACAAAGCAGTGCCCCATCGGGACTTACCTACATTATGGATCACCTGCCTGGCACTAACATGGAACTATCAGAATATAAAAGGAACAAGAATATGCCAAGATAAAAGACCCTAGCCTGTAACTACTATAACAGGAACACCAGTACAACACAAACCCGAAAGCAAGAGAAAACATGTAACCTATCCACTAGAATTTCATACAATCACAAGATATGGCATACTATCAATTATTCGCAGGGTCCACACAACCTCGGTAAGAAACCCTTACCTGGTCGGAAGGCAACTACACACAAGAATCCTAAGCTGCGACCGATCCCGAGCTAGCTAATGAGAACCTAACAAGCATAATAATTATCACAATCCATAGGCCTAAATATAATAAAATAAATAGGGCTCAGCTCTGGAGCAACTCACGCGGCACGGCTGATGCGCGGATGGACAGCCGCCGACGTCGGTAAATTCAGGCTGGCGGCAGGGTCGCACGCTGGCGCCAAGTGACAGTGCGGCCGGGCGCAGCGCACAGCGCGATAAGCTGGATGCGGTGGGGAGCGGCACGCAAGACGGGCGCTGCGCGCGCTGGCGACGCCAACGCGCTGGGACGGCGACGGGCGCTGGCGACGCAGACGCGCTGGGACTGCGACGAGCGCGCTGGCGACGCGGCAGTGCAGGCGCGAGCTCGGCGGCACGATCTGGGCACACCGGGCTGGTGCAACGATGGCTGGGGCGCGATGGCGTGTCTTTGGGCGGCGCAGTCTTGCTTTCGGCTAGGCGATGGGCAGGGCTGGTCGGCGCCGCCGCCTGCGGGCGGCGGCGGGGGGCCGACGCCGCTGCTTTCCGGGCGGCGAAGGAAGGGCCGGCCGGCGTAGCGCTGGGCCGGCCGGGATGATAAATGGTGGAGGAGCTGCTCGGTGGAAAGCTTGGGCGGCCATAGTGATTTGGAGAAGACAAGCCAAAACCCTAATTTCCCATCCTTTTAATCAAATGCACCAAAACCCCAAGAACTCAAGGCTAACTAAAATATGTTGCGGACAGAGCAACTAGATCACTTGGTGGCTCAACTGGAAAGGCCCTACTCTAGCACATAAGGCCACCCTGGCTCGAATCCTAGTTGCTGCAACATTAAATCCCTATTTTTCTTTTGCATCTCTCCATGCCTAAACACATCACAATGCATCAAAATCCTACTTAAGTCCATCCAATAATTTTAACAACTGAAAAAGACATAAACGGCCTTGACGACCCGACCAAATTACCAAAATACCCCTAGGGCATACCTGGAAGACCGGGATGAAAAACCTAGGCCATTAAAGTTGTTTAGAAGTTCGGAGGCATTCCGGTTAATGGCAAAATTAATTGAAAATTAATTGGTCCCATTGGGATTTGAACCCTTACCCTAATGGTGAAGTTGGAGTTTTTAGAAAAGGAGTTTTAATTAAAAAGAAAAAGGGTTGCTTCAGCCGGGACCCGCAGGAGGAAGCCTTGGGAAGGGAATTTAGGTCTCCTAACCTATTTAAAATAGGAAAAAGAAGGAAAATAGGGAAAACCCTCTTTGCTTCCCTTATTAGCCGCAATCTCTCTCTCTCTCTCTCTCTCTCTCTCTCTCTCTCTCCTAAAACCGAGCCACCCAGCCGCACAACACAGCCGAGCCACCCCCAGCCACACCGCACCACACCAGCCCGCACAGCCAGCCACTGCGTCGCACAAGACCGCACCGCCCTGGCCGCTCAGCCCCTTGCCTCGCCTAGCCGCCGCACGCCCTGCATCGCCGACGTTGCTCCCTGCCACCCAGCGCCGCACCGCACCGAGCCACACCCAACAGACCGGATGCTCGCCCGCGCGCCATCCCAGCGAACCCGCTCGCTCGTGCGTCATCTCCGCAGCCGACGGCAAAGATGCCGCCTTCGCCGCCCAGACGCTGCGCGCGCCGCTCGCTTCCAGCTGCTTCGCCTTGCTTTGCCGCGGCGCCCGAAAGCACACACACATACACGCGTCCTCGCCGCACCAGCAGCGCCCAAACCTGCCCCTTGCTCCCGAGAACCCGTGTCCTCTCGGTTGGTAATTCTCGAGCCTTTTCCCTTTTAGATTTTTAAGCTGCTGACTGTTGTATATTTATTTAGGATGTTTTTATTATGCCTAGGTTGCTCGGGTTCGTTATAAAGCTCGAGGGTCTTATTTGATTCGTGATAGCTAATTTCCACTTGTTTCCAGGTAAGGATTTCTTACCGTGGTTGTGTGGACCCTGCGATGCTTTCTTGATTGTTCCTTATTTGCATGTTTACTTCTATGAACATGATTAGTGGATAGGACAGCTTGTGATTGCATTCTTGCTAGCATGTTTGCCCTTTTGTACATGTTAGTGCCATGCTAGGATTGTTCTTCCAGCATGCTTGAGATTCCTGCTTTAAGTTCGTAGTTCCATGCTAGGTTATGTATGGTTGCTGATTATTGTGTATGTTAGCCAGGAATCGTTTATTCTGTACTCTTAGCGAGTGTAGTAGGGTTTGTCATCATCCAGAGGCTGAGAGCGGACATAACGTACCTTGTCCCCACCGATCGGGAGTAGAGTGAAGCATAACGTACATTGCTTCCCCCGGCAGCCAATGAGGATTAGCTACCTCATTGGCATAAGCCTAGTTTGTAGCCTGCTAGAGCGGAACCCTGCCAACGGTGCAAGCCTGCCTTGGTCGGTTCTTAGCTTCAGGTCGGTGGTACAGCCGCATGATGAGTGCAGAGGGCCTCGCACTCACGTGTTCGGTGACACCGCTTCGAGTCTTAGGCATGCGTGCACAGCCCGCGTAGTTTGTACTTAGGCCCCCACATTTACGCTGGTTGCAAAGAAGATGCGTTGCGCACACACGCGTTAGTCGCCGGCTCGAGAGCTCCCGGGCAATGTTCGTGAGTACACCGCCTTTCGATTTTAGAGCCGCACTTCGTACTCTCCCGATAGTCCAAATTTATAGCGAGGGTAAGAGGCCCTTGAGAACACCCATTGGGATTGGCTCTTGAGCTAATCAATTGGTCGAGGGAGAAAGACCCTCGAGGGTGTCGGAAATCTTTGGGATTGGTTTTTGAGCTGATCAATTGGCCGAGGGAGGAATACCCTCGAAGATGTCCCGGGATTGGTTATGAGAACCAATCATTAGGTCGGAGGTAGGAGACTTCCGAGGACTCCAGATTTGCCTTGTGAGCTCTTCGAGCTAAGATCCGTGTTGATAACTGTTTGCATGTGTACTAGGCTGCTAGATGATTGATTGCATCGTATCGTACCCCGGTCGGGGGGTTCTTACTGAGTATGTTTATACTCACCCTTATTGTGGTTTCTTCCACAGGTAACTTGGGACAAAGACCGAGGCGGCTAGCGGAGGGAGCCGGGGATCATGGATGTCACTTGACACTGGCCGTGTCTTATTTTATTGTTTTTGAATTCAGCATGTAGTTAGACTTTGGTCCGTAGGGAAAAACTTATGATTTGAACTATTTTATTGTTTTTTTGAGGAAAAGTACTGATCAGTCACTGCTTTTAAATTGAATGAATGTTTACTTTGTTTTTAATGTTTTTCCGCTCTCATGTTTGAAAAGTTTTTCAATCCGACCCTGGCCGGGTCCTTTTATGCTTTTCACTTGCATGCTGAGTAAAGACCTAGGTTTAGTACCATTTTTTGGGTTAGGTCTTTACAGATTCGGGCCCTAGACTTAAGGAAATTGGAAGCTTGGATTTAATTAAAGAAAAATTAAAGTGTCAGCTAGGACTGGAAAGAGGTAAGCCTTGGGAAGGGATTTTTGGGGATTTTTCCAAAACCTTATTTAAATTTAGAAAAGGAAAAAAAAAAAAGAAAAGGAAAGAAAGAAGGAGGAGAGAAAACCCTAGCGCCGCCCCCCGCCTCGCGCGCCATTACCGCTGCCGCGCCTTGCTTCGCGCGCCGCCGCCGTCTAACGCTCTGCTTGCCAGCAGCCTCCTCCGGCCAGCCGCATCGAGCAAACTGCGCAGCAGCCGCTTATCGCAGCGGTCGCAGTCAGCCCACATCGCCCAACCGTCCTTTGCATCGTCCCAGCGTGATCTCGCCGTGTCGCCAAATTTCGCCCCTTCTCGCGCGCCCTGTGGCGAGCTCTCGCCATCGTCACTCCGCTCGCTCGCGTCCGTACGCTAGGGCCCCAGCGCCGTCGCGTCTGCAAGATTGCGCTCAGTGCCAGCGCCCAGCGCCATCGTGTTCGCGCGACGATTGTGCCGGTCACCAGCGCCAGCCAGCCGTCGTGTCTCGCGAGATTGCGCCCAGTGCGCCGATGCGATGTCGGCGACACGCGCTTCAACAGAGCCCTGTCACGCCTACTCACGCCGCGCGCGCGCTTGCCGAGAGCCTGCCTGGCCGTGATAGCTTGGTGCCGAGCCTGTTGACTTCTCGGTTGGTAATTCCCGAGCCTCCGCTCTTTTGGACCTTGAGATAATAGCTGCTGATTGTTTAATTAGGGTGATTTTATTACTTGCTTAGGTTGCTTGGGTTCACATAGAAGCTCGAGGGTCACTTGTTGGGTGTGATTGATATTTCTCTGCTTACTTCCAGGTAAGGGTTCCTTACCGAGGGTGTGTGGATCCTGCGTATAATTGCTAGCATGTCTTACCTTGTGATTGTATAAATTTCTAGTGGATAGGTTACATATTTCCTCTTGCTTCCAGGTTTGTGTTGTGTTGGTGTTCCTATTATAATGTGTTAGTTCCATGATAGTGCTTGGCAGGTGATCCATAAAGTAGGTAAGTCTCCGATGGGCACTGAACTGGTTCAGTATGTAGCTGGAGAGTATAAGACCCCGGGGCATCTCTGTGAACCTAGCTGGAGTAAGACCCCGTCAGGCATCATTGATGGCTAGAGGTGTAAGACCCTGATGGGCATCCGTATGTGTAAGACCCCGATGGGCATCATTGATTGAGGTGTAAGACCCCGATGGGCATCTGTATGTGTAAGACCCTGATGGGCATCATTGATTGAGGTGTAAGACCCCGATGGGCATCCGTATGTGTAAGACCCCGATGGGCATCCAGATGTAGAACCTAGGGCAGGTTGTAATTGTAATTGTAAGCCCTAGATAGGCCAGCTCTAGTGTTAGCTCTTAGCCTAAACAACTTGTTTATTCTAAGTCATTGTATGGTTGCATGTCGGTGTGCTAAATGCTATGTTTTTGTATTGTACCCCAGTTGGGGGATTCTTACTAAGTAATACGTTGTTCACCCTTATTTTCTGTGTCCTTCCACCAGGTAACTTGGGACAGAGGCAGGATGGCTAGGAGGAGGCTGCTGGATGATCATGGACGGCCCAACTCTAAGACTGTTTCAATTTATATGATTTTTGGTTTAGCATGTAGTTGGACTTGAAGTCCTTAGAATATCATTCATGCAAAAATTTGTTTAAGACTTCTCGAACTGTTTACTTGATTTTCTTTAGGAAGTACTGATCAGTCACTTTACTTGTGGGTTTTGCTTAATGGATTTTATGCTTGAATTTAGTTGTGTTGAATGAAAAGTTTTAATTGGTACTCTCTATGAGTGATTTCATATTTCTATTTATGCATGCTAAGTAAGGATCTAGGTTTGAGACCGTTATTATGGTCGGGTCCTTACACACGCTGAGGACGTGCCGACTGCTAGGGACAAGGAAATGCCATGTCATCATCCCGACCGTTGGGGAATTTAACAGTCTCCCACCCTCACCCAAGATTGCAGAGCCTGCCGTTAGGGTTAGCTAAACCCTAACGGTGGATCAGGGACGAAGTACTGCCTCGTACGTCCCTGTCGTGGATGCAAGTTACATTATGCATCCTGGCCCGGATGATGCTACCTATCTGAACTCTAAACTATAACATCAACAGCAAACAATCCAATACGTGCTCAACAGATACAACGAACCTAGCATGATACTATGAAGCAAGAAAAGATAACGAGCATGCCAGAACGGAACAACCTAGCATGGACTAACATGAGAAACAACATAAGAAATCATGCCAGTCGGGAATTCAGAACAGAGCACCTATCACTAAACATGCTGATAAACACAACACAAGCATACAAACAACAATCACATATAATATCGCAGGTCCCACACAACTCCGATAAGAAATCCTTACCTGGTCAGAAGGCAACTACACACAAGAATCTTAAGCTGTGATCGATCCCGAGCTAACTAATGAGAACCTAACAAGCACAATAATTATCACAATCCATAGGCCTAAATATAATAAAATAAACAGGGCTCAGCTCGGGAGCAACTCACACGGCACGGCTGATGGGCGGACGGACAGGCTGCACCTCACTAGGCACCGCTGGGCGTGCTGGCACGGGAGCTGGGGCGCTGGGCTGTGCAGCTGAGCGTGCTGGCACGGCGCTGGGGAGCAGAGCTGCGCGCAGGTGAGCGCTGGGGAGCGGGTGCGGCGTGCAAACGAGAAGCAGGCGCGCGGGCGCGAGCTCAGCTGGGCAATGGGGTCTGGTGCGCGCGACGGCTGCGACGGCCTGCTGCTGGTGCGTGCAACATAGGCTGCTACTGGCTACGACCTGCTGCTCGGTTGGGGGCTACTGCTGGGCGACCTACTGCTCGGCTGGGCTGCTGCTCGGCCGAGATGACGCTCGATGGAGCTTGAGAAGAAGACACACGCAAGGGCTTGAGAGAGAAGGCTTGGGGCGGCAAGGGGATTTTGGAGAAGAAACACTCAAACCTAATTTCTTTTCTTTTAATCAAATGCACCAAAACCCCAAGGACTCAAGGCTAACCAAGACATACCGCAGAATGAGCATCAATATCACCTGGTGGCTCAACTGGCAAGGCCCTACTCTAACACACAAGGCCACCCTGGCTCGAACCCCGGCTACTGCAACTTTAAATCCCTATTTTACTTTTGCATCTCTCCATTCCCAAACACATCCACAAAGCAACAAAATCCTACATAAGACCATCCAATAATTTTAGCAACTGAAAAAGACATAAACGGCCCTGACGGCCCGACCAAATTACCAAAATACCCCTAGGGCAAACCTGAAAGACCGGGATGAAAACGTGGGCCGTTACAGTTGCTCCCGAGCTGAGCCCTATTTATTTTATTATATTTAGGCCTATTGATTTTGATAATTATTGTGCTTGTTAGGTTCTCATTAGCTAGCTCGGGATCGATCGCAGCTTAGGATTCTTGTGTATAGTTGCCTTCCTACTAGGTAAGGATTTCTTACCGAAGTTGTGTGGGTCCTGCGATATTATATGTGATTGTTGTTTGTATGCTTGTTTGTGTTTATCAGCATGTTTAGTGATAGGTGCTCTGTTCTGAATTCCCTACTGGCATGATTTCTTATGTTGTTTCTCATGTTAGTCCATGCTAGGTTGTTCCGTTCTGGCATGCTCGTTATCTGTTCTTGCTTCGTAGTATCATGCTAGGTTCGTTGTATCTATTGAGCACGTATTGGATTATTTGATGTTGATGTTATAGTTTAGAGTTCAGATAGGTAGCATCATCCGGGCTAGGATGCATAACGTAACTTGCATCCACGGCAGGAACGTACGAGGCAGTACTACGTCCCTGATCCACCGTTAGGGTTTAGCTAACCCTAACAGCAGGCCCTGCAATCTTGGGTGAGGGTGGCAGACTGTTAAATGCCCCAACGGTCGGGATGATGACATGGCATTGCCTTGTCCCCAGCAGTCGGCAAGTCCTAACCGTGTTCGGCCGTAACCCTTGATTGGCACCTGTTAGGGCAAAGACCGCTTCCTGGTGTAAGCCTACCACGACCGGTTCCTTAGCCTCAGATGCGGTGGTACAGGCTAACATAGTTGACGTGTCCAGGTCTCACGCCCCTATGTCAGTGACACCGATCCAAAGATTAGTTAGGCATGGTGACTGGACCTGGGCAGCTTGCCACTAGACCCGGCACCCCCCATGGTTTGCAGTAGCATGCGGTGCGCGCACACGCTCATTAGAGCACCGACCGGAGAGCTCCTCGGGATCTTGAGTTCAGTGCACCTTTCGTATCGACAATAGACAGGCTGAGGCCGAGACTTGTTTCTCGTATAGGATCGTATCGTGGTGTGGATTTTCTAGAGTAAGACCTTGAGATGGCATCCGAGGTTTA
This sequence comes from Sicyos edulis, assembly GCA_036507275.1. Taxonomy (NCBI): domain Eukaryota; kingdom Viridiplantae; phylum Streptophyta; class Magnoliopsida; order Cucurbitales; family Cucurbitaceae; genus Sicyos; species Sicyos edulis. The sequence continues at coordinate 13,654,663 of CM071858.1, forward strand.
TGTGTGGATTTAAGCTATGTGCTCTCTTCTGTGTTTATATTCATAGCTTGCATACCATTCTGCTAGATGACCATGTATATCGTATTGTACCCCGGTTGGGGATTCTTACTGAGTAATTCGTTACTCACCCTTATTTTGTGGTTTTCCACAAGCAACCAAGGTGCGAGACAGGATGGCTGAAGGAGGAGCTGTGATCATGGAAACCCGTTGTTTTGAAATCTGAGTCTTTTATTTATGTTTTTATATTTTAAATGTCCTCTGAATGCATGTAGTTGGGCACGGAGCCCTTAAGTTGTTTTCTGGTTGTTGCCCGGATTCTGACACTGATGTAAACCATTTTTGGATTTGAATGTGAATTAAATCTCTAATCAGAGTACGTTTTAAATTGTATTTAGCTTGGAACAGGTGCTTGGAAATAGGGACAGGTTCTAGGACATTTTGTTGTTGTTTTGAATGGATGTTTACTGCTTTTTGTTTTAATTAGAATCTGGCATACAACGTTGCATATTATTTTTCTATGTTTTAAAACCATGCATTGAGGTAAAGGCCTATTTTAGGACCCCATTCGGGTCGGGTCTTTACACAACCACAATCTGAAAACAAACCTCCAAGACTAAACAACAGCTGAGAAAAAGAAACGACCCTGACGGCCTGGCCTATTTACCAAAATACCCTTGGGACATACCTGGAAGACCGGGATGAAAACGTGGGCATAATTCGTTACTCACCCTTATTTTTGTGGTTTCCATAGGTAACCAGGGCGCGAGACAGAATGGCTGAAGAAGGAGCTGCTGATCATGGAATCTTGGTGTTTTACAAACTCTGAGTTTATGCTTTATGTTTTTTATCTCTGAATGCATGTAGTTCGGCACGGAGCCCTTAGGATGTTTTTGGATTGTATCTGGATTCTGTCTTTTATTGAACTGATTTGGAACTGAATGTTTTGAAATAAAATCTCTGATCAGAGTATGTTTTAACTGTTTTTAGCTTGGAACAGGTGCTTGGAAACAGGGACAGGTTTCAGGTTGTTTTATAATTGTTTGTTAAATGAATGGTTGCAAGTTTTACATTTTATTCAGAATCTGGATGACAATCTTGCATAACATATTTAAGTTTTAAAAGCATGCATTGAGGTAAAGGCCTAGGTTAGGACCTCTTTCGGGTCGGGTCTTTACACTCCGTTTCCGAGTCTTAGGCAAGCGTACCTGGCCAGCATAGTTTGTCCCTAGGCCCCCACATTTACGCCGGTTACAGCAGCATGCGGTGTGCGCGCACACGCGTTAGTCGCCGGTTTGGAGCGCTCCCCCGGGCTAATGTTCGTGAGTACACCACTTCCGTTCCAGTTTCGAGCCAGACTTCGGGTACTCTCCTGTTAGTCAAGTATTAGCTAGCTGAGGGTAAGAGGCCCTCGAGGACACCTATTTTGTGATCGATTTTTGAGCTGATCATTTGGCCGAGGGAGAAAGACCCTCGAGAGTGTCTGTGTAATAGCCCAATTTTCTATTCCAGTTTTCGAGGTGCCTTCGGGTCAAGTTTCGGTTGTTTGGTTGGGCCGTTAGAGCTGTTTTGACCCTAAGGGGTATTTTGGTCTTTTGGCTCCCCGGGCAGGATTTGTGGTTTTCAGGGCTTTGAGGTAGCTCCTGCATTTTTCGAGGCTTGTTTGTTGTTGGCTGCGAGTCCCGAGGTGTTTGGGCTAGTCGATTGGGTGCTCGGTTGTGGTTTGGGCTTTAGCAAAGTGATGGTTGGTTGAGTGCTCCCTTTGGAATTCGAGCCTGGACCCTTAGTGTTGTTTTGGGAGTTGGATTTAAGTGAGTTTTATTTATTAGAAAAGATTGCTTTGGTCGAGTCTCGAAGGAGGAAGCCGGGAAATGGGATTTTAAGGATTTTGAGGTTTTAAAAAGTGGATAAGGATGGAAAATGGAATAAAAATCCCATTTTTTCTTTTAATTCCCATTTTCCCTTTTTTTTCTCTCTCTCTCTCTCTCTCCCCGAGCTAGCCCAGCTCGACCCTAGCCTAGCCCCAGCTCACCCAGGTCGCCCAGCCCGAGCCTAGCCCTAGCTCGCCAGCCCGAGCCCCAGCTCGCCAGGTCGCGTCGCCTAGCCCCCAGGCAGCTCAGCCCGAGTCGCCCCTGCCCAGGTCGCGTCGCACAGCCCTCGCCCAGGTCGTCCCATCCCCGTCCGCGTCGCCCAGCTGCGCACTATGCCGAGCCGCGCACAGTGCCGTGTCACCCAGGTCCGCACAGTGCCGAGCCGTCCCGTGCTAGAGCCAGCCCGCCTGTGCTGATCGCGCCACGCTCAGAGCCGCCGCGTCGCGTCGCCCTGCGCGCGCTTCCCTGTAGCTCACCGAGCTCGCACCAGCCGAGCTCGCGCTCGCGACTGCGCGCCGTCAGTCCGCAGCTCGGCTCACCCCACCTGCGCCCATCTGCGCCAATTTCTGCGCGCGCCGTCGTCTGGCCGCTCGTTCACAGCGTGTCAGCCGCGCCTCGTGAGTTGCTCCCGAGCCGAGCCCTGTTTATTATATTGTATTTAGGCCTATTTTTATGATTATTGATATGTTTGTTTGGCTCGCTATAGGTTGCTCGGGTTCGATCGCAGTTAGTTTTATTGTGTGTTGTTGCCTTCTGACCAGGTAAGGATTTCTTACCGGAGTTGTGTGGGCCCTGCGATATTTTCATGATGTGCCTTGTATGCTTGTTTGTTGTTATGAGCATGATAGTAATAGAGCAGCTTTGAATGATTTCTTGCTAGCATGTTTGCCCGATTGTACATGTTAGTGCCATGCTAGGTTTGTTCTTCCAGCATGCTTGTGATTCCTACTTAAGTTCATAGTATTATGCTAGGTAAATGTGATTGATGTCGGTCATTGTTTGCTAGTCAAGAATCATTTATTTTCTCTGTACTCTTAGATAGAGTTGTAGGGTTTGTCATCATCCAGAGGATGAGAGCGGACATAACGTACTTTGTCCCCACCGGTCGGGAGTAAAGCGAAGCATTGCTTCAGGGGTTGAGAGCGGACATAACGTACTTTATCCCCACTGGTCGAAAATAGAGCAAAGCATAACATACATTGCTTTTTCTCCCCCCTCCCGGCAGCCAATTAGAATTAGCTACCTCATTAGCGTATGCCTAGTTTTTAGCCTGCTAGAGCGGAACCCTGCCAACGGTGTAAGCCTGCCTTGGCCGGTTCTTAGCTTCAGGTCGGTGGTTCAGGCTGCACAGATGAGCGCCGAGGGCCTCGCGCTACTGTGATCAGTGACACCGCTTCCGAGTCTTAGGCATGCGTACCTGGCCCGCGTAGTTTGCCCTTAGGCCCCCGCATTTATGCCGGTTGCAGCAGCATGCGGTGTGTGCGCACACGCATTAGTCGCCGGTTCGGAGAGCACCCCCGGGCTAATGTTCGTGAGTACACCATTCCTTCCGTTAGAGCCAGACTTCGGGTACTCTCCCGTAAGTCCAGATTTAGCAAGGGGAAAGAGGCCCTTGAGGACATCCTTGGGATCAGTTTTTTAGCTGAACAATCCCCCGAGTGAAAGAGACCTCGGTGATGTCCCGGGATTGGTTAGGATAACCAATCATTAGGCCGGAAGTAGGAGACTTCCGATGATTCCAGATCTTTCATTGTAAGCTCGTTGAGCTATGATCTGTGTTGGTAGTTGTTTGCTTGCATGCTTTGGTACTAGATGACTGATTATATCGTATTGTACCCCGGTTGGGGATTCTTACTGAGTAATTCGTTACTCACCCTTATTTTTGTGGTTTTCCACAGGTAGCCATGGTGCGAGACAGGATGGCTGGAGGAGGAGCTGTGATCATGGAAACCCGTTGTTCAACTCTGAGTCTTATGTTTATGTTTATGATTTAAATGTCCTCTGAATGCATGTAGTTGGGCACGGAGCCCTAGGGTGTTTTCTGAATGTATTTCCGGATTCTAGCATTGTTGTAACTATTGTAAAGCTTGTATGTTTTAAATAAATCTCTTATCAGAGTAAGTTTTCGAAATGTATTTGTCTTGAAACAGGTGCTTGGAAACAGGGACAGGTTTTAGGAAATTGATGTTGATTTTTAAATGGATGTTTTATGTTTTAGTTTTTACTTAGAATCCGAACACCATATTGCAAATTTTCTGTAGATTTGAATGCATGCATTGAGGTAGCGACCTATTTTAGAACCCCTTTCGGGTCGGGTCGTTACAGTCTGCCATCTGTTTGGGATCGATTTTTTAACTGATCATTTGGCCGAGGGAGAAAGACCCTCGAGGATGTCTTGTGATTGGTTAGGAGAACTAATCATTAGGCCGGAAGTAGGAGACTTTCGATGATTCCGGATCTACCCCGCAACTCGTTGAGCAATATTCGGTGTTGGTAACTGTTTGCATGTATACTAGGTTGCTAGATGACTGATGTATCGTATTGTACCTCAATTGGGGATTCTTACTGAGTATGTTTGTACTCACCCTTATTTCTGTGGTTTTTCCACCAGGTAACTTGGGCAGCACCGGGACGGCTAGCGGAGGTTGGTGCATGATCATAGGAGCTACCGGCACTCTGTTGTGTCCTTATTATTGCATTTATTATTTCAACATGTAGTTGGACATGGAGTCCTTAGGGAAACTGGTGGTTTTGAGGTTTTCGAACTATTTGATTGTTTTTATAAATACTGGCCAGACATGTTTTATTTAATTGCTTTTGTTTTATGAACAATGTTGGTTATGTTTAGATGTTCCCCGCTCATGGTTGTTTTAAAAGTTTTAATTTGAGCACTAAACCGTTTGTATACATTTTTTACTTGCATGCTAAGTGAGAACCTAGGTTTAGGACAGTATTTCGGGTCCGGTTCTTACAATTTATTTTCTTGTCCATTTATAGTCTAATGATTCAGCATGTTGGATGGGGACAGATGTAAAGACCCGACCCGAATGAGGTTCTAAAATAGGCCTTTACCTCAATGCATGCAATCAAAACTAAAATCAATATGCGGGAATGGTTTTCGGATTCTAAGTGAAAACTAAAACATGCAAACAACCATTTGAAAAGTCAACATAAAATTCGTGAAAACCTGTCCCTGTTTCCAAGCACCTGTTCCAAGAAAAATACATTTCCAAAACTCACTCTGATCAGAGATTTATTTAAAACATTCAAAACTTTCCAATAGTTACAACAGTGCTAGAATCCGGAAATACAGTCAGAAAACAACCTAGGGCTCCGTGCCCAACTACATGCAATCAGAGGAAAATAAAACACAAAGAATCATAGACATAAACTCAGAGTTTGAACAACGGGTTTCCATGATCACATCCCCTCCTCCAGCCATCCTGTCTCGCACCATGGTTACCTGTGGAAAACCACAAAATAAGGGTGAGTAACGAATTACTCAGTAAGAATCCCCAACCGGGGTACAATACGATATACATGGTCATCTAGCAGAAAGGTATGCAAGCTATGAATATAAACACAGAATAGAGCACATAGCTTAAATCCACATATAAACATCGGATTCCATCTCAGGGTCTTAGTCCGGAATAATCCACCACACAATACGCCCTATACGAGAAACAAGTACCAGCCTCAGCCTGTCTACTGTCGATACGAAAGGTGCACTAGCTCAAGATCCCGATGAGCTCTCCGGCCGGGCGCCAGTAATGAGCGTAAGCGCGCACCGCATGCTACTGCGCACCATGGGGTGCCGGGTCTAGTGGCAAGCCGCCCATGTCCAATCCACCATGCCTAACTAAATCTCCGGATCGGTGTCACCGACATAGGGGTGTGAGACACGACACGTGAACTATGTCACCAACCACCGCACTTTGAGGCTAAGGAACCGGCCGTGGTAGGCTTACACCGTGAAGCCGCCCTGCCCTAACATGTGGCAATCAAGGGCTACGCCCGAACACGCTGAGGACGTGTCGACTACGGGGCGAGGCAATGCCAAGTCATCATCCCGACCGCTTGGGGCATTTAACGATCCGCCACCCTCACCCAAGATTGCGGGGCCACCGTTAGGGTTATCTAGACCCTAACGGGATCAGGGACGGAGTACCGTCTCGTATGTCCCTATCGTGGATGCAAGTTACGTTATGCATCCGGCCCAGATGATGCTACCTACCTGAACTCTAAACTATAATATCAACAAAGAAACAATCCAATACAATCCAATATGTGCTCAACAGATACAACGAACCTAGCATGATACTACGAAGCAAGAATGATACGAGCATGCCGAATCTAACAACCTAGCATGGACTAACATGAGAAACAACATAAGAAATCATGCCACGGGGAATTCGCAATGAGCACCTATCACTAAACATGTTGATAAACACAAACAAGCATACAATCAGCAATCACATAATATATCGCAGGGCCCACACAACTCCAGTAAGAAATCCATACCTGGTCGGAAGGCAACTACACACAAGAATCTTAAGCTGCGATCGATCCCGAGCTAGCTAACGAGAACCTAACAAACACAACAATAATCACTATCCATAGGCCTAAATATAATAAAATAAACAGAGCTCGGCTCGGGAGCAACTCACGCCGCACGGCTGACGCGCAGATGGACAGGCTGCACGGGCGAGACTGCTGTTGGGCGCTGCTGGGCGTACTAGCACAGGCGCTGGCGCGGACGGGCGAACGCGGGTGCGAGCTTGGCTGGGCGATGGCGTGCGGCGCGGCTCGGCACATGGAACGGCGCGCGGGTGACGCGACGAGCTACAGGGAACGCGCGCGGGCGACGCAACGAGCTACAGGGAACGCGCGCGGGCGACTCGACGAGCTACGAATGCGCGCGCGGGTCCGGGCGACTGGTGTGGAGCGGTCAGCGCAAGGGCGCGGGCGCGGAGGCTCGACACAAAGGCGACTGGTCCGGTGCAGCAGGGTCGGGTTGGGCGAGCCAAGGCGGCTAGGGCTGGGGTTGGGGCTCGGGTTTGGTGAGAGGGAGAGAGAGAGAGAGAGATGAGAGAGAGAGAGAGAGAGAGAGAACAAAAGGGAAAATGGGATTTTTCCTATTTTTTCCATCCTTATCCAATTTAAATAAGCCTTAAAGACCTAAAATCCCATTCCACCGCTTCCTCCTTCGAGACCCGGCTGAAGCAATCTTTTCCAATAAATAAAACTCACTAAAATCGAACTCCCAAATCAACATTAAGGGCAAGGGCTCAAATCCCAATGGAAGCACTCAAACAACAATAATTTTGCCAAAACCTAAACCACTTCCAAACTTCCAAACGACTAGCTCAAACATCTTGGGTCTTGCAACCAACAACAATCAAGCCTCGACAAAGGCGGGAGCGACCTTGGAATCCTGAAAATCCACAAATCCTGCCCGGGGAGCAAAAGACCAAAATACCCCTAAGGGTTAACATAGCTCTAACGGCCCAACCGAACAACCGAATCATGAACCGAAGGCACCTGGAAAACCGGAATAGAAAACTGGGCCGTTACAACAGAGTTCTTCTATTTCATAGTTTTGAACTGTTTTTAGTTATCTCTGTCCAGAGGCTCATTTATTGTTTATATTGTTGATTGAAGTGTTTACAATTTGAAATAAAGAAATTTTATTTTCAACCTTTTCAGTTATAACTGTATTTAATTCATGTATACTGAGTAAAAACTGGGTCTAGAATTATTCTAGAAGTCGTGTTCTTACAAAACAAATCAATATAAATACAAGTAATTTAACTATATTAAAAATCAAAATTAACACTCACATTTACAAAAACCTACTTAAATTTCTATCTCTAGATGAGTAGTTATGTTTATGTATTTTTTGTGTTAAAAACGCAATTGACAAAATGATGACATGATCCTTTTAAAATGAAATTTTGGCAACCTGTCATCCATCGAACAATTTTTGGCGATCTCACTTATGAGATATTTTTTTGTGAGGAAATCTAAAAATAAGATACAATTGGTTGGGGAAGTCAAAACCAATGAAAATGGATGCCATATAAATTGGTAAGGAGAAGGCGTACCATTGCTTTAGTCAACCTCAATATTATGTCCTTTGACTTTTCAACTATAGTTATTAAATTTAATATGTTGACTTAGGATGATGTGATGTGCTCCACTAGTAGCCACTATAATTTATCCATCACACCAAACCTTAATTTACATTTCAACAACTATGATAACCCCTTGCTTAATGCTTTCTGACATATTTACAATTTAAACTTTTTTTTTTTACAATTTAAACTTAATTAATTAAAAAAACACGTTTTTAAATATCTTGTCCCGTCACATTTTTTTTAGTTAACGATAGACGGGCGGTATAAATGAGGATGTATGGAGTGATTGGTAAGGTAATTATATTAATCTCTCATTTTGATGTAAGTTTTTCTACAATGATAGGTAGAGTGATTGTTAGTTCATTTGAATATAGTTTTTTTATTTGAGAATTGCATATAATGATTCCTTTAGAAGTAATTTTTTGTAGAGAGATTCCAGAGGGGTTCCATTCTTTTTATTTTTAATGATATGGTAATTGTGAATTTTTTTTAAAAAAAAAATTTCACTAGACTAGTTAAATCTAGAAAATAATTACAAATATAATAACTTTTAAAAAAATTAATAAATATAGTAATTGATATTAATGAGTATTTATGACTTACTTTTTTGAAACAATATTAAAGTGTATGATACATGTATTATTAATGAGCATTTATAATACAATATTAAAGCGCATTTGTGGTCTTTTTTTTAAACAAGCGTATTTGTAATCATAGATGTTAATACTTAAAAACTTTCTTCATTTGTAATTATTTTGTGAATAAAGAAGTACAATTTTTCGTTTTATAATCTAAAATACTTTTTTTTATTTACTTATTATTCTAAATTTTTTTTTTTAGTACAGGGCAAGAAAATTTTCCTTTATGGATGCAAACCTACATGAGGTACTATTGCTTTCGAATAAATGAGAACCAAAGATTTATTTTCGAAATCGAATGTGTGATCATGGTATTGAACTTGATTATCACCAAACAATCAAACCAATATGTCACTCACCCCTTCGATCTAAATTATATTTTTATGTTTGAGACTATCTTTAATAATATTAATCAGTTTATGTTTCTTATTTATTTTTATTTTCCATTTATGTAATTTCTTTTATTTTTTGTGAAATAGCTTGTTATTTAATGTTTTATAATATTATCTCATTTATTTTACTTTTAGTGTCGTTTTTGTTAAAAAATTAGATGAAAATTAACGGATAAAAAAAAGTTAAATACCAATTTTAAAACAAAAAGGTCGATTGCATAACTATTATAAATTTTAATTGACGAAATAATTTGTTTTAAAAAAGGGGCTTTTGCATGTATATTACAAAATGGATAAAATATTACATGAATAGCACAATAATGAAAATATTTGCACATATAGCAAAAATTGTAAATTGATAGACTTCATATTGATAGATTCTATTGATAAAGGGTGATAGAATCAATTACTAATAAATAAAGTAAATCGATAGACTTCCATCAGATTGTATCAAGAGTCTATCAATAAGAGCCGATAGAATCAATCACTGATAAAATTGATAGACTTCTATCACAAGAGAATGATAGATTCTATCAAAGTCTTCTATAAAAAAAGCAAATAATTTTTTTTTAAAAATGGCAGAATTTGCTATAAAAGAATTATTTTTAAAAATGTGTTATAATTGTAAACTGTAGTAAAAAAGTTGCTATACAGCGCAAATTCCATTTAAAAAATGTGATATTGTATGAATGAAAATAAATGTTAAGTAATTGATTGAATTATTTGTCCCCCCTCCTTCAATATGTACTAAAAAAAGTAATTGATTGAATTAATTATATTAAATAAATAAAAAATATTATAAAATGAATTATAAAATTATCATTAATTTTACATTAGGAAAAAGATTTTTTTAAAAAATGATCTTTTGTTAATAAGAATACTTTTAAGGGAAATTATATTAAATAATCTATTTTCAATAAATAATTACAAATTTGTTTAGCTAACTTTTCATTTCGCAAATCTAATTTCTTATTTGAAAATCTAGCTAAATAACTTTTCAATATGTCCATTGTGCCCTCACCTTAATTTCATATAATTATGTTTAATGTTATAATTAATTGATCTTAAATAACAAATTCCATCTAAAAATAGATTTCTTAACTAACTATTCAAAGTCTTCCCTCACCCCTCACCATTTTAGATCTATCTCAAGAAGAATCATCTCCATCTTTTTCTCCATTGGTCACTTCTCTCGATATTCTGACGAACAAACTTTCTCAGTCGAATCTGTGACGTTTTTTTCCAACCTGCACACAGACACACAGGTCTATGGCTTCTTCTGTCTACCATTAACAAACATTTATGGCATTTTCATTCACTTTCCGACCGATTTTTGCTCACTTCGTATATTTTCGTTCTCACTTAATTTGTTGGCATAACCCTCGGTTACGACCTTCACAATCTCTTTGCCAATTTCTTCCTCAAATTCCTATATTGATGGTTAAAAAAATATAGAACAAACAGATAAGTCTGTACTCATTACTATGCTCAAATATATATAGTATATAATGTACTCATTATTATGCTCATTGGTTGAATTCCAATACAGATGGTTAAAAACATACAAAACAATAAAACCAGTATGTACTCATTATTATGCTCATATATATATATATATATAGTATTTAATGTTCGGATCATTATATACCTTAAAATAAAAAACAAACGGAACCATTATTGAACCAGAATTCAATAGAACTAGTTAAATTACTACCATCAGGCACTACAGTTTCAACATATACTCCAACAATTCCTACATTACGGATATTCTTTATGGTTTCACCCTTGTTCCCTTCTTGTCCTTCCATCGTTGTTCCTACTTCATCATCTGATGATGCTTGTTCATAACAATTCGAAGCACCCGATGAACTTATGTCTTAAGTAAATCATTTGAGTGGTTAGTGTAAAACAAGAAACATTAAATAAACTCCCATATAGTTTATACAACATAACCACCCTACAAAATAATACATCTCCAATAGTAATCACCGTATTATCTTGCTTCCATTTTATGAAGTAACTTATAAGCGTTCCAAGTGTTTTTTGGATTCTTCTAATCGGCCTTGGTGTTATTCCTCCCCTTTTTCCTATTAAACTAAATCAACCAAAGCTTGAAATATTAAAAAAATTAACCAAGTTGAAATCCGATTACTATCATCGCAATACCGTACATGTAATCAAATCTAAGCCTAATATACAATCAACACCACCAAACCTCCCGGACTACTGTATAACCATTGTCGACTTCTGGTTGGTCCTGTTAAATTTCATCAATGATTCAAAATGATACAATTCGATACGTCCTTCATTGTGTCTGATATCTACCATACTGTACTGTTTAATAATATATTCCTATTACATAACGTAGTTCTAATTCCACCTTCACATGTTCTGTAATCTAAATGAACTATATGTAACTAAACTGTATGTAAAAGAACTATTTAAAATATATGTAACGGCCCAGGTTTTCATCCCGATCTTCCAGGTATGTCCTAAAGGTATTTTAGTAATTTGGTCGGGCCGTTAGGGTCGTTTCTGTCTTTTTCAGCTGTTAATATTCTTGGTTGGTCAAATGTAGGGTTTGGTTGCTTTCTGGATGAGTTTGGGTATGGAGAGATGCAAAAATAAAATTCAGGATTAAAAGTGCATCAGCTAGAATTCGAGCCCAGGTGGCCAGGAAGTCAGTGGTGTGGTCCTGCCAGTTGGGCCACCAGTTGCTTTTGTTGCTTATTCTGCGGTATGCCTTGGTTTGCCTTGGTTTTCAGGTTTTAGGGAGTTTGATTAAAAGAGAAAAGAAAATAGGTTTATTCATCTTTTCTTCCTCCAAAAAACACTCACGAGTCCGCTTAACTGGACAAACAACTGCTTTCAGGCGGCCAACAGACTTTCCCTCGTGCTAGCACCACTACCACCAACTCCAAGACCAAGGCATAATCTAACAACTCCTAAGAGGAAACAGATCCTTACGAGCGGACATCCGAAGGACAGAGAGCTCCACACACGCTCGTTGTCTTGCTCAGCTAAAGCAACAACATCTAAGTCTCACGGAGGCAACAACAGGGGGGGTTCCACCACAGACTGAACCGCCAACCACAAACTGGCAAGACTCACCCCCAAACGCCAAAGGAGGGGCAACTCCTGAAACTCCGGAAACATGAAAAACATCTGACAGGGCAAGAACCACTCGCCCCACGAGCAAAACTAACTTCTAGCAACTCGAAACCCACACCTTGGTCAACACCAAGCACCAACTTGCCACCACACCGGAACCAATCCGGACTCTACTTCAACAAACTCAAGCTTGCTAGCCTACCAAAACTGCCAACAACTCACCCGAGATCTACTGCCTACACGACTCCAGCTTGCTAACTGAAACTCACTGCCTGGGTGTAAAGACCCGACCCAAAAGGGGCTCTAAATGGGCCTTTACCCCAATGCATGTAGTGAAAATAAAAGACATTATGAAAAATACATTTCGGATCCCAAGTAAAAACAGAAACATCCAACAACCAAAACATACATTTCTAAAAACATACTCTGATCAGAGATTCATTTAAACCATTAAAACAATCCACAAGTACAAATATGCTGGAATCCATAAAACGTAAGAAAACATCCTGGGGCTCTGTGCCCGTCTACATGCATTCAGGGGAAATAACAAAAGTCAAGAGTCATGATAAATAAAATAAAATAATCGAGATGACAAAGCAGATTCCATGATCACGCCTCCTCCTTCACCATCCTGTCTCCCGCTTTGATTACCCGTGGAAAACCACGAATAAGGGTGAGTAACGAATTACCCAAAGTAAGAATCCCCAACCGGGTACAATACGATATACATGATCATCTAGAAGAATGTATGCAAGCTATGAGTACAAACACAGAGCGGAGCACATAGCTAAGTCCACACTTGGACCTCGGATGCCATCTCAGGGTCTTAGTCCGGAAATACCACAACACACTATACGCACTATACGGGAACAAGTCCCGCCTCACTGCCTCATCGCCGATACGAAAGGTGCACTCGCTCAAGATCCCGAGGAGCTCTCCACTCGGCGCCAGAATGAGCGTAAGCGCGCACCGCATGCTACCGCAAACTCGGGGTGCCGGGTCTAGTGGCAAGCCGCCCGTGTTCGATCCACCATGCCTAACTAAATCTCTCGGATCGGTGTCACCGACATAGGGTGTGAGACTCGACACGTGAACTATGTCACCAACCACCGCACTTTGAGGCTAAGGAACCGGCCGTGGTAGGCTTACACCGAAGCGGTCCTTGCCCTAACAGTGGCAATCAAGGGCTACGGCCGAACACGCCGAGGACGTGCCGATCGCGGGGACGAGGCAATGCCAAGTCATCATCCCGCCGTTGGGGCATTTAACGATCCGCCACCCTCACCCAAGATTGCAAGGCCTACCGGTTGGGATAGCTAATCCGTCCACGGGGTCCAAGGACGGAGAATCGTCTCGAACGTCCTTGCCATAGATGCAAGATACTTTATGCATCGGGCCCGATGATGCTATCTACCCGAATTCTAAACCTTAACAATAATAATAATAACAATTCAATCAATGCGATCCAATACGTGCTCAACAGATACAAGGAACCTAGCATGATACTACGAAGCAAGAATGATATCGAACATGCTAGAATAGAACAACCTAGCATCGGCTAACATGAGAAACAATACAAGAGTTCATGCCATCAGAATTGAACAGAGCACCTAGAGATAAACATGCTAGTAATCATACACAGCATACAAAACAACAATCACAAATATACCGCAGGGTCCACACAACCCCTGTAAGAAATCCTTACCTTGGTCGGAAGACTTCTACACACAAATCCTAAGTCATGGAACAATCCCGAGCTAGCGAGCGGGAACCTAGCAAACCAACAATAATCAACATCTAAAATATCTAAACAACAATAGAACAGCAAGATCGCTCTCGGGAACTCACGCGGCGCGACGACACGAGCTTGGGGCACGCAAGCCGGCACGGCAAGGACGCGCGCTGCCGCCGCGCCGCACGGCAAGGACGCGCGCTGGCTGCGCGCTACCGCACGGCACGGCAGGACGCGCGCGCGCGGCGAAGCGCTCGCGTCTGGCGAAGGCGCGCGCGGCGCGCGTCGCGATCCGACACACGCGAGCGGCTTCAGCAGGACGCGCGCGCGCGCGAACGTCTGGCGGCGCGCGCGCGGCGAGTTCGCAAGCGACACGCAGCGAGGGCGTGCGATGAGCGACGCGACGCGGCGCGGCGCGCGCGCGCGCCGCCGGGCGAGACCTCTCGCGTCACGAGCGATCGGGCGATTCGTCTTTGGGCGAACGGCAAGGCTTGGGACAGATCTGGGCGTCTGAGCGATCGGGGCGATCTGTCTTCTTGGCGAACAGCAAAAGGCTTTGGGGACACTACTGGCGTCGAGCGATCGGGCGATCTGTCTTTCTTGGCTCGCCTACACTCGGTGGGTCGCAATCAACACAACACACACAACACACCTCTTTTCACTTGGCCAAACGCACACCAAACGGATGAGAAGAAGAAGAAGAAGATCAATACCTACCCGGAATGATGATGATCGAACCCAAGGTGATGCAAGGATGAAGAATCGGCAAGGCTATGGAGATGGAGAGCTTGGGCGGCCAAGAGGTGTTTTGGAGAAGAAGATGGAATAAACCTAATTCTATTTCATTTAACCAAATGCACCAAAACTCCAAAATCCAAGGTTAACTAAGATGTGATGCAGAAAAGAGTAACAAGAGCACCTAATGGCTCAATTGGCACACATCTCTACAAGCTTCCCAGAGACCGGGTTCAAACCCCACTGCAGGCACAATTTCCTTTATTTTTACTTTTGCATCAAACCTTGCTCAAACCAAACCTCAAACTCCTCCAAAACCTACATAAAACCATCCAATAATTTTAGTAGTCGCAAAAGACACAAACGACCATGACGGCCCCGACCAAATTACCCCTAGGGCATACCGGAAGACCGGGAAGAAAAACACAGGTCGTTACAATATTCCCTCCTTTTTATGACTTTCGTCCTCGAAAGTCCTTAAGACAAAAATTTCGGGTAATGCAACCTCATCTCGTCTTCCCGCTCCCAAGTGGCTTCCTCGTAAACCCGATTCTTCCATCGAACCTTTACCAAACGAATCTCGCGATTACGCAACGTCTTGGTCTCAAAGGCAAGGATCCTCACCGCTTCTCCTCGAAGTTCAAATCCTCATTCACCGCAAAGGCTCAAAGTCCACAATGTGCGACGGGTCCGGCACATACCGCCTCAACATCGATACATGAAAAACACTATGCACATCGCGATAGTGACGGAGGTAGGGCTAACCGGTAAGCAACTCTGCCAATCCTCTCTAGGATCTCAAATGGACCAACAAAACGGGGACTCAACTTCCCACGCTTACCAAACCTCGTAACACCTCGCATCGGAGCAACCTTAAGGAACACATGCTTTGACCAACCTCAAACTCCAAATCTCGACGCCGAACATCGGCGTAACTCTTCTCGCTGCTCTCCGAAATTGTCAACATACGAGCTCTAATCTTCTCGCCTTTGCACCATTGGTCAATCGCAATAACTCGGGACCCAAAACTGTCTATCACCAACCTCTTCCTGCAACACGGGGGACCGACAACGCTTACCATACAATGCCTCGAATGGAGCCATCTCGAATCGACGATCGTAATCATGTTGTTATAGGCAAACTCCATCAAAATACAGACATCGTCCCAATCGCTCGGGAAATCCAACACACAAGCCCTCAACATATCCTCGAGAATCGATTCACTCTCTCGGTCGACCATCCGTCTGAGGGTGAAAAGTCATCTTTGAAATCGCACTCTGTGCCCAAACCCTTCTGGAGCGCTCTCGAAACGAGAAGTGAACCGCGAGTCACGATCGGACATCAGAAAGACCCGACCCAAAAGGGGCTCTAAATGGGCCTTTACCCCAATGCATGTAGTGAAAATAAAAGACATTATGAAAAATACATTTCGGATCCCAAGTAAAAATGAAACATTCAACAACCCAAACATACATTTCTAAAAGCATACTCGATCGAGATTTATTTAAACCATTAAAACAATCCACAAGTACAAATATGCTTGGAATCCATAAAACGTAAGAAAACATCCTGGGGCTCTGTGCCCGCCTACATGCATTCAGGGAAATAATAAAAAGTGAAGAGTCATGATAATTAAAATAAAATAATCGAGAGATGACAAAGAGTTCCATGATCACGGCTCCTCCTTCACCATCTTGTCTCCCGCTTGATTACCCGTGGAAAACCACGAGAATAAGGGTGAGTAACGAATTACCCAGTAAGAATCCCCAACCGGGTACAATACGATATACATGATCATCTAGAAGAATGTATGCAAGCTATGAGTACAAACACAGAGCGGAGCACATAGCTAAGTCCACACTTGGACCTCGGATGCCATCTCGTGGTCTTAGTCCGGAAAATACCACAACACACTAAACGCTATACGGGAACAAGTCCCGGCCTCGGCTGTCTCATCGCCGATACGAAAGGTGCACTCGCTCAAGATCCCGAGGAGCTCTCCGCTTGGCGCTGTAATGAGCGTAAGCGCGCACCGCATGCTACCGCAAACTCGGGGGTGCCGGGTCTAGTGGCAAGCCGCCCGTGTTCGATCACCATGCCTAACTAAATCTCCGGATCGGTGTCACGACGACATAGGGTGTGAGACTCGGACACGTGAACTATGTCACTGTACCACCGCACTGAGGCTAAGGAACCGGGCCGTGGTAGGCTTGCACCGTGAAGCGGTCCTTGCCCTAACAGTGGCAATCAAGGGCTACGGCCGAACACGCCGAGGACGTGTCGATCGTCGTCGGGGACGAGGCAATGCCAAGTCATCATCCCGACCGCTGGGGCATTTAACATCGCCACCCTCACCCAAGATTGCGGGGCCTCACCGGTTGGGATAGCTAATCCCTCACGGGGTCCAAGGACGGAGAATCGCTCTCGAACGTCCTTGCCATAGATGCAAGATACTTTATGCATCGGGCCTGATGATTCTATCTACCTCAATTCTAAAACCTTAACAATAATAACGATTCAATCAATGCACCCAATACGTGCTCATCGGATACAAAGAACCTAGCATGATACTACGAAGCAAGAACAGATATCGAACATGCTAGAATAGAACAACCTAGCATGGGCTAACATGAGAAACAATACAAGAGTTCATGCCACGAGAATTCGAATGCAGCACCTAGGGCTAAACATGCTAGTAATCATACACAGCATACAAAACAACAATCACAAATATACCGCAGGTCCACACAACCTCGGTAAGAAATCCTTACCTTGGTCGGAAGACTTCTACACACAAATCCTAAGTCATGAACAATCCCGAGCTAGCGAAGGGAACCTAGCAAACCAACAATAATCAGCATCTAAAATATCTAAACAACAATAGAACGTTAAGCTCGGCTCGGGAACTCACGCGCGTGACGACACGAGCTTGGGGTCACTGCAAGCCGGGCACACGGCAAGGACGCCGCTACCGCACCGCACGACACGCAGCGAGGACACACGCTGGCTGCGCTACCGCACGCAACCGGCAGCGGGACACGCGCCGGCCGCGCGCTACCGCACGGCACGGCACGGATGGTCGGCGAGGACGCACGCTGCCGCTACACTGGCCGCACGCACGACGGCACGGACGACGCGCGCGGGCGGAAGTTCGGGCGCGCGCGCTGCGGCGAAGGCGTCTCGGCGAAGGCCTCTGGCGTCGAGCGATCGGGCGAGCGGCTTCGGCGGCGAAGGCCTCTCTCGCGCGATCGCGGCGTGCGATCGACCGGCCGGGCGGCGACGGCAGGGGCGATCTGGCTTCTTGGACGAACGGCAAGGTCGCTAAGCGGATCTGGCGTCGCGGCATGGTCGCCGACAGATCTGGGCGTCGCGACGACAGGGGCCGCTGACGAGCCGGGCCGATGCGACGAGCTCGGTCTTTGGACTTCCCTACCGGTGTTGCACAACACACACACACACAACCCCTTTTTCTTACATTCGACCAAAGAAACACCCAAATGAGAAGATGAAGAAGACGAAGACTTACCCGAATGATGATGATCGAACCCAAGGAGATGCAAGGATGAAGAATCGGCAAGGCTATGGAGATGGAGAGCTTGGGCGGCCAAGAGGTGTTTTGGAGAAGAAGATGGAATAACCTAATTCTATTCCATTTAACCAAATGCACCAAAACTCCAAAATCCAAGGTTAACTAAGATGTGATGCAGAAAAGAGCAACAAGAGCACCTAATGGCTCAATTGGCACACCTCTCTACAAGCTTCCCGGAGACCCGGGTTCAAACCCCAACTGCGGACAATTTCCTTTATTTTTACTTTTGCATCAAACCTTGCTCAAACCAAACCACAAACCGCTCCAAAACCTACAAAAACCATCCAATAATTTTAGTAATCGAAAAGACACAAACGACCCTAACGGCCCGACCAAATTACCAAATTACCCCTAGGGCATACCGGAAGACCGGAAGAAAAACACTGGGTCGTTACAATATTCCCTCCTTTTTATGACTTTCGTCCTCGAAAGTCCTTAAGACAAAAATGTACTCGGGGTAATGCAACCTCATCTCGTCTTTCCCGCTCCCAAGTGGCTTCCTCGTAACCCCGATTCTTCCACCGAACCTTTACTAAACGAATCTCGCGATTACGCAACATCTTGGTCTCAAAGGCAAGGATCCTCACCGGCTTCTCCTCGAAGTTCAAATCCTCATTCACCGCAAAGGCTCAAAGTCCACAATGTGCGACGGGTCCGGCACATACCGCCTCAACATCGATACATGAAAAACACTATGCACCGCTGAGTAGTGACGGAGGTAGGGCTAACTGGTAAGCAACTCGCCAATCCTCTCTAGGATCTCAAATGGACCAACAAAACGGGGACTCAACTTCCCACGCTTACAAACCTCGTAACACCTCGCATCGGAGCAACCTTAAGGAACACATGCCGACCAACCTCAAACTCCAAATCTCGACGCCAACATCGGCGTAACTCTTCTCGCTCGCTCGCCTGAGCCACAACATACGAGCTCTAATCTTCTCGCATCGCACCATTGGTCAACTGCGATGGTCGGGACCCAAAACTCGTCTATCACCAACCTCTTCCCGAAACACGGGGGACCGATAACGCTTACCATACAATGCCTCGAATGGAGCCATCCGATCGCCGATCGTAATCGCATTGTTATAGGCAAACTCCATCAAGTGAGATCTCGATCCCAATCGCTGGGAAATCCAACACACAAGCCCTCAACATATCCTCGAGAATCGATTCACTCTCTCGATCGACCATCCGTCCGAATGTGAAAAGTCATCTTGAATCGCACTCGTGCCCAAACCCTTCGAGCGCTCTCGAAACGAGAAGTGAACCGCGAGTCACGATCGGACACAATCCTCACCGGCACACCATGATAACGGATGATCTGCTCCAAAAATAGTGCGCCCATTGCTCCACGGTATAAGTGTCTCTACCGGGAATGAAGTGTGCGCTCTTGTCAAACGGTCGACTATCATTCAAATCGAGAGAGAACTTCCTCGAGTCCTTGGCAAACCAGAGATAAAGTCCATGGAGATCTCTTCCCATTTCCACCGGGTACACTCGATGGTGCAACAAACCACCGGCCTCTGCACGGGTGCCTTCACTTGCCGACAAGTGAGACACCTACGACAAACTCGCCACATCTCTCTTCATT
Source organism: Sicyos edulis (assembly GCA_036507275.1). Lineage (NCBI taxonomy): Eukaryota > Viridiplantae > Streptophyta > Magnoliopsida > Cucurbitales > Cucurbitaceae > Sicyos > Sicyos edulis. The sequence goes on from CM071858.1 coordinate 13,674,459, forward strand.
CCCATCCACCGGAAGGTCCGCTAAGGTCTGATACATCTTGGTACCCCGGGTGCCAAGCAAAAGGGGGAACTGTGGGCCTCCGAGAGCAACTCGGCTCGCAAACTCGCAATGTCCGGACACACAACCGCCTCTATAAGTCAACCCACCGTCTCGTGAATATACAAAGTCAAAGTCACCGCTTCGGCACTAACTCACAACCAATCTCTTAAGTGCGGGGTCACCTAACCGGTTGTCTATAATCCGGCTGCCGAATCGACGGTGAATAGATAATCGAGCTACTCTCAGCGGTAACCTCTCCCAACAACATCGCAACCTCGGCCGCTCGAACTCTCTCTCGCAAACTGGCTGAAACTCAACAACGCCGCAGAGTGCGACGTCTTTTCTCGCTCAAAGCATCGGCCACTACATTGGCTTTACCTTGATGGTACAAAATCTCGCAGATCATAATCCTTTACCAACTCTAACCATCTCCTCTGCCTCATATTCAACTCCTTCGAGTAAACAGATACTTGAGGCTCGTGATCGGTAAACATCCGAATCCGCTCACCATACAGTGTAATGCCTCCAAATCTTCGGTGCAAACACCACTCTTTGCCAATTCCATATCATGAGTCGGGTAGTTCTGCTCATACGGCTTCACCGACGGAAGCATAGGCAATGACCTTCCCGTCTTTGCATCAACACACAACCTAATCCAAACTTGGAAGCATCATCAGACCACGAAACCACTGTCCCTCCGGATCGCCAACATCGTGCTTGAAGTCAAATCGCGCTTGAGCTCGCAAAGCTCTCATCACACTCGCTGTCCCAAACAAACTCGACACCCTTCCTCGCCGACGAGTGAGGGGCGAGGCTAAAGCGAAAAAGTCCTTGACGAACCGACGGTAGTAACTCGCCAAACCTGCAAAGTCGCGAATCTCTAAGCAATCGAAGTCGGCTTGGCCCATGAACTCACGACCTCAATCTTCGCGGGGTCCACGGCTATACCATCTCTCGAAACCACGTGGCCTAGGAAGGCCACCGCTCTAACCAGAAATCACATTTGGAAAACTTCGCATAAAGCCGGGTTTTCCTCAAAGCCGCCAATACTCGCCTCAAATGCTCGCATGGTCTTCTTTAGACCTCGAATAAATCGTAATATCGCCAATGAACACGATGACGGCCGTCCAAAAATGATTTGAACACCCTATCCATCATGTCCATGAACGCACTGGGCATTGGTCAATCCAAACGACATAACCACAAACTCATAGTGACCATATCTCGGACTCGAAAGTCGCCTTAGGAATGTCGGCATCCCCGATCCGCAAATCGATGGTAACCGGATCTCGATCTATCTTGGAGAACACGAAGCTCCTGAAGCCGATCGAACAAATCATCGATCACGGGGCAACGGGTACTTATTCTTCATCACACCTTATTAAGCTCGCGGTAATCAATACATAAGCGCATAGAACCATCCTTCTTTTCACAAACAGAATCGTGCTCCCCACGGGGACACACTCGGACGGATGAACCCTCGGTCTAACATCTCCTCGCAATCGAATCTTCGCCTTTAACTCACTGGCGCCATGCGATCACGGAGCCTTCGAGATAGGGAGGGTCCTGCCTCGAGCTCAATAATGAAGTCAACCTCTCTCTTTGGGGGCAACCCCAGTAACTCCTCGAAACACATCCGCGAACTCCCCGCACGACCGGCACTGATCAACAGAGACACGAGGAGGCGCTCTTCCCGCATAACTTGGCTAGATAGCCCCAAGCTCCATGAGCTAGCAAACGACGAGCTTTCACACCGACACCATCGGCGGGCAAACTCCACCCCGACTCCACGAAACTTAAAGCTAGGCCGACCGGCGGCCTAAACACTACTTCTTTCCTGGCGGTCAATCAACGCGTGGTTAGCAACTAACCACTCCATACCAAGAATCACATCAAAACCGCTCATAGGCGTAACTATGAGCGTAGCCACAAGCAACTCTCCTGATATCTCGATCCGGCCATCCCTAATCTTATCTCTAGCCAACATACTAACTCCCGAAGGAGTAGCAACAGATAACTCAAAACCTAGAGGCTCTAATCTCAACTTAGCATGCTCAAAGAAACAACACAGATACAAATGAATGCGTAGAACCGAGAATCAAACAAGACAAATGCGCAGTGATCTAAAACAAGAAGCGCACTGCGCCATCTGCGGCATCCGTCGCTGCGCTCGGCCTCTGACGGGTCGTAGCAAACACTCGACCTGCTGCTGCACTGGCCGAGCCGCCATAGCCGGCCGGATCACAAAAACGGGCCATGTGCCCCTCTCTACCACAACGGTAGCACAATCTAGGTCCAGTGACAAGCTCCGCGTGGACTTTCCCACAAGTAGCACAAGCGGAAATCGCTCGTCCTCCTGCTTTGCCGGGGCTGAAAACGACTGGAGCTCTCCGCCGATCTCTGCTGCAATCGCCCTTGGCGGCGCCGCCGCCTCCCCGAAAGTCAAACTTCCTCTTCGCCCCTACACTGCTGGGACGGGACAGCTGAGCAGAGCGGCAACAACCCGCTCGCAGATACTTCCCATTATAGATCGTGGCTAATCGGGCACCCCTAGCATAAGTGTCGTGGGCCGAGCCACGACATCTCGGGAAACACCTCGCCTCAATCCGGATATGAACTTCCGAATCTTCACTCTGGGGTGGCAATCAATCGAGGAGCAAAATATCCATACTCGAGAACTTGCGCCATATTCCTCAATGGTATCGTAACCCGCTTCTGTGTTCCGGAAGAGCTCCACCATCTTCTCTTGAGCCTCATCACCGATGAACTTTACCTTGAACTCACCTTGAAGAACTCCCGTGTAGCGGGTGGAGACCCACCGGTCTCTCGCTCAAGGTGGACTCCCACCACCATCTCGGCCAGCCTCCTAGCACATGAGCCGCACATCTCGGCCTCTCGAATATCGGGGCACACCATGATCGTGAAGGTGTACTCCAAATGGGCAATCCACTGGCCGCCGCTAACGCATCACCGGTGGCATCAAACTTCTCGTGCTTCCACTTCACAAAGTCCTTCACCACCTACCCAATTCCTCGGCACCCTCTCGCCATATCTCGCCTCGGGGCTACTTGCTCTGTGGAGCCGGAGGTGCTACTGAGCTCTGCTGAACCAATCGAGTCACCGCTCGATCTGGGCTCGGGACTCTTCCCATTGCCACACGCGCCAACAAGGCTCAGGTCTCGCCCTCGGTCACTCAACATGCCGACCATAAAAGCCCTCATAGACTCAAAGAAACTCTGCTCCAGGAGCGCCTCTCACGGCGCTTCGCTCGCCTCAACGCCCGCTCTAGGCGTAACAGAGGAGCCTGCTGGTGGAATGCCATCGATGTCGCCTTGGGACGATGTCCCTACCAGATCGATCCGATCCCGATACCTCGACTGCTCTCGAACCTCCTCTCCTCGATGCGGGTGGTATCGCATGTCTTGGCGATCTACATCCAAACCAACAACGAATCAAAACTCGCTCATCACCCATTCCACAACACCAAACAAGGCATACACTAGATGATAGGTATTGTAAATTCTTAACCCTTTTCCTTTCTAAAACAATAAATCTAGGCGTACTGATGACTTAGCCAGTCTTGATGATCATGGAAAACGACCTACAACAAAAGGTCGACCTACAGAATCTATGACTCAGCTCGATACCAATCAGTAAAGACCCGACCCAAAAGGGGCTCTAAATGGGCCTTTACCCCAATGCATGTAGTGAAAATAAAAGACATTATGAAAAATACATTTCGGATCCCAAGTAAAAACAAAACATTCAACAACCCAAACATACATTTCTAAAAGCATACTCGATCGTAGATTTATTTAAACCATTAAAACAATCCACAAGTACAAATATGCTGGAATCCATAAAACGTAAGAAAACATCCTGGGCTCTGTGTCTGCGTCTACATGCATTCGGAAATAATAAAAAGTGAAGAGTCATGATAATTAAAATAAAATAATCGAGATGACAAAGAGGTTCCATGATCACAGCTCCTCCTTCACCATCCTGTCTCCCCTTGATTACAGTGGGAAAACCACGAGAATAAGGGTGAGTAACGAATTACCCAAAGAAGAATCCCCAACCGGGTACAATACGATATACATGATCATCTAGAAGAATGTATGCAAGCTATGAGTACAAACACAGAGCGGAGCACATAGCTAAGTCCACACTTGGACCTCGGATGCCATCTCGTGGTCTTAGTCCGGAAAATACCACAACACACTAAACGCGCTATACGGGAACAAGTCCCGCCTCACTGCCTCATCGTCGATACGAAAGGTGCACTCGCTCAAGATCCCGAGGAGCTCTCCGATCGGCCATACCAGAATGAGCGTAAGCGCCGCACCGCATGCTACCGCAAACTCGGGGGTGCCGGGTCTAGTGGCAAGTCGCCTAGGTTCGATCCACCATGCCTAACTAAATCTCTGGATCGGTGTCACCGACATAGGGTGTGAGACTCGACACGTGAACTATGTCACCGCTGTACCACCGCACTTTGAGGCTAAGGAACCGGCCGTGGTAGGCTTGCACCAGAAGCGGTCCTTGCCTAACAGTGGCAATCAAGGGCTACGGCCGAACACGCCGAGGTCGTGGTCGATCGCCGAGGACGAGGCAATGCCAAGTCATCATCCCGACCGTTGGGGCATTTAACGATCGCCACCCTCACCCAAGATTGCGGGGCCTACCGGTTGGGATAGCTAATCCTCACGGGGTCCAAGGACGGAGAATCGTCTCGAACGTCCTTGCCATAGATGCAAGATACTTTATGCATCGGGCCCGATGATTCTATCTACCTCAATTCTAAAACCTTAACAATAATAACGATTCAATCAATGCACCCAATACGTGCTCATCGATACAAAAAGAACCTAGCATGATACTACGAAGCAAGAACAGATATCGAACATGCTAGAATAGAACAACCTAGCATGGGCTAACATGAGAAACAATACAAGAGTTCATGCCATCAGAATTCAACAGAGCACCTAGGGCTAAACATGCTAGTAATCATACACAGCATACAAAACAACAATCACAAATATACCGCAGGTCCACACAACCTCGGTAAGAAATCCTTACCTTGGTCGGAAGACTTCTACACACAAATCCTAAGTCATGGAACAATCCCGAGCTAGCGAGCGGGAACCTAGCAAACCAACAATAATCAAAGATCTAAAATATCTAAACAACAATAGAACAGCAAGCTCGGCTCGGGGAACTCACGCGCGCGCGACGACACGAGCTTGGGGTCACTGCAAGCCGGCACGGCAGCAAGGACGCCGCGCGGCACGACACACGCGAGGACACACGCCGCCGCGCGCCGCACGGCACGACGGCGAGGACACGCTACCGGCCGCGCTACCGCACGCACGGCACGATGGTCGGCGGGGACGCGCGCGCTGCCGCGCTCGCACGCGCACGGCGGCGCGCGCGGCGCGAGCGCTGGGCGCGGCGCGCGCGCGGCGAGCGTCTCGGGCGGCGCGCGCGCGCGAGCGTCTCGGCGAAGGCCTCGGGCGTCGCGAGCGATCAGCGAGCGCAGCTTCGGCGAAGGCCTCTGGCGCGATCGGGCGTAAGGATCCGACCGGCCGGCGCGGCGTCGCGGCAACGGGCGATCTGTCTTCTTTGACGAACGACAAGGTCGCTAGGCGGATCTCGGCGCGCGGCGGCATGGCTGCCGACGATCTGGGCGCGTGCGACGACAGTGTGGGCGCCGCTGACGGAGCCGGGCCGATGCGACGAGCTCGTGTCTTTGGACTTCCCTACCGGGTGGCACAACACACACACACACAACCCCTTTTTCTTACATTCGGCCAAAGAACACCCAAATGAGAAGATGAAGAAGACGAAGACTTACCCTAATGATGATGATCGAACCCAAGGAGATGCAAGGATGAAGAATCGGCAAGGCTATGGAGATGGAGAGCTTGGGCGGCCAAGAGGTGTTTTGGAGAAGAAGATGGAATAACCTAATTCTATTCCATTTAACCAAATGCACCAAAACTCCAAAATCAAAGGTTAACTAAGATGTGATGCAGAAAGAGCAACAAGAGCACCTAATGGCTCAATTGGCACACCTCTCTACAAGCTTCCCAGAGACCCGGTTTCAAACCCATACTGCAAAGACAATTTCCTTTATTTTTACTTTTGCATCAAACCTTGCTCAAACCAAACCACAAACCCCTCCAAAACCTACAAAAACCATCCAATAATTTTAGTAATCGGAAAAGACACAAATGACACCGACGGCCCGACCAAATTACCAAATTACCCTAGGGGCATACCTCGAAGACCGGGAAGAAAAACTGGTCGTTACGCACACAATCCTCACCGGCACTCCATGATAACGGATGATCTGCTCCAAAAGCAGTGCGCGCCTTCGCTCCACGGTATAAGTGTCTCTACCGGGAATGAAGTGTGCGCTCTTGGTCAAACGGTCGACTATCACCCAAATCTCGAGAACTTCCTCGGAGTCCTTGGCAAACCAGAGATAAAGTCCATGGAGATCTCTTCCCATTTCCACTGGGGTACACTCGGTGGTCGCAACAAACCCACTGTCGCTCTGCTGGGTGCCTTCACTTGTCGACAAGTGAGACACCTACCGACAAACTCTGCCACATCTCTCTTCATTCCCATCCACCGGAAGGTCTCGCTTAAGGTCTCGATACATCTTGGTACCCCCGGGTGCCAAGCAAAAGGGGAATGGGGCCTCCGGAGCAAATCGGCTCGCAAACTCGCAATGTCCAAACACACAACCGGCCTCTATAAGTCAACCCACCGTCTCGTGAATATACAAAGTCAAAGTCACCGTCAAGACTAACTCACAACCAATCTCTTAAGTGCGGGGTCACCCAACCGGCCGTCTATAATCCACGCCCGAATCGACGGTTTGAATAAATCAATCGAGCTACTCTCGCGGTAACCTCTCCCAACAACATCGCAACCTCGCCCGCTCGAACTCTCTCTCTCGCAAACTGGCTGGAACTCAACAACGCCGCAGAGTGCGACGTCTTCCTACTCAAAGCATCGGCCACTACATTGGCTTTACCGGATGGTACAAAATCTCGCATTCATAATCCTTTACCAACTCTAACCATCTCCTCTGCCTCATATTCAACTCCTTCGAGTAAACAGATACTTAAGGCTCGTGATCGGTAAACATCCAATCCGCTCACCATACAGTAATGCCTCCAAATCTTCATTGCAAACACCATCGCGCCAACTCCATATCATGAGTCGGGTAGTTCTCGCTCATACGGCTTCACCGACGGGAAGCATAGGCAATGACCTTCCCGTCTTGCATCAACACACAACCTAATCCAAACTTGGAAGCATCATCAGAGACCACGAAACCACTGTCCCCTCCGGATCGCCAACATCAGTCTTTGAAGTCAAATCTGCGCTTGAGCTCGCAAAGCTCTCATCACACTCTTTGTCCCAAACAAACTCGACACCCTTCCTCGCCGACGAGTGAGGGGCGAGGCTAAAGCCGAGAAGTCCTTGACGAACCGACGGTAGTAACTCGCCAAACCCGTAAAGTCGCGAATCTCGGCAATCGAAGTCGGCTTGGCCCATGAACTCACGGCCTCAATCTTCGCGGGGTCCACGGCTATACCATCTCTCGAAACCACGTGGCCTAGGAAGGCCACCGCTCCCAACCAGAAATCACATTTGGAAAACTTCGCATAAAATCGTTTTCCTCAAAGCCGCCAATACTCGCCTCAAATGCTCTGCATGGTCTTCTTTAGACCTCGAATAAATCGGAATATCGTCCAATGAACACGATGACGGCCGTCCAAAAATGATTTGAACACCCTATCCATCATGTCCATGAACGCGGTACGGGGCATTGGTCAATCCAAACGACATGACCACAAACTCATAGTGACCATATCCGGACTCGAAAGTCGCCTTAGGAATGTCGGCATCCCCGATCCGCAAATCGATGGTAACCGGATCTCGAGATCTATCTTGGAGAACACCAAGCTCCCTCAAGCCGATCGAACAAATCATCGATACGGGCAACGGATACTTATTCTTCACCGCCACCTTATTAAGCTCGCGGTAATCAATACATAAGCGCATAGAACCATCCTTCTTTTTCACAAATGAATCGTGCTCCCCACGGGGACACACTTGGACGGATGAACCCTCGGTCTAACATCTCCTGCAATCGAATCTTCGCCTTTAACTCACTGGCGGCGCCATGCGATACGAGCCTTCGAGATAGGGAGGGTCCTGGCTCGAGAGCTCAATAATGAAGTCAACCTCTCTCTTTGGGGGCAACCCCAGTAACTCCTCGAAACACATCCGCGAACTCCTGCACGGCCGGCACTGATCAACGAGACAATGAGGGGCGGCTCTTCCTGCATAACTTGGCTAGATAGCCCCAAGCTCCATGAGCTAGCAAACGACGAGCTTTCACAAATGACACCATCGGCGGGCAAACTCCACCTTGGACTCCACGAAACTTAAAGTTTGGGCGACTGGCGCCCTGAACACTACTTCTTTCCGGTGGCGGTCAATCAACGCGTGGTTAGCAACTAACCACTCCATACCAAGAATCACATCAAAACCGCTCATAGGCGTAACTATGAGCGTAGCCACAAGCAACTCTCCTGATATCTCGATCCGGCCATCCCTAATCTTATCTCTAGCCAACATACTAACTCCCGAAGGAGTAGCAACAGATAACTCAAAACCTAGAGGCTCTAATCTCAACTTAGCATGCTCAAAGAAACAACACGTATACAAATGAATGCGTAGAACCGTAATCAAACAAGACAAATGCGCAGTGATCTAAAACAAGAAGCGTACCGCCACAGCGCATCCGTGACGCTGCTCCTCTGACGGGTCGTAGCAAACACTCGACCTCTTTCTGCTGCCACTGGCCGAGCCGCCATAGCCGGTGATCACAAAAACGGGCCATGTGCCCTCTCTACCACAACGGTAGCACAATCTAGGTCCAGCCGACAAGCTCCGGCGTGGACTTTCCCACAAGTAGCACAAGCGGAAATCGCTCGGGTCCTCCCTGCTGTCGCTGGGGCTGAAACGGACTGGAGCTCTCCGCCGATCTCTGCTTCAATCGCCCTTGGCGCGCCGCCGCCTCCCAAAAAGTCAAACTTCCTCTTACGCCCCACACCGCTGGGACAGACGGCCAACAGAGCGGCAACAACCCGCTCAAGCAGATACTTCCCATTATAGATCGTGGCTAATCGGATGTACTTAGCATAAGTGTCGGGGCTCGAGCCACGACATCTCGGGAAACACCTCGCCTCAATCCGGATATGAACTTCCGAATCTTCACTCTGGGGTGGCAATCAACCGAGGAGCAAAATATCCATACTCTGCGAGAACTTGCGCTCATATTCCTCAATGGTATCGAACCTCGCTTCGTGTTCCGGAAGAGCTCCACCATCTTCTCTTGAGCCTCATCACCGATGAACTTTACCTTGAACTCACCCTTGAAGAACTCCCGGTGTAGCGGGTGGAGACCCACTGGTCTCTCGCTCAAGGTGGACTCCCACCACCATCTCGCATGCCTCCTAGCACATGAGCCGCACATCTCGGCCTCTCGAATATCGGGGCACACCATGATCGGGAAGGTGTACTCCAAATGGGCAATCCACACGGCCGCCGCTAACGCATCACCGGTGGCATCAAACTTCTCGAAGCTTCCACTTCACAAAGTCCTTCACCACCTACCCAATTCCTCGGCACCCTCGCCATATCTCGCCTCAGGGCTACTTGCTCCTCGTGGAGCCGGAGGTGCTACTGAGCTCTCTTTGAACCAATCGAGTCACCGCTCGATCTGGGCTCGGGACTCTTCCCGCTGCGCACGCTAACAAGGCACAGGTCTCGCCTCTGGTCACTCAACATGCTGACCATAAAAGCCCTCATAGACTCAAAGAAACTCTGCTCCGGGAGCGCGATCTCACGGCGCTTCGATCGCCTCAACGCCCGCTCTAGGCGTAACAGAGGAGCTCGCTTTGGTGGAATGCCATCGATGTCGGCTTGGGACGATGTCCCGGTGTGACGATCCGATCCCGATACCTCGACTCGCTCTCGAACCTCCTCTCCGATGACGGTGATCGCATGTCTTTGGCGATCTACATCCAAACCAACAACGAATCAAAACACGCTCATCACCATTCCACAACACCAAACAAGGCATACACTAGATGATAGGTATTGTAAATTCTTAACCCTTTTCCTTTCTAAAACAATAAATCTAGGCGCACTGATGACCGCCAGTCTTGATGATCATGGAAAACGACCTACAACAAAAGGTCGATCTACGAGAATCTATGACTCTGAGCTCGATACCAATCAGAAGACCCGACCCAAAAGGGGCTCTAAATGGGCCTTTACCCCAATGCATGTAGTGAAAATAAAAGACATTATGAAAAATACATTTCGGATCCCAAGTAAAAACAGAAACATTCAACAACCCAAACATACATTTCTAAAAGCATACTCGATCGAGATTTATTTAAACCATTAAAACAATCCACAAGTACAAATATGCTGGAATCCATAAAACGTAAGAAAACATCCCGGGGCTCTGTGTCCGCCTACATGCATTCAGGGAAATAATAAAAAGTGAAGAGTCATGATAATTAAAATAAAATAATCGTAGATGACAAAGAGTTCCATGATCACAGCTCCTCCTTCACCATCCTGTCTCCCGCTTGATTACCCGTGGAAAACCACGAATAAGGGTGAGTAACGAATTACCAGTAAGAATCCCCAACCGGGTACAATACGATATACATGATCATCTAGAAGAATGTATGCAAGCTATGAGTACAAACACGGAGCGGAGCACATAGCTAAGTCCACACTTGGACCTCGGATGCCATCTCGTGGTCTTAGTCCGGAAAATACCACAACACACTAAACGCGCTATACGGGAACAAGTCCCGGCCTCGGCTGTCTAATCGCCGATACGAAAGGTGCACTCGCTCAAGATCCCGAGGAGCTCTCGGTCGGCGCCAATGAGCGTAAGCGCGCACCGCATGCTACCGCAAACTCGGGGGTGCCGGGTCTAGTGGCAAGTCGCCTAGGTTCGATCCACCATGCCTAACTAAATCTCCGGATCGGTGTCACCGACATAGGGGTGTGAGACACGGACACGTGAACTATGTCACTGTACCACCGCACTGAGGCTAAGGAACCGGTCGTGGTAGGCTTGCACCAGAAGCGGTCCTTGCCCTAACAGTGGCAATCAAGGGCTACGGCCGAACACGCCGAGGTCGTGTCGATCGCCGGGGGCGAGGCAATGCCAAGTCATCATCCCGACCGTTGGGGCATTTAACGATCGCCACCCTCACCCAAGATTGCGTGTTCTACCGGTTGGGATAGCTAATCCCTCACGGGGTCCAAGGACGGAGAATCTGTCTCGAACGTCCTTGCCATAGATGCAAGATACTTTATGCATCGGGCCCTGATGATTCTATCTACCTCAATTCTAAAACCTTAACAATAATAACGATTCAATCAATGCATCCAATACGTGCTCATCGGATACAAAGAACCTAGCATGATACTACGAAGCAAGAACAGATATCGAACATGCTAGAATAGAACAACCTAGCATGGGCTAACATGAGAAACAATACAAGAGTTCATGCCATCAGAATTGAACAGAGCACCTAGGGCTAAACATGCTAGTAATCATACACAGCATACAAAACAACAATCACAAATATACCGCAGGTCCACACAACCTCGGTAAGAAATCCTTACCTTGGTCTCAAGACTTCTACACACAAATCCTAAGTCGCGAACAATCCCGAGCTAGCGAGCGGGAACCTAGCAAACCAACAATAATCAAGCATCTAAAATATCTAAACAACAATAGAATGTTAAGCTCGGCTCGCTCGGGAAGTCACGCGGCGCGACGACACGAGCTTGGGGCGCAACCGCAAGCCGGCACGGCAAGGACGCCGCCGGCACGACACGGCAGGACACACACGCTGCCGCGCTACCGCACGGAACGACAGGGGACACGCGCCGGCTGCGCTACCGCACGCACGGCACGGATGGTCGGCGAGGGACGCTTGCGCTGCGCTGCGCCTGCGCACGCACGGCACGGACGCGGCGCGGGCGAAGCGCTCGGGCGGCGCGCGCGCGAAGCGCTCGCGCGGCGGCGCGCGGCGAGCGCGTCTCGGCGAAAACCTCTCGCGTCTGGCGATCGGGCGCAGCAGCTTCGGCGAAGGCCTCTTGGCGCGATCGCGTCGCGATCGACCGGCCGGGCGTGCGACGGCAGCGGGCGATCTGTCTTCTTGACGAACGCAAGGCCGCTAAGCGGATCTGGCGTCGCGGCATGGCCGCCAGCGAGATCTGGCGCGTCGCGACAGCGTGGGCTGCCGTTGATGGAGCCGGGATCGATGCGACGAGCTCGGGTCTTTGGACTTCCCTACCGGGCCGCACAACACACACACACACAACCCTTTTTTTACATTCGGCCAAAGAAACACCCAAATGAGAAGATGAAGAAGACGAAGACTTACCCTAATGATGATGATCGAACCCAAGGAGATGCAAGGATGAAGAATCGGCAAGGCTATGGAGATGGAGAGCTTGGGCGGCCAAGAGGTGTTTTGGAGAAGAAGATGGAATAACCTAATTCTATTCCATTTAACCAAATGCACCAAAACTCCAAAATCAAAGGTTAACTAAGATGTGATGCGAGAAAGAGCAACAAGAGCACCTAATGGCTCAATTGGCACACCTCTCTACAAGCTTCCCAGAGACCGGGTTCAAACCCCAGTGCAAAGACAATTTCCTTTATTTTTACTTTTGCATCAAACCTTGCTCAAACCAAACCACAAACCCCTCCAAAAACCTACAAAAACCATCCAATAATTTTAGTAATCGAAAAGACACAAACGACCACGGCCCCCCGACCAAATTACCAAATTACCCCTAGGGCATACCGGAAGACCGGGAAGAAAAACTCGGGTCGTCTGGACACAATCCTCACCAGCACTCCATGATAACGGATGATCTCGCTCCAAAAGCAGTGCGCCTTTGTTCCCACGGTATAAGTGTCTCTACCGGAATGAAGTGTGCGCTCTTGGTCAAACGGTCGACTATCACCCAAATCGAGAGAACTTCCTCGGAGTCCTTGGCAAACTAGAGATAAAGTCCATGGAGATCTCTTCCCATTTCCACTCGGGTACACTCGATGGCTGCAAATAAACCACCGGCCTCTGCTCAGGTGCCTTCACTTGCCGACAAGTGAGACACCTACCGACAAACTCGCCACATCTCTCTTCATTCCCATCCACCGAAGGTCCGCTAAGGTCTCGATACATCTTGGTACCCAGGGTGCCAAGCAAAGGGGGGAATCAGGCCTCAGAGAGCGGCTCGGCTCGCAAACTGCAATGTCCAAACACACAACCGGCCTCTATAAGTCAACCCACCGTCTCGTGAATATACAAAGTCAAAGTCACCGTCAAGACTAACTCATCAACCAATCTCTTAAGTGCGGGTCACCCAACCGGGCTGTCTATAATCCATTTGCCGATCGACGGTGAGCAGTCAATCGAGCTACCTCAGCGGTAACCTCTCCCAACAACACTGCAACCTCGCCCGCTCGAACTCTCTCTACAAACGGCTGAACTCAACAACGCCAGCAGAGTGCGACGTCTTCCTACTCAAAGCATCGGCCACTACATTGGCTTTACCCGGATGGTACAAAATCTCGCAGATCATAATCCTTTACCAACTCTAACCATCTCCTCGCCTCATATTCAACTCCTTCGAGTAAACAGATACTTAAGGCTCGTGATCGGTAAACATCTCAATCCGCTCACCATACGGTAATGCCTCCAAATCTTGATGCAAACACCACTGCCGCCATCTCCATATCATGAGTCGGGTAGTTCTGCTCATACGGCTTCAAATGACGGGAAGCATAGGCAATGACCTTCCCGTCTTTGCATCAACACACAACCTAATCCAAACTTGGAAGCATCATCAGAGACCACGAAACCACTGTCCCCTCCGGATCGCCAACATCGTGCCGGTTCAAATCGCGCTTGAGCTCGCAAAGCTCTCATCACACTCGCCGTCCCAAACAAACTCGACACCCTTCCTCGCCGACGAGTGAGGGGCGAGGCTAAAGCCGAAAGTCCTTGACGAACCGACGGTAGTAACTCGCCAAACCAAGAAAGCTGCGAATCTCGGCAATCGAAGTCGTCGGCTTGGCCCATGAACTCACGGCCTCAATCTTCGCGGGGTCCACGGCTATACCATCTCTCGAAACCACGTGGCCTAGGAAGGCCACCGCTCCAACCAGAATCACATTTGGAAAACTTCGCATAAAGTGGTTTTCCTCAAAGCCGCCAATACTACGCCTCAAATGCTCTGCATGGTCTTCTTTAGACCTCGAATAAATCGTAATATCGCCAATGAACACGATGACGGAAGCCGTCCAAAAATGATTTGAACACCCTATCCATCATGTCCATGAACGCTGGGGCATTGGTCAATCCAAACGACATGACCACAAACTCATAGTGACCATATCCGGACTCGAAAGTCGTCTTAGGAATGTCGGCATCCCCGATCCGCAATCGATGGTAACCGATCTCGATCTATCTTGGAGAACACCAAGCTCCACAAGCCGATCGAACAAATCATCGATACGGGCAACGGATACTTATTCTTCACCGCCACCTTATTAAGCTCGCGGTAATCAATACATAAGCGCATAGAACCATCCTTCTTTTTCACAAATGAATCGTGCTCCCCACGGGGACACACTTGGACGGATGAACCCTCGGTCTAACATCTCCACCGCAATCCCAATATTCGGTTCCTTTAACTCACTGGCGCCATGCGATCACGGAGCCTTCGAGATAGGGAGGGTCCCCTGCTCGAGCTCAATAATGAAGTCAACCTCTCTTTTGGGGCAACCCCAGAACTCCTCAGAAACACATCCGCGAACTCCCGCACACGACCAGGCTTTGATCAGCATGATACGAGGGGCGCTCTTCCTGCATAACTTGGCTAGATAGCCCCAAGCTCCATGAGCTAGCAAACGACGAGCTTTCACACCGACACCATCGGCGGGCAAACTCCACCTTGACTCCACGAAACTTAAAGGGGCCGACTGGCGCTGAACACTACTTCTTTCCGGTGGCGGTCAATCAACGCGTGGTTAGCAACTAACCACTCCATACCAAGAATCACATCAAAACCGCTCATAGGCGTAACTATGAGCGTGGCCACAAGCAACTCTCCTGGATATCTCGATCCGGCCATCCTTAACCTTATCTCTAGCCAACATACTAACTCCCGAAGGAGTTGCAACAGATAACTCAAAACCTAGAGGCTCTAGTCTCAACTTAGCATGCTCAAAGAAACAACACGATACAAATGAATGCGTGGAACCGTAATCAAACAAGACAAATGCGCAGATGATCTAAAACAAGAAGCGTACCGCCACACGCCGCATCCGTGACGCTCGGCCTCCGACGGGTCGTAGCAAACACTCGACCTCGCCGCTTTGCGCTTAGCCGAGCCGCCATAGCCGGGTCGATCACAAAACGGGCCATGTGACCCTCTCTACCACAACGGAAGCACAATCTAGGTCCAGTGACAAGCTCCGGCGTGGACTTTCCCACAAGTAGCACAAGCGGAAATCGCTCGGGTCCTCCTCGCTGTCGGGCGAAACGGACCGAGCTCTCCGATCTCTGCTTCAGAAATCGCCCTTGGCGGCACCGCCGCCTCCCGAAAGTCAAATTTCTCTCTCGCCTCTACACCGCTGGGACAGACAGCCAACAGAGCGGCAACAACCCGCTCAATGGATACTTCCCATTATAGATCGTGGCTAATCGGGCATACCTAGCATAAGTGTCGTGGGCCGAGCCACGACATCTCGGGAAACACCGCCAATCCGGATATGAACTTCCGAATCTTCACTCCGGGTGGCAATCAACCGAGGAGCAAAATATCCATACTCGAGAACTTGCGCTCATATTCCTCAATGGAATCGTAACCCTCGCTTCAGTTCCGGAAGAGCTCCACCATCTTCTCTTGAGCCTCATCAATCGATGAACTTTACCTTGAACTCACCCTTGAAGAACTCCCAAGTAGCGGGTGGAGACCCACTGGTCTCTCGCTCAAGGTGGACTCCCACCACCATCTCATTGTGCCTCCTAGCACATGAGCCGCACATCTCGGCCTCTCGAATATCGGGGCACACCATGATCGTGAAGGTGTACTCCAAATGGGCAATCCACTGGCCGCCGCTAACGCATCACCGGTGGCATCAAACTTCTCGGGCTTCCACTTCACAAAATCCTTCACCACCTACCCAATTCCTCGGCACCCTCTCGCCATATCTCGCCTCTGGGGCTACTTGCTCTCGAGGAGCCGGAGGTGCTCTCGAGCTCTGCTTGAACCAATCGAGTCACCGCTCGACCGGGCTCGGACTCTTCCCGCTGCATACGCTAACAAGGCACGGGTCTCGCCTCGGTCACTCAACATGCGACCATAAAAGCCCTCATAGACTCAAAGAAACTCTGCTCCGGGAGCGATCTCACGGCCACGCCTCAACGCCCGCTCTAGGCGTAACAGAGGAGCTTCTTTGGTGGAATGCCATCGGTGTCGGCTTGGGGACGATGTCCTCTGCAGATCCGATCCGATCCCGATACCTCGACTGCTCTCGAACCTCCTCTCCGATGACGGGTGATCGCATGTTTGGCGATCTACATCCAAACCAACAACGAATCAAAACACGCTGTCACCATTCCACAACACCAAACAAGGCATACACTAGATGATAGGTATTGTAAATTCTTAACCCTTTTCCTTTCTAAAACAATAAATCTAGGCGTACTGATGACCGCTTGAGTGCCGATGATCATGGAAAAACGACCTACAACAAAAGGTCGATCCTACGAAATCTATGACTCGAGCTCGATACCAATCAGAAAGACCCGACCCAAAAGGGGCTCTAAATGGGCCTTTACCCCAATGCATGTAGTGAAAATAAAAGACATTATGAAAAATACATTTCGGATCCCAAGTAAAAACAGAAACATCCAACAACCAAAACATACATTTCTAAAAACATACTCTGATCAGAGATTCATTTAAACCATTAAAACAATCCACAAGTACAAATATGCTGGAATCCATAAAACGTAAGAAAACATCCCGGGGCTCAGTGCCCGCCTACATGCATTCGTGGGAAATAACAAAAGTCAAGAGTCATGATAAATAAAATAAAATAATCGAGATGACAAAGCAGGATTCCATGATCACAGCCTCCTCCTTCACCATCCTGTCTCCCGCCATGATTACACCCGTGGAAAACCACGAATAAGGGTGAGTAACGAATTACCAGTAAGAATCCCCAACCGGGTACAATACGATATACATGATCATCTAGAAGAATGTATGCAAGCTATGAGTACAAACACAGAGCGGAGCACATAGCTAAGTCCACACTTGGACCTCGGATGCCATCTCGTGGTCTTAGTCCGGAAATACCACAACATACTATACGCACTATACGGGAACAAGTCCCGCCTCGGCTTCTCTGTCGATACGAAAGGTGCACCGCTCAAGATCCCGAGGAGCTCTCGATCGGCGTCAGTAATGAGCGTAGCGCGCACCGCATGCTACCGCAAACTCTCGGGGTGCCGGGTCTAGTGGCAAGCGCCAGTTCGATCACCACCATGCCTAACTAAATCTCTCGGATCGGTGTCACCGACATAGGGGTGTGAGACTCGGACACGTGAACTATGTCGGCTGAACCACCGCACTGAGGCTAAGGAACCGGCCGTGGTAGGCTTACACCAGAAGCGGTCCTTGCCCTAACAGTGGCAATCAAGGGCTACGGCCGAACACGCCGAGGACGTGCCGATCGCCGGACGCAGGCAATGCCAAGTCATCATCCCGGCCGTTGGGGCATTTAATGATCGCCACCCTCACCCAAGATTGCGGGGCCTACCGGTTGGGATAGCTAATCCTCACGGGGTCCAAGGACGGAGAATCTCTCGAACGTCCTTGCCATAGATGCAAGATACTTTATGCATCGGGCCCGATGATGCTATCTACCCGAATTCTAAACCTTAACAATAATAATAATAACAATTCAATCAATGCAGTCCAATACGTGCTCAATGTGATACAAGGAACCTAGCATGATACTACGAAGCAAGAATGATATCGAACATGCTAGAATAGAACAACCTAGCATGGGCTAACATGAGAAACAATACAAGAGTTCATGCCATCGAGAATTGAAACAGAGCACCTAGAGATAAACATGCTAGTAATCATACACAGCATACAAAACAACAATCACAAATATACCGCAGGTCCACACAACCCCGTAAGAAATCCTTACCTTGGTGGAAGACTTCTACACACAAATCCTAAGTCATGCGGAACAATCCCGAGCTAGCGGCGGGAACCTAGCAAACCAACAATAATCGCATCTAAAATATCTAAACAACAATAGAAACGTTAAGCTCGGCTCGGGGAACTCACGCGGCGCGACGACACGAGCTTGGGGTCGCAAGCCGGCACGGCAAGGACGCCAGCTACTGCACGGCGCAAGACGGCAGGAGCGAGGCGCAGCGCGAAGCGTCTGGGCGAAGGCGCGCGGGCGCTGGCGTGCGATGCGGATACACGGCGAGCGGCTTCAGCGAGGGAGCGCGCGCGCGAACGCTCGCGAAGGCGCGCGGCGAGCGGTTCGCAAGCGGACACGGCGAGGGCGTCGCGATGAGCGACGCGGACGCTGGCGAGGGCGCCGCGAAAGCCTCGGAGTCGGACTCTCCGAGGCGAGCGATCGGGCGATTCGTGGCGGGCGAACGGCAAGGCCGGCTGGGACAGACTGGCGTCTGCGAACGATCGGGGCGATCTCAGGCTTGGCGAAGCGAACAAGGCCGGCTTTGGGACAGCTACTGGCGTCTGAGCGACGGGGCGATCTGTCTTCTTGGCTCGCCACTACACTCGGTTGTTGCAATCAACACAACACACACAACACACCTCTTTTCACTTGGCCAAACGCACACCAAACGGATGAGAAGAAGAAGAAGAAGATCAATACCTACCCTAATGATGATGATCGAACCCAAGGTGATGCAAGGATGAAGAATCGGCAAGGCTATGGAGATGGAGAGCTTGGGCGGCCAAGAGGTGTTTTGGAGAAGAAGATGGAATAAACCTAATTCTATTTCATTTAACCAAATGCACCAAAACTCCAAAATCCAAGGTTAACTAAGATGTGATGCGAGAAAGAGTAACAAGAGCACCTAATGGCTCAATTGGCACACATCTCTACAAGCTTCCCAGAGACCCGGTTCAAACCCCTACTGCAAAGACAATTTCCTTTATTTTTACTTTTGCATCAAACCTTGCTCAAACCAAACCTCAAACTCCTCCAAAACCTACATAAAACCATCCAATAATTTTAGTAGTCGCAAAAGACACAAACGACCATGACGGCCCGACCAAATTACCAAATTACCCCTAGGGCATACCTGGAAGACCGGGAAGAAAAACTTGGGTCGTTACACTGGGTCTGACTGAGCTCTGGTGAGGCTCTCCACACTTAGGGTTCCTTCGGCAACCCTCAAATACACACTGTCGTCAAACGGTCTAACAGTCAACTGCCTGAACAAACAACTTCTTTTTCTAGCATTACAACTATGCTGGCCTGCTCCGAACCTCGAAACCAAAAAGACCAGAAACGCTACAGAATGTGTCATCCTCCTACTCAAAGCATCAGCCACATCGTAGCTTCCACCCGGGGTAAGGATTCAGAACAACACCCTTAGCAACTACGGTTAGAGACTACGTGGCTTCGCTACAACCACCATTTGTTCAGTACCATCTGAACTCCAACCATGAACGACAAGAGTGTAACGACCCAGGTTTTTCTTCCCGGTCTTCCAGGTATGCCCTAGGGGTAATTTTGGTAATTTGGTCGGGCCGTCAGGGCCGTTTGTGTCTTTTCCGGTTATTAAAATTATTGGATGGATTTATGTCGGTTTTTGGAAGGATTTGTGGTGTGGTTTGAGCAAGGTTTGTTGCAAAAGTAAAAATAAAGGAAATTGTGCTGCAGCTGGGGTTTGAACCCGGGTCTCCTGGGAAGGTTGTGGAGATGTGTGCCAATTGAGCCATTAGGTGCTCTTGTTGCTCTTCCTGCATCATCGTATGGTTAGCCTTGGATTTTGGAGTTTTGGTGCATTTGGTTAAATGAAATAGAAATTAGGTTTATTCCATCTTCTTCTCCAAATCACCTCTTGGCCGCACAAGCTTTCCTCTCCATAGCCTTTGCCGATTCTTCTTTCCTTGCATCTCCTTGGGTTCGATCATCATCATTCCGGTAAGTCTTCATCCTCTTCATCTCCTCATTTGGTTATTGATGCGGCCGAAGGTAAGAAGTAGAGTGTTGTAACGACCAGTGTTTTTCTTCCCTGTCTTCCGGTATGCCCTAGGGTAATTTGGTAATTTGGTCAGGGCAGTCGAGGTCGTTTGTGTCTTTTCCAGCTTACTAAAATTATTGAATGGTTTTTGTAGGTTTTTGGAGGGGTTTGTGGTTTGGTTTGAGCAAGGTTTGATGCAAAAGTAAAAATAAAGGAATTTGTCTTTGCAGCCAGGGTTTGAACCCGGTCTCCTGGAAGCCGGTAGAGATGTGTGCCAATTGAGCCATTAGGTGCTCTTGTTGCTCTTTTCTGCATCACATCTTAGTTAACCTTGGATTTTGGAGTTTTGGTGCATTTGGTTAAATGAAATAGAATTAGGTTTATTCCATCTTCTTCTCCAAATCTCCTCTTGGCCGCACAAGCTCTCCCTCTCCATAGCCTTTGCCGATTCTTCTTTCCCTTGCATCTCCTTGGGTTCGATCATCATCATTCCGGTAAGTCTTCATCCTCTTCATCTCCTCATTTGGTTTTTGATGCTGGCCGAAGGTAAGATGTAGAGTGTTGTGTGTGTTTGTGTTGATTGCAGCCAGCCGAGAGAAGCAGCCATCGTCGCCGTCCAACCGGCCAGCCCCTCGCCCAGATCTGTTGAAGCAGCCCCGCCGCGACGCCGGGCGGACAGCGGCCGCCAGATCCACCGCCGAACTCTCCCGCGACGCCATCGCTCTCGTGTCGCCCGGATCCGTTGAGCGCGCCGCTGCCGCACGGTCGCCCAGATCTGGTCAGCGACCCTCCCGCGACGCCATCGCTCGCCAGATCGTGCGGATCGCGCCAGAAGAAGACGCCCAGCGCCGGCGCCCGCCGCCGCCAGCTGCTTAAGCCGCGCGCCAATACAGCGCCTCACGCGTCGCATGTCGCCGCGCCGCGCCGTGGGCGCCGCCTCGGCGGCTCGCCAAGCGCTCAGACGACGCTTCGCCGCGGCGTCGCGCCTCGCACAGCCGTCCGCATCCGTGCGGTTGCGTGCCAGCCTTGCGCAGCCAGCGCCAGCCACTGCCGTGCCAGGTAATACGGCGCGCGCCAACCAGTAAGCCCGGCTAGCGCTACAGCTCCAAGCTCGTGTCGGCGCCGCGCATGAGTCCCCGAGCCGAGCTTGCTTGTTTCTATTTTTGTTTAGACGTTTTAGATGCTGATTATTATTGGTTTGCTAGGTTCCCGCCGCTAGCTCGGGATTGTTCCGCAGACTTAGGATTTATGTGTAGAAGCCTCCCACCAAGGTAAGGATTTCTTACCGGAGTTGTGTGGGCCTCCTGCGGTATATTTGTAATTGTTGTTTTGTATGCCTGTGTATGATTATTAGCATGTTTAGCCCTAGGTGCTCTGCTTCAATTCTGATCGGCATGAACTCTTGTATTGTTTCTCATGTTAGCCCATGCTAGGTTGTTCCATTCTCGCATGTTCGATATCTGTTCTTGCTTCGTAGTATCATGCTAGGTTCCTTGTATCTGCTGAGCACGTATTGGACTACATTGATTGAATTGTTATTATTGCTATGGTTTAGAGTTCGTGGTAGGTAGCATCATCCGGCCGGATGCATAACGTAACTTGCATCCCCGACGAGGGCGTGCGAGATGGTACTCGTCCTCGATCCCGTTAGGGTTTAGCTAACCCTAACGGCCGGCCCCGCAATCTTGGGTGAGGGTGGCGGTCAAATTGCCCCAACGGTCGGGATGATGACTTGGCATTGCCTCGTCCCGGCGCCGGCACGTCCTCGCCAGTTCGGCCGTAGCCCTTGATTGCCACTGTTAGGGCAAGGACCGCCTCGGTGTAAGCCTACCACGACCGGTTCCTTTAGCCTCAAAGTGGTGGTACAGCCGACATAGTTCACGTGTCCGTGTCTCACACCCCTATGTCGCTGACACCGATCCGGAGATTTAGTTAGGCATGGTGATCGAACTCGGGCAACTTGCCACTAGACCCGGCACTTCCGTAGTTTGCGTGTAGCATGCGGCGCGCTTACTCTCATTACGGCGCCGATCGAGAGCTCCTCGGGATCTTGAGCCGTGCACCTTTCGTATCGATGATGAGACAGCCGAGGCCGGGACTTGTTCCCGTATAGCGCGTTTAGTGTGTTGTGGTATTTTTCCCACTAAGACCCCGAGTTGGCATCCGAGGTCCAAGTGTGGACTTAGCTATGTGCTCCGCTCTGTGTTTGTACTCATAGCTTGCATACATTCTTCTAGATGATCATGTATATCGTATTGTACCCCGGTTGGGGATTCTTACTGGGTAATTCGTTACTCACCCTTATTCTGTGGTTTTCCACGGTGTAATCAAGGCGGGACAGGATGGTCAAGGGGAAGCCGTGTGATCATGGAATCCTGCTTCTCATCTCGACTATTTTATTTTATCATGACTCTTGACTTTTGTTATTTCCCACGAATGCATGTAGACGGGCACAAAGCCCCGTGATGTTTTCTTACGCTTTATGGATTCCAAATATTTGTACTTGTGGATTGTTTTAATGGTTTAAATAAATCTCTGATCGTAGTATGCTTTTAGAAATGTATGTTTTGGTTGTTGAATGTTTCTGTTTTTACTTGGAATCCGAAATGTGTTTTTCATAATGTCTTCTATTTTCAATACATGCATTGGGGTAAAGGCCATTTAGAGCCCCTTTTTGGGTCGGGTCTTTACAAGTGTTGTGTGTGTTTGTGTTGATAGCAACACAATGAGAAGCCGGCCAAGCGACCATCGTCGCCGCCCAGGTAGCCCCACCCCTCGCCGCCTGATTCGAAGCGGCCGCTGCCGCGCCCGGCCGGACAAAGAAATTTTTCGCAAAGATCGCCCGCGACGCTCATCGCTCGCCAGACGCCTCGACGCCATCGCCGCCAGTCGCACTGAGATCCACCGCCGCAGCCCTCCCGCGACGCCATCGCTCGTCGTCGTGCGTGCGGCTCGCGCGAAGAAGAGCGCCAGCGCCGCTAGCGCCTTCGCTTGAGCTGCTCGCTCGCCGCGAGCCCGGGCCGCGTCCGCGCGTCGCGCCGCCACGCGCCAGCGCCGCGTGCCTTCGCTGAAGCCGCCGCCCGCACGCCCGACGCTGCCGAAGCGCGCGCGTCCCTCGCTGCATCCGTGCGTGCCGTGCCAGCCGCAGAGACGAGCGCCAGCCTGCTGCCGTGCAGGGCCAGCGCCTGCGCCCACCTGCTGCTGCGCGCTTCAAGCTCGTGTCGCCGCGCCGCGTGAGTTCCCGAGCCGAGCTTGCCGTTCTATTGTTGTTTAGACGTTTTAGATGCCGATTATTATTGGTTTGCTAGGTTCCCGCCGCTAGCTCGGGATTGTTCCGCAGCTTTAGATTTGTGTGTAGAAGCCTCCCGACCAAGGTAAGGATTTCTTACCGGAGTTGTGTGGGCCCTGCGGTATATTTGTGATTGTTGTTTTGTATGCCTGTGTATGATTATTAGCATGTTTAGCCCTAGGTGATCTGCTCAATTCTCGATCGGCATGAACTCTTGTATTGTTTCTCATGTTAGCCCATGCTAGGTTGTTCCATTCGCATGTTCGATATCTGCTTCTTGCTTCCTAGTATCATGCTAGGTTCCTTGTATCTGCTGAGCACGTATTGGACTGCATTGAATGAATTGTTATTATTGCTATGGTTTAGAGTTCAAGTAGGTAGCATCATCCGGGCCGGATGCATAACGTAACTTGCATCCCCGACAGGGACGTACGAGATGGTACTCCGTCCCTGATCCCGTTAGGGTTTAGCTAACCCTAACGGTGGCCTCGCAATCTTGGGTGAGGTGGCGGTCGTTAAATGCCCCAACGGTCGGGATGATGACTTGGCATTGCCTCGCGCCCCCTGGCAATCGGCACGCGCTCGGCGTGTTCGGCCGTAGCCCTTGATTGCCACTGTTAGGGCAAGGACCGCTTCTCGGTGTAAGCCTACCACGACCGGTTCCTTAGCCTCAAAGTGCGGTGGTACAGCCGACATAGTTCACGTGTCCAGTCTCACACCCCTATGTCGCGTGACATCGATCCAAAGATTTAGTTAGGCATGGTGGTCAACTCGGGCGGCTTGCCACTAGACCCGGCACTTCCCGCAGTTTGCGGTAGCATGCGGTGCCCTTACGCTCATTACGGCGCCGATCGAGAGCTCCTCGGGATCTTGAGCCGATGCACCTTTCGTGACGACACAGAGACAGCGCCGAGGCCGGGACTTGTTCCCGTATAGCGCGTTTAGTGTGTTGTGGTATTTTTCCTGACTAAGACCACGAGTTGGCATCTCAGAAAGACCCGACCCAAAAGGGGCTCTAAATGGGCCTTTACCCCAATGCATGTAGTGAAAATAAAAGACATTATGAAAATACATTTCGGATCCCAAGTAAAAACAGAAAATTCAACAACCAAAACATACATTTCTAAAAGCATACTCGATCGAGATTTATTTAAACCATTAAAACAATCCACAAGTACAAATATGCCGGAATCCATAAAACGTAAGAAAACATCCCGGGGCTCTGTGCCCGCCTACATGCATTCAGGGAAATAACAAAAGTCAAGAGTCATGATAAATAAAATAGAATAATCGAGAGATGACAAAGCAGGATTCCATGATCACAGCTCCTCCTTCACCCATCCTGCCTCCCGCTTTGATTACTTGTGGAAAACCACGTAATAAGGGTGAGTAACGAATTACCCAAAGAAGAATCCCCAACCGGGTACAATACGATATACAAGATCATCTAGAAGAATGTATGCAAGCCATGAGCACAAACATAGAGCGGAGCACATAGCTAAGTCCACACTTGGACCTCTGATGCCAACTCGTGGTCTTAGTCCGAAAATACCACAACACACTAAACGCGCTTATACGGAACAAGTCCCGCCTCACCGCTTTATCGCCGATACGAAAGGTGCACTGCTCAAGATCCCGAGGAGCTCTCGGCCGGCGCCAGAATGAGCGTAAGCGCCGCGCACCGCATGCTACCGCAAACTCGGGGGTGCCGGTCTAGTGGCAAGCCGCCTGTGTTCACCACCATGCCTAACTAAATCTCTCGGATCGGTGTCACCGACATAGGGTGTGAGACTGACACGTGAACTATGTCACCGAACCACCGCACTGAGGCTAAGGAACCGGCCGTGGTAGGCTTACACCGTGAAGCGGTCCTGCCCTAACAGTGGCAATCAAGGGCTACGGCCGAACACGCCGAGGACGTGCCGATCGCCGGGGACGAGGCAATGCCAAGTCATCATCCCGACCGCTGGGGCATTTAATACCGCCACCTCACCCAAGATTGCGTGGGCCTACCGGCTGGGATAGCTAATCCTCACGGGGTCCAAGGACGAGAACTGCGTCTCGAACGCCCTTGCCATAGATGCAAGATACTTTATGCATCGGCCCGATGATGCTATCTACCTCAATTCTAAAACTTAACAATAATAATAATAACAATTCAATCAATGCACCCAATACGTGCTCATCGATACAAGGAACCTAGCATGATACTACGAAGCAAGAATGATATCGAACATGCTAGAATAGAACAACCTAGCATGGGCTAACATGAGAAACAATACAAGAGTTCATGCCACCAGAATTGCAATGCAGCACCTAGGGCTAAACATGCTAGTAATCATACACAGCATACAAAAACAACAATCACAAATATACCGCAGGGTCCACACAACCCCTGTGAAGAAATCCTTACCTTGGCTCGGAAGACTTCTACACACAAATCCTAAGTCATGAACAATCCCGAGCTAGCGAGCGGAACCTAGCAAACCAACAATAATCAAAGCATCTAAAATATCTAAACAACAATAGAACAAAGAAGCTCGCTCGGGAACTCACGCGCGCGACGACACGAGCTTGGGGTCACTGCAAGCCGGGCACGCAAGGTCGGACGCTACGCCGCGCGCCGCACGGCAGACGGCACACGCGCGCGCCGCGCGCGCTACCGCACGCAGCGCAGGGACGCGCGCGGCGCGGCGCGCGAGCGGCGAAGGCTCGACGGCGGCGCGCGCGCGCGCGCGCGGCGCGCGCGCGGGCGCGCGAGCAACTCGGCAGGACGCGCGCGGCGCGGGCGCTCGGCGGCGACGCGCGGCGCGCGGCGCGGCGCGCAAGCGGACACGGCGAGGGCGCGACGCGAGCGACGGCGCTGACGCTGCGGGCGCTGGGCGAGGACTCTCTCGGCGTGCGAGAGCGATCGGGCGACCGCTTCCGGGCGGCGAACGGCAAGGCGGCTGACAGATCTGGGCGCGTGGCGAGCGGCTCGCTCGACCGACCGGCGGCGGCGACAGGGGCGACCGACCGACCGGGCGCGGCAAGGCCGGCTCGACCGATCTAGGGCGTGGCGATCGATCGGGGCCGATGCAGTCCGGCGCGCTCACACTACCGGGCCGCAATCAACACACACACACACACACCTCTTTTTCACTTGGCCAAACAAACACCCAAATGAGAAGAAGAAGAAGAAGATCAATACTTACCCGAATGATGATGATCGAACCCAAGGAGATGCAAGGATGAAGAATCGGCAAGGCTATGGAGATGGAGAGCTTGGGCGCCAAGAGGTGTTTTGGAGAAGAAGATGGAATAACCTAATTTCTATTTCATTTAACCAAATGCACCAAAACTCCAAAATCCAAGGTTAACTAAGATGTGATGCAGAAAGAGCAACAAGAGCACCTAATGGCTCAATTGGCACACATCTCTACAAGCTTCCTGTGAGAGACCCGGTTCAAACCCTACCACAAAGACAAATTCCTTTATTTTTACTTTTGCATCAAACCTTGCTCAAACCAAACCACAAACTCCTCCAAAACCTACATAAAACCATCCAATAATTTTAGTAATCGAAAGACACAAACGACTCATGACGGCCCACCAAATTACCAAATTACCCCTAGGGCATACCGAAGACCGGAAGAAAACTGGTCGTTACAATATTCCTCCTTTTATGACTTTCGCCCTCGAAAGTCCTTAAGACAGTAAAAACACTCGTGGTAATGCAACCTCATCTCGCCTTCCCGCTCCCAAGTGGCTTCCTCGTAACCCCGATTCTTCCATCAACCTTTACTAAACGAATCTCGCGACACGCAACGCCTTGGTCTCAAAGGCAAGGATCCTCACCGCTTCTCCTCGGTTCAAATCCTCATTCACCGCAAAGGCTCAAAGTCCACAATGTGCGACGGGTCCGCACATACCGCCTCAACATCGATACATGAAAACACTATGCACCGCCGATAGTGACGGAGGTAGGGCTAACTGGTAAGCAACTCGCCAATCCTCTCTAGGATCTCAAACGGACCAACAAAATGGGGACTCAACTTCCCACGCTTACCAAACCTCGTAACACCTCGCATGACGGAGCAACCTTAAGGAACACATGCCGACCAACCTCAAACTCCAAATCTCGACGCCAACATCGGCGTAATTCTTCTCGCCTCGCCTCGAGCCACAACATACGAGCTCTAATCTTCTCGTGACCGCACTATTGGTCAATCAGAGTAACTCGACCCAAAACTCGCTTTATCACCAACCTCTTCCTGCAACACGGGGACCGATAACGCTTACCATACAATGCCTCGAATGGAGCCATCTCGACCGCCGATCGTAATCGTTGTTATAGGCAAACTCCATCAAGTACATGATATCGTCCTAATCGCTCGGGAAATCCAACACACAAGCCCTCAACATATCCTCGAGAATCGATTCACTCTCTCACCACCATCCGTCTCGAGGGTGAAAAGTCAGGCTGAAATCGCACTGCGTGCTCAAACCCTTCTCGAGCGCTCTCCGTAAACGAAGTGAATCATGAGTCACGATCGGACACAATCCTCACCGCACACCATGATAACGGATGATCTCGCTTCCAAAATAAATACGCCACTGCTCCACGGTATAAGTGTCTCTACCGGAATGAAGTGTGCGCTCTTGGTCGAACGGTCGACTATCACCCAAATCGAGAGAACTTCCTGAGTCCTTGGCAAACCCGTATATAAAGTCCATGGAGATCTCTTCCCATTTCCACTGGGTACACTCAAAGGTCGCAACAAACTCTGTCTGCTCGCCTGGTGCCTTCACTTGTCGACAAGTGAGACACCTACCGACAAACTCGCCACATCTCTCTTCATCCCCATCCACCGTAAAGTCTACTTAAGGTCTCGATACATCTTGGTACTCCCGGTGCCAAGCAAAAGGGGAATCAGGCCTCCGAGAGCAACTCGCCAAGAAACTCGCAATGTCCGGAACACACAACCGCCTCTATAAGTCAACCCACCGTCTGGGAATACACAAAGTCAAAGTCACCACAAGACTAACTCACAACCAATCTCTTAAGTGCGGGTCACCTAACCGGCCGTTTATAATCCACGCCGAATCGACGGCTAAATAAATAATCGAGCTACCTCTAGCGGAAACCTCTCCCAACAACATCGCAACCTCACCCGCTTCAACTCTCTCTCTCAAACTGGCTGAAACTCAACAACGCCGCAGAGTGCGACGCTTTTTCGCTCAAAGCATCGGCCACTACATTGGCTTTACCTTGATGGTACAAAATCTCGCAGCCATAATCCTTTACCAACTCTAACCATCTCCTCTCGCCTCATATTCAACTCCTTCGAGAGTAAACAGATACTTGAGGCTCGTGATCGGTAAACATCTCAAATCCGCCACCATACGTGTAATGCCTCCAAATCTTCAAAGCAAACACCATCACGCTAACTCCATATCATGAGTCGGGTAGTTCTCGCTTATACGGCTTCAAATGACGGAAGCATAGGCAATGACCTTCCCGCGGCCGCATCAACACACAACCTAATCCAAACTTGGAAGCATCATCAGAGACCACGAAACCACCTCGTCCCTCCGGATCGCCAACACCGGTGCCAAGTCAAACCACGCTTGAGCCCGCAAAGCTCTCATCACACTCGCCGCCCCAAACGAACTCGACACCCTTCCTCGCCGACGAGTGAGGGGCGAGGCTATAGCAGAAAAGTCTCGACGAACCGACGGTAGTAACTCGCCAAACCTGTAAAGTCGCGAATCTCGCAAATCGGAAGTCGGCTTGGCCCATGAACTCACGGCCAATCTTCGCGGGGTCCACGGCTATACCATCTCTCGAAACCACGTGGCCTAGGAAGGCCACCGCCCAAACCAGAATCACATTTGGAAAACTTCGCATAAAGTCGGTTTTCCTCAAAGCCGCCAATACTCGCCTCAAATGCTCGCATGGTCTTCTTTAGACCTCGAATAAATCGTAATATCGCCAATGAACACGATGACGGCCGCCCAAAAATGATTTGAACACCCTATCCATCATGTCCATGAACGCTACCGGGCATTGGTCAATCCAAACGACATGACCACAAACTCATAGTGACCATATCTCGACTCTCGAAAGTCGCCTTAGGAATGTCGGCATCCCCGATCCGCAATCGATGGTAACCGATCTCGATCTATCTTGAGAACACCAAGCTCCTCGGCCGATCGAACAAATCATCGATACGGGCAACGGATACTTATTCTTCATCGCCACCTTATTAAGCTCGCGATAATCAATACATAAGCGCATAGAACCATCCTTCTTTTCACAAATGAATCGTGTGCTCCCCACGGGACACACTTGGACGGATGAACCCTCGGTCTAACATCTCCTCGCAAATCGACCTTCGCCTTTAACTCACTGGCGCCATGCGATACGGAGCCTTCGAGATAGGGAGGGTCCTCGCCTCGAGCTCAATAATGAAGTCAACCTCTCTCTTGGGGCAACCCCAGAATCTCCTCAGAAACACATCCGCGAACTCCTCGCACGACCGCACTGATCAATGACAAATGAGGGGCGCTTCTTCCTGCATAACTTGGCTAGATAGCCCCAAGCTCCATGAGCTAGCAAACGACGAGCCACACCGACACCATCGGCGGGCAACTCCACCTCGACTCCACGAAACTTAAAGTCAGGCCGACCGGCGGCCCAACACTACTTCTTTCCGGGCAAATAATCAACGCGTGGTTAGCAAACCAACCACTCCATACCAAGAATCACATCAAAACCACTCATAGGCGTAACTATGAGCGTGGCTACTAAGCAACTCTCCTGATATCTCGATCCGCCATCCTTAATCTTATCTCTAGCCAACATACTAACTCCCGAAGGAGTTGCAACAGATAACTCAAAACCTAGAGGTTCTAGTCTTAACTTAGCATGCTCAAGAAACAACACAGTATACAAATGAATGCGTAGAACTGTAATCAAACAAGACAAATGCGCAGTTGATCTAAAACAAGAAGCGCACTCGCCACACGCGCATCCGTGACGCTGCCTCCCGACGGGTCGTAGCAAACACTGACTCGCCGCCATTGCACTGGCCGAGCCGCCATAGCCGGGCCGATCACAAAACGGGCCATGTGCCCTCTCTACCACAACGGAAGCACACCCAGGTCCAGCCGATAAGCTCCGCGTGGACTTTCCTACAAGTAGCACAAGCGGAAATCGCTCGGTCCTCCTCGCTGCCGGGCCGAAACGGACCGAGCTCTCCGCCGATCTCTCGCTTCAATCGCTTTGGCGGCGCGCCGCCGCCTCCCGAAAGTCAAATCTTCTCTTCGCCCTACACCGCTGGGACAGACGACAACAGAGCGGCAACAACCCGCCAAAGCAGATACTTCCCATTATAGATCGTGGCTAATCGATACTTTTAGCATAAGTGTCGTGGGCCCGAGCCTCGACATCCTCGGGAAACACTCGCCTCAATCCAGATATGAACTTCCGACCTTCACCCGGTGGCAATCAACCGAGGAGCAAAATATCCATACTCCGAGAACTTGCGCCATATTCTCAATGGAATCGTAACCCGCTTCAGTTCGAAGAGCTCCACCATCTTCTCCCGAGCCTCATCACCGATGAACTTTACCTTGAACTCACCTGAAGAACTCCCAAGTAGCGGGTGGAGACTCACCGGTCTCTCGCTCAAGGTGGACTCCCACCACCATCTCGCCGTGCCTCCTAGCACATGAGCCGCACATCTCGGCCTCTCGAATATCGGGGCACACCATGATCGTGAAGGTGTACTCCAAATGGGCGATCCACCGGCCGCCGCTAACGCATCACCGGTGGCATCAAACTTCTCAGCTTCCACTTCACAAAATCCTTCACCACCTACCCACCCCTCGCACCTCCGCCATATCTCGCTCAGGGGCTACTTGCCCTCGTGGAGCCGAGGAGCTACCGAGCTCACAAACCAATCGAGTCACCGCTCGATCCGGGCTCGGACTCTTCCCGCCAAGCACGCTAACAAGGCTCGGGTCTCTCGCTCGTCACTCAACATGCCGACCATAAAAGCCCTCATAGACTCAAAGAAACTCCGCCTCCAGAGCGCCTCACGGCGCTGGCCACGCTTCAACGCCCGCCTAGGCGTAATAGAGGAGCCGCTGTGGAATGCCATCGTTGTCGCTTTGGGACGATGTCCTCGCAGACGATCCGATCCTCGATACTCGACCGCCTCGAACCTCCTCTCTCCAGACGGTGATCGCATGTCGCGATCTACATCCAAACCAACAACGAATCAAAACTCGCTCACACCATTCCACAACACCAAACAAGGCATACACTAGATGATAGGTATTGTAAATTCTTAACCCTTTTCCTTTCTAAAACAATAAATCTAGGCGCACTGATGACCGCTTGAGTGCCGATGATCATGGAAAACGACTCTACAACAAAAGGTCACCACAGACCTATGACTCGAGCTCGATACCAATCAGAAAGACCCACCTAAAAGGGGCTCTAAATGGGCCTTTACCCCAATGCATGTAGTGAAAATAAAAGACATTATGAAAATACATTTCGATTCCAAGTAAAAATGTAAACATTCAACAACCAAAACATACATTTCTAAAAGCACACTGATCGTAGATTTATTTAAACCATTAAAACAATCCACAAGTACCAATATGCTGGAATCCATAAAACGTAAGAAAACATCCCGGGCTCGTGCCCGCCTACATGCATTCAGGGGAAATAATAAAAAGTGAAGAGTCATGATAATTAAAATAAATAATCGAGATGACAAAGCAGGTTCCATGATCATAGCTCCTCCTTCACCATCCTGCCTCCCCGCTTTTGATTACTCGTGGAAAACTACGTATTAAGGGTGAGTAACGAATTACCCAAAGAAGAATCCCCAACCGGGTACAATACGATATACATGATCATCTAGAAGAATGTATGCAAGCTATGAGAACAAACACAGAGCGGAGCACATAGCTAAGTCCACACTTGGACCTCTGATGCCATCTCGTGGTCTTAGTCCGAAAATACCACAACACACTAAACGCGCTATACGGAACAAGTCCCGCCACACCTTCATCGCCGATACGAAAGGTGCACTCGCTCAAGATCCCGAGGAGCTTCCGGGCCGGGCGCCAGAATGAGCGTAAGCGCACCGCATGCTACCGCAAACTCGGGGGTGCCGGTCTAGTGGCAAGTCGCCTGTGTTCACCCACCATGCCTAACTAAATCTCCGATCGGTGTCACCGACATAGGGTGTGAGACTCGACACGTGAACTATGTCACCGTACCACCGCACCGAGGCTAAGGAACCGGGCCGTGGTAGGCTTACACCAGAAGCGGTCCTTGCCCTAACAGTGGCAATCAAGGGCTACGGCCGAACACGCCGAGGACGTGTCGATCGCCGGACGCAGGCAATGCCAAGTCATCATCCCGACCGCTGGGGCATTTAATACCGCCACCCTCACCCAAGATTGCAGGGCCTACCGGCTGGGATAGCTAATCCTCACGGGTCCAAGGACTGAGAATCGCCTCTCGAACGCCCTTGCCATAGATGCAAGATACTTTATGCATCGGGCCCTGATGATTCTATCTACCTCAATTCTAAAACTTAACAATAATAACGATTCAATCAATGCACCCAATACGTGCTCATCGTGATACAAAGAACCTAGCATGATACTACGAAGCAAGAATGAGATATCGAACATGCTAGAATAGAACAACCTAGCATGGGCTAACATGAGAAACAATACAAGAGATTCATGCCACCAGAATTGCAATGTGAGCACCTAGAGATAAACATGCTAGTAATCATACACAGCATACAAAACAACAATCACAAATATACCGCAGGTCCACACAACCCCTGTGAAGAAATCCTTACCTTGGCCTAAGACTTCTACACACAAATCCTAAGTCATGAACAATCCCGAGCTAGCGAGCGGAACCTAGCAAACCAACAATAATCAAGATCTAAAATATCTAAACAACAATAGAACAGCAAGCTCACCGGGAACTCACGCGCGCGACGACACGAGCTTGGGGTCGCCGCAAGCCGCACGGCAAGGTCGGGCGCTGTCGCCGCGCTGCACGGCAGGGACACGCTACCGGCGCTACCGCACGGCAGCGCGCAGGGACACGCGCACGCGCGGGCGAAGCGCTGCCGACGGCGGCGCGCGGCGCAGCGCGCGCGATGCGGCGCACGGCGAGCAACTCGGGCAGGACGACGCGCGCGGCGAACGCTCGAGCGGCGGCGCGCGGCAAGCAGCGCGGCAAGCGGACACGCGCGAGGGCGCGGCGAGCGATCGGCCGGACGCGCTGGGCGCTGGCGGCGACTCCTCGGCGTGGCGAGCGATCGGGCGATTCGCCGGCGGGCGACCGGCGAGATCGGCGGGACAGTTCGGGCGCGCGGCAGGGCCGGGCTCGACCGACCGGGCGTGGCGCAGGCGGGCAGGCCGGCTCGACCGATCCGGGCGCGCGACAGTATTGGCTCGACCGACCGGGCGTGATGAGCTGGCCGGGATGATGGTCTCGCTTCTCTACCGGGCCGCACAACACACACACACACACAACCCCTTTTTCTTACATTCGCCAACAAACACCCAAATGAGAAGATGAAGAAGACGAAGACTTACCCTAATGATGATGATCGAACCCAAGGAGATGCAAGGATGAAGAACTCTGCAAGGCTATGGAGATGGAGAGCTTGGGCGCCAAGAGGTGTTTTTGGAGAAGGAGATGAAATAACCTATTTCTATTTCATTTAACCAAATGCACCAAAACTCCAAAATCCAAGGTTAACTAAGATGTGATGCAGAAAGAGTAACAAGAGCACCTAATGGCTCAAATGGCACACCTCTCTACAAGCTTCCCAGAGACCCGGTTCAAACCCCACTGCAAAGACAAATTCCTTTATTTTTACTTTTGCAACAAACCTTGCTCAAACCAAACCACAAACCCCTCCAAAACCTACATAAAACCATCCAATAATTTTAGTAATCGAAAAGACACAAACGACTCGACGGCCCGACCAAATTACCAAATTACCCTAGGCATACCCGAAGACCGAAGAAAACCCGGGTCGTTACACCAACCAATGCACCTCAAGTGCTACTACTACCAAATCCACATCCGAGGAAGCCGGGTCGTTAAACAACAACAGCTCGCAAGGCAAAGATGACCCTTCATCCGCCTCTGCCACTAACACGGCAACTTGCCAAACAATCCAAGCGATCGGTGGAGACTCGCTAGTCCACCTCTCACAAGGGACTTCCACCACCATCCGATGAACCAAACAAAGACAGAACGGCACACCCTCGCCTTTGAATGCAGGCATCCCACACACTGATGCTAAACTCAAACCCGCCAACTACTTTACTACTAGCAAAGAGGACTTACTAAAACATCGAGCTCTACAGCATCCATTTGCCAACCCGCATCTCCATCAACGCCAACAAACTCATCCGAATAAACTCGCCGATCATGCCCTCCCCGAAACCTCCGGCTACAAGAGCTACCGGGGAAAAATGTCAAACAAACTCACACCGGGCTAATCGTGCCCGGACTCTCACTACGCGCTACAAATCGCGCTGGTCTCCGCTTCTCGATAGCTAAGGACTCGCCATCAAATTCTCATGGCCGAGCACACTCGCCAAGGAGTTCACTGAGGCGCCGCTAGCCTCTACCCTCCTCTAGGCAACTCAATCGCCGGCACCGCATGCGGCCTAACAACCGGGCGCGCCAACATCAACACGACCGCCCAACTCTCTGGCCGACATGCCAAGCGCCTCGCTTCCTCCGGGTGCGATCAACATATCGGGCGACCGCACGGCACCACCACCCTCTCACTAGGGGAAAATAAAGAATCGGGCTACAAATGGCCAACGGAGTCTAAGTCGCTTCCTCTCGAACGATGTCCTGTGGCATCCGACCTATCCGATACCTCAACAAGCCGCTAAACAAATCGCCGCGATCGCGAAAGTTGGCATGATGGCTCACTAAGCCCAAACCAACAACGAGTCGTAACTCGCTTCGCCTCCGCTTCCACAACACTACACAAGGCATACACTAGATGAAAGGTATTGTAAATTCTAACCCTTTTCAAAAA
Organism: Sicyos edulis; assembly: GCA_036507275.1. Classification (NCBI taxonomy): domain Eukaryota; kingdom Viridiplantae; phylum Streptophyta; class Magnoliopsida; order Cucurbitales; family Cucurbitaceae; genus Sicyos; species Sicyos edulis. The sequence goes on from CM071858.1 coordinate 13,710,284, forward strand.
CAAGAATTTAGGCGCACTGATGACCGCTTGAGTGCCGGGTGATCATGGGAAAGACGACCTACAACAAAAGGTCACTTACAAAGTCTATGACTCGAGCTCGATACCAATCAGAAGACCCGACCCAAAAAGGGCACTAAATAGGCCTTTACCCCAATGCATGCATTAAAATGAAAAGAACAATATGCAATTTAGTTTTCTGATTCCCATTAAATCAAAACATTCAAGATTCATTCAGTAATAATAAAGTTCCATCAAACCTGCTCTCGTTTCCAAGCACTGCTTTACAGATAAATACATTTCCAACAAGCTTTACTCTTCGATCGAGATTTTATTAAAAACATTTAAAACATCCTCAAATTCAACAAAGCTGAATCCACAAATAATTCGTAAAAGTATCCTAGGCTCGTGTCCTGGCCACATGCATTCAGGGAAAAATAACGAAAAGAGTCATAACATAAGAAAAGTCGAGACGACAAAGAAGTTCCCATGATCATAGCTCTCCTCTTTCACCCATCCCCGCCTCGCGCCATGGTTACCCGAAGATAAGTAAGGGTGAGTAACGAATTACTCAAGAAGAATCCCCAACCGGTACAATACGATGCACATGGTCATCTAGATGAGTGTATGCAAGCTATGATTATAACCACGTAACAGAGCACATAGCTTAAGTCCACACTTGACCTCTGATGCCAACTCGTGGTCTTAGTCCTAATAATCCACACCACACAATACGCCCTATACGAAACCAAGTCTCGGCCTCACCGTCTTCATCGCCGATACGAAAAGGTGCACTAGCTCAAGATCCCGAGGAGCTCTCCTGGCCGGCGCCAGAATGAGCGTAAGCATGCACCGCGTGCTACCGCAGACTATGGGGTGCCGGCCCAGTGGCAAGTCGCCCATGTCCAAATACCACGCCTAACTAAATCTCTCGGATCGGTGTCACCGACATAGGGGTGTGAGACCGACACGCGAACTATGTCACCAACCACCGCACCGAGGCTAAGGAACCGGCCGTGGTAGGCTTACACCAGAAGCGGTCCTGCCCTAACAGTGGCAATCAAGGGCTACGCCGAACACGCCGAGGACGCGCCGACCGCCGGGGACGAGGCAATGCCAAGTCATCATCCCGACCGCTGGGGCATTTAACACCGCCACCCTCACCCAAGATTGCGTGGCCTACCGGCCGGTTAGCTAAACCCTAACGGGGTCCAGTGGACTGAGAACTGCCTTGACGCCCCCGCCATGGATGCAAGATACTTTATGCATCGTGCCCGATGATGCTACCTACCTACACTTTAACCTATCATATCAATAACATACAATCCAATACAATCCAAAACGTGCTCAACAGATACAACGAACCTAGCATGGTACTACGAAGCAAGAACAGATATGAGCATGCTAGAACGGAACAACCTAGCATGGGCTAACATGAGAGAACAACATACGAAGTCATGCTAGTCGAATTCTGCAACAGAGCACCTAAACTATACATGCCGATAATCACAAACAAACATACAAACAACAATCACATAGAACATCGCAGGTCCACACAACTCCTGTGAAGAAATCCCACCGCCGGAGGCAACTACACACAAAATCCTAAGTCGCGATCGAACCCGAGCTAGCTACCGAGAACCTAACAAAACAATGATAATCACACTCTAAAGGCTTAAATATAATAAAATAAATAGGGCTCGCTCGGAGCAACTCACGCGAGCGCGGCCGACACGCGCGACGGGCAGCAAAGACGGTGGCATGGCCGGGCGCGGATGGGCGCTGATGGGCGCTGATGGGCGGCAAATGGGCGACACCGGGCGCTGGCGGCGGTAAATGGGCGCACACACGGGCGCTGCCGCGCGCAGACGACAGCGCTGGGCGCGATGGCGCGCTAGGGCGCGGACGCTGCTGGGACGGGCACGCGACGGCACGGGCGCAGACGCGCGAGGGGCGCGCGGGCGCGCGGTGACGCGACGACGGGCGCTGGCCGCGATGCGCGACGCGAAGCCGCCGGGCGATGGCGAGGCGCTGGCGCGCGCGCGGCGAACGGCGCGATGCGGCGGCGGCCGCGACGCGACGGACGCGCGGATCGGTGCCGCGACGCTCATTGGCGGCCGCGACGGCTCGGGCGCTGGCTGCGCGCTCGCTGGCGCTGGCGCTGGGCTCTCGCGCTGGCTGGCGCCTGGGCCGCTGGTGCGATTCGGCTGGCTGCTGACCGGCCGCTTGGCTGGTCGCTTGGCTGGCCGAACGGCGCCGGGGCTGCAAGGGAAGAAAATCACGGCAAGGGGCTTGGGAGAGAAGAGGGTTAGCGCCATGGAGTTTTGGGGAAGAAAACACAAAACCTAATTTCTTTTCATTTAACCAAATGCACAAAACTCCAAAGATCCAAGGGTAACTAAGATATGACGCGAAAGAGTAACAAGAGCTCTCAATAGCTCAACTCGCACGCATCCCCACAAGCTTTCCCGAGGCTCTGGTTCAAAACCCACTGCAACACAAATTCCTTTATTTTTACTTTTGCATCTACCCATGCTCAAACCAAACAACAAAGCCTCAAAACCTTCATAAATCCATCCAATAATTTTAGCAACCGAAAGATATAAACGCTCCCGACGGCCCGACTAAATTACCAAAATACCCTAGGCATACCTCAAGACCGGATGAAAACTGGCCGCATACAGATCCTCACCGGCTTTTCCTCAAGTTCAAATCCTCATTCACCGCAAAGGCTCAAAGTCCACAATGTGCGACGGTCCGCACATACCGCCTCAACATCGATACATGGAAAACACTATGCACCGCCGATAGTGACGGAGGTAGGGCTAACTTGCAAGCAACTCGCCAATCCTCTCTAGGATCTCAAACGACCAACAAATCGGGACTCAACTTCCCACGCTTACCAAACCTCGTAACACCTCGCATCGGAGCAACCTTAAGGAACACATGCCGACCAACCTCAAACTCCAAATCTCGACGCCGAACATCGCACAGAATCTCTTCTCGCCGCCTCGAGCGGTCAACATACGAGCTTCTAATCTTCTCGTGACCGCACTATTGGTCAATCAGAGTAACTCGACCCAAAACTCGTTTATCACCAACCTCTTCCTGCAACACAGGGGACCGGCTAACGCTTACTATACAATGCCTCAATGGAGCCATCCAATCGCCGACCGTAATCGTTGTTATAGGCAAACTCCATCAAGTACAGACATCGTCCTAATCGCTCGGGAAATCCAACACACAAGCCCTCAACATATCCTCGAGAATCTGATTCACTTTCTCACCACCATCCGCTCCGAGGGTGAAAAGTCAGGCTGAACCGCACTCGCGCTCAAACCCTTCTCGAGCGCCTCCAAACGAGAAGTGAACCGCGAGTCACGATCGGACACAATCCTCACCGGCATACACCATGATAACGGATGATCTCGCTTCCAAAAAACCGCGCTTCACTCGCTCCACTCAGATAAGTGTTCTACCGGAATGAAGTGTGCGCTCTGGTCGACGGCCGACTATCACCCAAATCGAGAGAACTTCCTGAGTCCTTGGCAAACCAGATATAAAGTCCATAGAGATCTCTTCCCATTTCCACTGGGTACACTCTGCTGGTCGCAACAAACCTCGCTGGCTCGCTGGTGCCTTCACTTGTCGACAAGTGAGACACCGGCCGACAAACTCGCCACATCTCTCTTCATCCCCATCCACCGTAAAAGTCCGCTAAGGTCTCGACATCTTGGTACTCCTGGTGCAAGCAAAAGGGGGAATAGTGGCCTCCGAGAGCAACTCGCCGCAAACTCGCAATGCCCGAACACACAACCGCCTCTATAAGTCAACCCACCGTCTGGGAATACACAAAGTCAAAGTCACCACAAGACTAACTCACAACCAATCTCTTAAGTGCGGGTCACCTAACTGGCCGTTTATAATCCGCGCTGAATCGACGGCCAATAAATAATCGAGCTACCCTAGCGGTAACCTCTCCCAACAACACCGCAAACCTCACCCGCCAACTTCTCTCGCAAACTGGCTGAATCTCAACAACGCCGCAGAGTGCGACGCTTTTCTCGCCAAAGCATCGCCACTACATTGGCTTTACCCGATGGTACAAAATCTCGCAGCCATAATCCTTTACCAACTCTAACCATCTCTCTCGCTCATATTCAACTCCTTCGAGTAAACAGATACTTGAGGCTCGTGATCGGTAAACATCTCAACTGGCCACCATACAGTAATGCCTCCAAATCTTCAAGGTAAACACCATCACCGCTAACTCCATATCATGAGTCGGGTAGTTCTCGCTTATACGGCTTCACCGACGGAAGCATAGGCAATGACCTTCCCGCGGCCGCATCAACACACAACCTAATCCAAACTTGAAGCATCATCAGAGACCACGAACCACCTCGCTCTCTCCGGATCGCCAACATCGGTGCCAAGTCAAACCACGCTTGAGCTCGCAAAGCTCTCATCACACCTCGGCTGCCCCAAACGAACTCGACACCCTTCCTCGCCGACGAGTGAGGGGCGAGGCTATAGCGTAAAAGTCCTGACGAACCGACGGTAGTAACTCGCCAAACCCGTAAAGTCGCGAATCTCGCAATTGAAGTCGGCTTGGCCCATGAACTCACGGCCCAATCTTCGCGGGTCCACGGCTATACCATCTTCGAAACTATGTGGCCTAGGAAGGCCACCGCTCCAAACCAGAATCACATTTGGAAAACTTCGCATAAAGCCGGTTTTCCTCAAAGCCGCCAATACTCGCCTCAAATGCTCGCATGGTCTTCTTTAGACCTCGAATAAATCGGGACAGTCGCCAATGAACACGATGACGGCCGCCCAAAAAAATGATTTGAACACCCTATCCATCATGTCCATGAACGCGGCTCAGGCATTGGTCAATCCAAACGACATGACCACAAACTCATAGTGACCATATCCGACTCGAAAGTCGCCTTTAGGAATGTCGGCATCCCCGATCCGCAATCGATGATAACCTGATCTCGATCTATCTTGAGAACACCGGCTCCTCAAGCCGATCGAACAAATCATCGATACGGGCAACGGATACTTGTTCTTCATCGCCACCTTATTAAGCTCGCGATAATCAATACATAAGCGCATAGAACCATCCTTCTTTTCACAAATGAATCGTGTTTCCCACTGGACACACTTGGACGGATGAACCTCGGTCTAACATCTCCCGCAATCGAATCTTCGCCTTTAATCACTGGCGCCATGCGATACGGAGCCTTCGAGATAGGGAGGGTCCTGCCTGAGCTCAATAATGAAGTCAACCTCTCTCTTTGGGGGCAACCCCAGAACTCCTCAGAAACACATCCGCGAACTCCCGCACGACAAGCACTGATCAACAGACAATGAGGGGCGCTCTTCCTGCATAACTTGGCTAGATAGCCCCAAGCTCCATGAGCTAGCAAACGACGAGCTTTCACAAATGACACCATCGGCGGGCAACTCCACCTCGACTCCACGAAACTTAAAGCCGGGCCGACTGGCGCCCAACACTACTTCTTCCCGGGCAGGCAATAATCAACGCGTGGTTAGCAAAAAACCACCCATACCAAGAATCACATCAAAACCACTCATAGGCGTAACTATGAGTGTGGCTACTAGCAACTCTCCTGATATCTCGATCCGCCATCCTTAATCTTATCTCTAGCCAACATACTAACTCCCGAAGGAGTTGCAACAGATAACTCAAAACCTAGAGGTTCTAGTCTTAACTTAGCATGCTCAAAGAAACAACACAGATACAAATGAATGCGAGAACCGTAATCAAACAAGACAAATGCGCAGTGATCTAAAACAAGAAGCGCACTCGCCATAAATGCATCCGTGACGCTGCTCTCTCGACGGGTCGAGCAAACACTCGACCGCCGCCGCTACTGGCCGAGCCGCCATAGCCGGGCCGATCACAAAACGGGCCATGTGCCCTCTCTACCACAACGGTAGCACAATCCAGGTCCAGCCGATAAGCTCCGGCGTGGACTTTCCCACAAGTAGCACAAGCGGAAATCGCCTCGGTCCTCCCCGCTGCTGGGCCGGAAACGGACCGAGCTCTCCGCCGGTCTCTCGCTTCAATCGCCTTTGGCGCGCGCTGCCGCCTCCCGAAAGTCAAATTCTCTTCTCGCCCACACCTGCTGGGACAGACGCTGAACAGAGCGCAACAACCCGCCAAAGCAGATACTTCCCATTATAGATTGTGGCTAATCGACACTTTCTAGCATAAGTGTCGTGGGCCCGAGCCCCGACATCCTCGGGAAACACCGCCAATCCAGATATGAACTTCCGAATCTTCACCCGGGTGGCAATCAATCGAGGAGCAAAATATCCATACTCCGAGAACTTGCGCCATATTCTCAATGGAATCGTAACCCCGCTTCAGTGTTCTCGAAGAGCTCCACCATCTTCTCCCGAGCCTCATCACCGATGAACTTTACCTTGAACTCACTTCTGAAGAACTCCCAAGTAGCGGTGGAGACTCACCGGTCTCTCGCCAAGGTGGACTCCCACCACCATCTCACCGCGGCCTCCTAGCACATGAGCCGCACATCTCGGCCTCAATATCGGGCACACCATGATCGTGAAGGTGTACTCCAAATGGGCGATCCACCGGCCGCCGCTAACGCATCACCGGTGGCATCAAACTTCTCAAAGCTTCCACTTCACAAAATCCTTCACCACCTACCCACCCCCCTCGCACCTCTCGCCATATCCGCCTCAGGGCTACTTGCTCCTCGTGGAGCCGAGGAGCTACCGAGCTCACAAACCAATCGAGTCACCGCCGATCCGGGCTCGACTTTTCCGCCGCGCCGCTAACAAGGCTCGGTTCTCGCCTCGTCACTCAACATGCTGACCATAAAAGCCCTCATAGACTCAAAGAAACTCGCCTCCAGAGCAGCCTCACGGCGCTACGCTTCAACGCCCGCCTAGGCGTAATAGAGGAGCCGCCGGTGGAATGCCATCGTTGTCGCCTTGGGACGATGTCCCCGCAGACGATCCGATCCTCGATACTCGACCGCCTCGAACCTCCTCTCCCGTGACGGATCGCATGTCGCGATCTACATCCAAACCAACAACGAATCAAAACCTCGCCTCACACCATTCCACAACACCAAACAAGGCATACACTAGATGATAGGTATTGTAAGTTCTTAACCCTTTTCCTTTCTAAAACAATAAATCTAGGCGCACTGATGACCGCTTGAGTGTCCGATGATCATGGAAAACGACTCACAACAAAAAGGTCACCACAGACCTATGACTCGAGCTCGATACCAATCAGAAAGACCCACCCAAAAGGGGCTCTAAATGGGCCTTTACCCCAATGCATGTAGTGAAAATAAAAGACATTATGAAAAATACATTTCGATTCCAAGTAAAAATGTAAACATTCAACAACCAAAACATACATTTCTAAAAGCACACTGATCGTAGATTTATTTAAACCATTAAAACAATCCACAAGTACCAATATGCTGGAATCCATAAAACGTAAGAAAACATCCCGGGCTCTGTGTCTGCCTACATGCATTCAGGGAAATAATAAAAAGTGAAGAGTCATGATAATTAAAATAAATAATCGAGATGACAAAGAGGTTCCATGATCATAGCTCCTCCTTCACCCATCCCGCCTCCCGCTTGATTACCCGTGGAAAACTACGTATCAAGGGTGAGTAACGAATTACCCAAAGAAGAATCCCCAACCGGGTACAATACGATATACATGATCATCTAGAAGAATGTATGCAAGCTATGAGAACAAACACAGAGCGGAGCACATAGCTAAGTCCACACTTGGACCTCTGATGCCATCTCGTGGTCTTAGTCCGAAAATACCACAACACACTAAACGCGCTTATACGGAACAAGTCCCGCCACTGCCTTCATCGCCGATACGAAAAGGTGCACTCGCTCAAGATCCCGAGGAGCTCTCCAATGGCGCCAGAATGAGCGTAAGCGCACCGCATGCTACCGCAAACTCGGGGTGCCGGCCCAGTGGCAAGCCGCCCGTGTTCACCACCATGCCTAACTAAATCTCTCGGATCGGTGTCACCGACATAGGGGTGTGAGACTCGACACGCGAACTATGTCACCGCACTCACCGCACTGAGGCTAAGGAACCGGCCGTGGTAGGCTTACACCAGAAGCGGCCCTGCCCTAACAGTGGCAATCAAGGGCTACGCCAACACGCCGAGGACGTGTCGATCGCCGGACGCAGGCAATGCCAAGTCATCATCCCGACCGCTGGGGCATTTAATACCGCCACCCTCACCCAAGATTGCGTGGCCTACCGGCTGGGATAGCTAATCCTCACGGGTCCAAGGACGAGAATCGCTCTCGAACGCCCTTGCCATAGATGCAAGATACTTTATGCATCCGCCCTGATGATTCTATCTACCTCAATTCTAAAACTTAACAATAATAACGATTCAATCAATGCACCCAATACGTGCTCATCGATACAAAGAACCTAGCATGATACTACGGCAAGAACAGATATCGAACATGCTAGAATAGAACAACCTAGCATGGGCTAACATGAGAAACAATACAAGAGATCATGCCACTGTGAATTGTAATGCAGCACCTAGAGATAAACATGCTAGTAATCATACACAGCATACAAAACAACAATCACAAATATACCACAGGGTCCACACAACCCCGTGAAGAAATCCTTACCTTGGCTCTAAGACTTCTACACACAAATCCTAAGTCATGAACAATCCCGAGCTAGCGAGCGAACCTAGCAAACCAACAATAATCAAGATCTAAAATATCTAAACAACAATAGAACAGCAAGCTCACTCGGGAACTCACGCGCGCGACGACACGAGCTTGGGGCCACGCAAGCCGCTCGGCAAGGCCGGGCGCCGGCCGCGCTACCGGCACGGCAGGGACACGCGCGGCCGCGCACCGGCACGGCAGCAGGGACACGCGCGCGCGCGGGCGAAAGGCTCGGACGGCGCGCGCGCTGGCGCCGCGGCGCGGCGAGCGCGCGACACGGCGAGCAACTCTCGGCAGGACGCGCGCGCGGCGAACGCCGAGCGAGCGCGGCGCGCGCGGCAAGCAAATCGGCAAGCGGACACGGCGAGGGCGTGGCGAGCGACGGCCGGACGCTACCGGCGCCGGCGAGGACTCCGGGCGTGGCGAGCGATCGGGCGATTCGCACGGGCGAACGAACGGCGATCGCTAGGACAGTCCGGGCGTGCGGCAGGCTCGCTCGACCGACCGGGCGTGCGGCAGGGCCGGCTCGACCGACCGGGCGTGCGATGCAGGGCGGCTCGACCGACCGGGCGCGGCGAGCTGGCCGGGATGATGGTCGCCTCCTCTCTACCGGGCCGCACAACACACACACACACACAACCCTTTTTCTTACATTCGCCAACAAACACCCAAATGAGAAGATGAAGAAGACGAAGACTTACCCTAATGATGATGATCGAACCCAAGGAGATGCAAGGATGAAGAACTCCTGCAAGGCTATGGAGATGGAGAGCTTGGGCGGCCAAGAGGTGTTTTTGGAGAAGGAGATGAAATAACCTATTTCTATTTCATTTAACCAAATGCACCAAAACTCCAAAATCCAAGGTTAACTAAGATGTGATGCAGAAGAGTAACAAGAGCACCTAATGGCTCAAATGGCACACCTCTCTACAAAGCTTCCCAGAGACCCTGTTCAAACCCCTACTGCAAAGACAAATTCCTTTATTTTTACTTTTGCAACAAACCTTGCTCAAACCAAACCACAAACCCTCCAAAACCTACATAAAACCATCCAATAATTTTAGTAATCGAAAAGACACAAACGACTCGACGGCCCACTAAATTACCAAATTACCCTAGGCATACCTGAAGACCGGAAGAAAACTGGTCGTTACATTGAGCCCCGTGTTGGTAGGGCCTTTGAGATCCTTGAGCGGATCGGAGCAAAGGGCCTATCTGCTAGCTTTGCCCTCGCCTTTGGCAAAGAAGCAGATAATGTGTTCCACGCTTCGATGCCGAGGCAAGATGCGGCGCGCATCCGACGCATGTGCTAGAGCATGAGCCCTTAGAGTTAAGTAAAGATTTATCCTTTGAGGAGAAGTCGATGCAGATTTTGGCTCGTGAGCGCAAGGTTTTGCGCAACCGGGAGATAAGCTTAATAAATGTTCTTTGGAGACATCAAAGAGCAGAGGAAGCGACGTGGGAGCTAGAGGATGAGATGAGGACTCATCACCCGGAGCTGTTTCAGTCAAGCTTAGCTTTAGGACTTTCTGGGTCGAAAGTCTTAAAAGGAGGGAGTATTGTAACGACCTAGTTTTCCACACTACGGTTTCCCAAGTACTTTCTGGCCCAAAGATTGGGGCAATCGGTTGGGCCGTTAGGGCTTTTTAACCCTTAGGGGTAAAATGGTCTTTTTGCTCCCGGGTCAGAATTTGTGCATTTTCAGGATTCTAGGACCATTCCTGCCTTTGCGAGGCTTGATCATTGTTGGTTGCAAGACCCAAGAAGTTTGGGCTAGTTGTTTAGAAGTTTGGAAGTATTTTGGATATTTGCAAAATTAATATTTATTTAAGTGTTTCCATTGAGATTTGAAGCCCTTTCCCTAAATGGTGATTTGGGAGTTTGTAGAAAATGAGTTTTAATTAATAGAAAAGATTGCTTCAACTGGGACTCGAAGGAGAAAGCCTTGGGAAGGGATTTTAGGTCACCAAGACCCATTTAAAATAGGAAAAGGAAGGAAAAATAAAGAAAATCCCATTCCCCCTTGTTTTGCCTCACATCTCTCTCTCTCTCTCTCTGTCTCTCTCTCACTCTCTCTCTCTCTCTCTCTCTCCTTAACGAGCCCACCAAACCCTAGCCGCACCAAACCCTAGCCAAGACCGCACCCGGCCGCTCACCCTCATTCTACGCCGCGAGCACCGCACTGCATCGACACCCCAAATGCCGACCGCCAAGACGCCGCCGCCCGCCACGCTCTCGCATCGCTGATGCCGCTTCGTTGTCGCCAGCCCCGCCGCCACATCAAGCACCGCCCCTCACCCCAATGCTTCCGCTCACCGCGCCACCGCTTCTTCGCACTCCGCCGCCTCGCCAGAGCCGCCCCGCCACCCCGTGATCGCTGCTCGCTGTTTCACGCCTAACGCCTCGCTGCACTCAAAGCAGCCGCCTCTTCCCGCCCCTTGCCGCGTAGACCTTGTGTCTTCTCGATTGGTAATTCCCGAGCCTTTTCTTATTTGGGCCCTAAGTTGTTGGCTGCTGCTTATTTATTTAGGATGTTTTTATTGAATGCCTAGGTTGCTCGGGTTCGCTTAAAAGCTTGACGGTCGTTTATCGATTCGTGGTAGTTGTTCTACACTTGTCTCCAGGTAAGGATTTCTTACCGTGGTTGTGTGGACCCTACGATGCTTTCTTAATTGTGACTTGTATGCCTGTTTACTTTTATGAGCATGTTAGTGGATAGGACAGCTTGTGTTTGAATTCCTGCTAGCATGTTTGTACATATTAGTGCCATGCTAGATTTGTTCTTCCAGCATGCTTATGATTCCTGCTTTAAGTTCGTAGTATCATGCTAGGTTAAGTGTGATTGATGTTGATATGTATGTTTAGCCAGGAATCAGTTATTTCATACTCATTGTTAGACTTGTAGGGTTTGTCATCATCTAGAGGCCGAGAGTGACATAACGCATATTGTCCCCACCTGGCCAGAGTAGAGGGAAGCATAACGCACATTGCTTTCCCCGACAGCCGATGTGGATTAGCTACCACATCGGCATAAGCCTAGTTTGTAGCCTGCTAGAGCGGAACCCTGCCAACGGTGCAAGCCTGCCTTGGCCGGTTCTTAGCTTCAGGTTTGTGGTACCGGCTGCACAGATGAGTGCGGAGGGCCTAGCATTATTGTGTTCAGTGACACCGCTTCCGAGCCTTTAGGAATGCGTACCTGGCCGGCGTAGTTTGTACTTAGGCCCCCACATTTACGCCGCTGCAAAGAGTATGCGGTGTGCACGCACATGCGTTAGTCGCCGGCTCGCAGAGCTCCCCGGCCACGTTCGTGAGTACACCGCCTTCCAGCAGAGCCGCATTTCGGGTACTCTTCTGATAGTCCATATTTGTTAGCGAGGGTGAGAGACCCTTGAGGACACCCATTGGGATTGGTTTTTGAGCTAATCATGTGGTCGAGGGAGAAAGACCCTCGACGTTGTCGGACATCTTTGGGATCGGGTTTTGAGCTGATCAATTGGCCGAGGGAGAAAGACCCTCGGAGATGTCCCGGGATTGGTTATGAGAACCAATCATTAGGCCGGAAGTAGGAGACTTCCGAGGACTCCGAATTTTCCTTGTAAGCTCGTTGAGCTAAGATCCGTGTTGATATCTGTTTGCATGTGTACTAGGTTGCTGGATGATTCATTGCATCAGATCGTGACTCTCGCCGGGATTCTTACTGAGTACGTTTATACTCACCCTTATTGTGGTTTTTCCCCCCAGGTAACTTGGGACAGCACCGAGGCGGCTAGCGGTGAGAGGTGAGAGATCATGGATGCTGCTGACACTCTGTTGTGTCTTTACTTTTATGTTTGATTTCAGTATGTAGTTGGACATTAGTCCGTAGGGAAAACTTATTCATTGTTGTTTGAACTATTTTTTTTATGTTTTTAAGAAAAGTACTGATCAGTCACTGTTTTAACTTGAATGGTTTTGCTTAATGAAAGTTTTGTTTTGTTTTTAATGTTTTCCACTCTTATGTTTGAAAAGTTTTTCAATTCGACCACTGGTTGGGTCATTTATGCTTTTCACTTGCATGCTGAGTAAAGACCTAGGTTTAGAACAATTTTTCGGGTTGGGTCTTTACATTGGTAGTGCGGTCAACCACCTCTGAGTGCCTGAATCTGAGTAGAGTTGAGCATAGTGGATGCGAGTTTGGTCAAGGAGAGGGGCCATGAGTTGGATGCCTTATAAGATGAGTTGGATGCCTATGAGATGGGTTGGATGCCTTATGAGATGAGTTGGATGCCTTATGAGATGAGATTGGATGCCTTATGTGTAAAGCACACTTGGTAGAGACGTTGGTATGAGGTACGCTCGGTTTGGCATTGTTATGCTTTAGTAGATCAAGGTTGCCACAGCTTCGAATATCGTGTGAAGATGGAACTCTTGGTGTTCCTTTGGTGGACCGTATTTCTGCCAGAAGTTGGTTGTTGCCTTTTTAGAAAGCTATTGTTGTCTTGAATCTCTAAAGGAAGGTTGGGAGTTGTGCACACAGGTGTACGATTGTGTAGTTCGTTCTGGTGGTGAGAGTTTTGGAAACCATGTAGGGTTTGGATTGGAGAACTAGTGCTCAGTTCTTGGAGAAGTTGGACTTCAGGTGGATGTCGAAAGTTCTTAGTTGAGGTTGTAAGGATACCGTGCTTGTAGTCGAGTTGTTGCTTAGGCAAGTTTTGTTGAATTAGACCTAAGCCGGGTTGGTGAAACCTCTTGTTGTTCATGGTTGGAGATCAGGTGGTACTAAACAAATGGTGGTTGTAGCGAGGCCACGTAGTCTCTGACTGTAGTTGCTAAGGGTGTTGTTCGGAATCCTTACCCTGGGTGGAAGCTACGATGTGGCTGATACTTTGAGTGGGTGGATGACAAATTCTGTAGCGTTTCTGGTCTTTTTGGTTTCGAGGTTCGGACCAGGCCAGCATAGTTGTAATGCTGGAAAAGGAGTTGTTTGTTCAGGCAGTTGACTGTTAGGTCGTTTGAGGACAGTGTGTGTTGAGGGTTTCCGAAGAAACCCTAGTTGTGGAGAGCCTCACCAGAGCTCACCACACTCCAGCAAAGAGTTTCAGCTTGTCGTGACGGAGTCGTAGGTTGTAGACCTCGTGAGTTGCCGGCGCGCTGGTAGGCTAGCAAGCTAGAGTTGTTTAAGTAAGATCCGGGTTGGTACCTATGTGGTGGCTAGTTGGTGCTTGGCGTTGACCAAGGTGTGGTTTTCGAGTTGCTAAAGGTTAGCCTTGCTCATGGGCCAAGTGGTTCTTGCCCTGTCAGATGTTCTTCCTGTTTCCGGAGTTTCAGAAGTTTCTCTCCTTGGGCGTTTGGGGGTGAGTCTTTGCTAGTTCGTGGTTGGTGGTTCGGTCTGTGGTGGAACCCCCCTGTTGTTGCCTTCGTGAGAGTTAGACGTTGTTGCTTTAGTAGAGAAAGTCAGCGAGTGTGTGTGGAGTTCTCTTTTCTTATGATGTCCGCTTGTAAGGAACCGTTTCCACACAGGAGTTGTCAGGTTACTCCCTTGGATTTGGTGGTAGTGGTGCTAGCAAAAGGAAGAGTCGGTTGGCCGCTTGAAAGCAGTGGTTTGTCCAGCTAAGTGGACTTTTGTATGGTGTGCGGTGTTGCTGTGAGGGTTGTTCTGCCTCTTGTGAGTGGTGGCCTAGTCAGTTAAGGAACCTTATGTGGTTGGCTTGGGAGGTGTTGCACCTTTGTAGTTGAGAAACCCTTTGTTTTAGTGTGGGCTGAGGTTGCACCATTGTGGCTGGTCTAGTGTCTTGACCTTGGAGAGATCCTTGCTGATAAGTGTAACTTGTGCTCTGCCTGCCATTGTTGGTATTCTGGTTCTTGGTACCCGGTGTCAATCGGGTAGTGGCGCTCAGATAAGAAGTTTCGTGGAAGGTGCAAGAACCCTAAGCTAGAGGATAAAAGCCTGTTTGTGTTACCGTTTGGACTTGTGAGTTGTGTTGCACTTTTGAGGCGAGCTTCGTTCCTTTGCTTGCATGGAGGTAAGTTTAGTGGAGGGAGCCCTCTGGGGCCCTGTTGCTAAGGGGTTGCCTTTTCCAGTCAGTGATCTAGGTCGAGCTAGAGTTGAGCAGATTGGCGTAGCTATGCAGCGTGCGGTTGGTTAGGCTTTCGAGTTAGTAGCACTCAAGTTGTTGGTTCGTAGGTTTCTGTGTGGGAGTCGGCAATTGGTTGAGGTTGTTGTGTGAGTTCGGATTTTTGGTGGATTGGTTTCAGTAGCTAGAGCTCGCACCTCACCCCGGGTGGAGATGTCATTACTATGGAGTAGTGACATGGCAGTTTCAGGCAAGAGTTGTTGGCACCAGGATGTGGCAACAAAGGTTTATTCTAGGCAGTGCGTTGATGACCGTGGTTCTGGAGAGAGTTCTTAAGAGGCATGTGAGCCGAGTGCAGTTCCAGTAGTGTTTCACCCTCTGACCGATGGTCTTTTGGGAGGGGTGAACCTGGTCCTCCAGAACTTGTGGCGAGATGGTGTTCTGTGGTTAAGCAGCGGGGGACCAGGGTTGGTTTTTATGAGGCTGCCTTGAGTAGTAGTTCCCAGCTGTCAGTTCATGTGGTTTCGTTGAGGCGTTGTATAGTAGTTGTTGCAGGTTTCTAGTGTTCCGGGAAAAGGTTGGTGGCCGCGCTTTTGTCTTGAGTTGCCGCAGCTTGACCAACAAAGGCAAAGGCGTAAGATTAGAGTCGATGTTGACGGCCCGTGAGCAATGATGGGTTACGCCGATGTACGGCGTCGAGATTTAGAGTTTGAGGTTGGACAATACGTGTTTTTAAAGGTTGCACCGATGCGAGGTGTGTTGAGGTTTGGTAAGTGAGGGAAGTTGAGTCCCCGTTTTGTTGGACCATTTGAGATTCTCGAGAGGATTGACAGAGTTGCATATCGATTAGCTTTTCTTCCATCATTGTCAGCTGTGCAAAGTGTTTTTTTCA